>JAJMHM010000005.1:93064-429887 GCA_030566045.1 Geotrichum geniculatum | reverse complement strand
CTGATGCCGATGCTACAATGTTTCGAAGTATCATTGGCAAATTGATATATGCTGCCAATTGTGCCCGTCCTGATCTTGCTACTGCTGTTAGTCTTCTTAGTCGATACATGCAATGTCCTAAACAAATTCATCTCAATGCTGCCAAACATACTTTACGCTATCTTGCTGGTACTGTCACTCTGGGGATCCAATACACCAAGCAGGATAAATTTGAGTTGACAGGATATGTCGACGCAGACTTTGCTCAAGATACATTTGATCGAAAGTCATTTACTGGGTATGTATTCAAACTGGCTGGAGGTCCTATTACTTGGAATGTTTGTTGTATGGAATTTCGAGATAAGCAGAAGTGTTGGAGGTGAAAAGTATCTTGATAATTCCGTGTCTATGGCTTTATGTGCTGGATCATACAATCCTGATGGCTTCAATTCTTAGGAATATAAATCATAAAGTAAAATTGTTTTTATAGATTTCATTACATAATTCATTGTGTTCAGAATAATGGTGAAAAATGAAAGAGATATTTGATTCTTATTAATTTAGCACACATTGATATTTTTTTCATTTCTTTATTTTCTCACTAAATGCATAATAGTGGTTGATTCATGTAACGCAAATGATTATAGTTTTATATTAATTATGTTTTTAATACCTTCGTTTTCAGGTATTTTGAAAAATTGCATTTGTTACAATAATTTTAAGTTTTTCGTAACCTTTCTCTGTAATAAACGAAACACACAGTTCTGTTACTATTAAGCAAATTACTCGTGTTTTATATTGTTAATATTTAATTGTACAAAAGACCATGTTAAAATATTCACAACAATTCAAACAATGAAATAATTACTTTATTTGATGGATGAAAAAAATTATGGAACTACCTTAATTTGTGTTACCACTATGAGTATCATATATGTCAGTCACTATGAAGATTTTGAAAAGAATACAATTATTATTACTTTGTTACTTTACGTATTTTACTAATTTAAAATAGCTATTAAGCATATACAGCGTTTAATTTCAAATTTGTAAGATTCATTCTTCAATTGTTTTAAAAGAATTTATAAAATAATTGATGTTTTTGAATTTGAACATTCCACTACCAAAATGATTCACTTTATTGTAATATTTTGACTGTTTGTCGATCAAAGTTATGGCTCTAAAATTTGACTATAATAGCCAATCAATTAGTACATATAAAATATTGTGTGATCAACAAAGTAAGTTTGTTAATAGAGTCTGAGTATATTCAAATTTAAGTATAAACTATATAGATGTTTTCTAATGAATGTACACGTTTAAATTCAATTTTGTTTCCTACACACACAATATTTCATTCTTCCTATAAAAATTATTCTCTATTATTTCTCATTAAGTTCTTTGCCCACTGAGAAATTTACATATTTTTTGTCGCCATTTGAGTTTCATTTATATCAGAATGTATCTAATACTAATTTATTAGACACACATGATTTTTTAGCTTAATAGACTTGAACAGTTAATTTAAATGAATCTGGTTGATATTTGTGTTTTTTAAAATATATTTCTTTTTCCAATAGTTTTGTTGTTAACAAATTTGGCATGACTGTTCATATGTGTAATTGATATTTTTCAATATTGATATGTTCCACAAGTAACCTCAAGTATTTGAAATAGATAAACAACAAAATTAATTATTTAGATTGTGCAACTCTTTTCATGTTGAAATTACCAAATATATTAAGTTATTGATATTTATGATATATATTTTGAAACATACTAATTAACGGCCAGATGGTATTTTTTAATATGTAGAGTTTATATGACTTTGTACTTTTCATAATTAATTACATAATTTGTAAAACTATTTTGATAGAGATGACGACCAAATCATGATAAAAGATATGTGAAAAATACGAAAGTTTAATTATTTCATAGAAATTACGCTTTTAAATTCATATGAAAAAAAATTTAAAAAATTATTTGATAATTTAACAAACTTTTATAAAAATATGAAGTTTTAAAATAATGTTTATCAAGCACACCGTAAAGAAAAAAATTGAAAAAAATAATCAAATTGCAATGTAAACAAAAATGATGAAAAAGATAGAATTTAAGTGGATTAATTGAAACTCATTGCATAGCAAAGTGAATCATCTTTTACTCAAAATACATATGATAAAGATTTTCAATGATCACTGTTATTAATTGACATTTCACCATTCATGAATGTACTTGTAATACTTTTTAACAGCAGTTTCGTGTTTCAAAACTTATAAAAATTGTTAAATACAAATTTGATATAAAAACATTTTTACTTGACTCAGACACAATACTCTACCTTTTACCAAAGCTTTCAATTTTCACACTTGCTTTTAACAGATTGCTACCATGATTTTTTGAAGCTAGTATTTTATAGCATTAATTTTTTACTTTGTATTGAAATAATTATTTTGATTTTTGTATTGATATTTCAAAAAGATTCTCCACCCATTTTTTATATTAGATAATCAATAATAATATTCATATAGATGAAATACATGAAATAAATTATATAAATCATATAGATTAGATTATGTACATTTAAGACACTATTGCTAAAATGAGATACCATTATTATTGGCATACTTCTTTGCCAATAAAGAAATTCTAACTTAACAAGTTGTTGTTTCTTACTATACTAGAATACTTTAATCAATATCACAGGAAATCTTGTACAGTGCTAGTATAACATATTAATACAAAATTAGAAAAGGCTAGTTGCTCCAAATCCACTGAAATAGATTCTGGAGTTTTAATGCTGGATTTGAGAAATGTTGATTAAACATTTTTAAATTTCACAATATATTTGTATATAACGACTTGAATATCAATGTTCGCACAAAATATACTGGAATAGTTTCAAAAATAATTGTTCTAAAAATTAATACTTAATAAATCAAAAATATACGAATTAGATATGCACATATCTATGAATATGAATGAAAGTTTGATTAACTAATGTTAAATAGAAAAAAATGGTCAAATTTTCAGATAAAATTAGATTACTTTTGAATAGCCCAGTAGTTAAAATAAATAAATGTCCTAATAAATTGAAAAGTTACACATATCATGAGATGTTTTCATTAAACCAGGGTAAGAACTCTGACTAGAGAGATCGCTGAAAATTTTTGTGTCTTCAAAATGCTTTACTATTTCGCTGATTAAAGTAAATCTAGCTATTATGATAAATATGAATTTTATAAATTATAGTTATCTTCAAATTTTTATCAACTGCTACAGTTTGACTTATTTATCAATTACTTTGTAATATTTTACTTAAAAAGCATAATTTTCACCTTTAATTTGTACTCAAATTGTATTTTTGTATAAATCAAATGCCAGAAACTAGTAATTTTTGTTGGACTGAAATGGAAATTCAATTGCACACTAGTTGCCAATTTGAAATAATATGAATAACTAAAAATTGATGTTTTGTTATAGTATATATAATTCATGATCTTTTTTTCTTCAAATTTATTTTCGACACGCACAATCACAACTTTTTTGCAAAGTCTATTCCAAGGTGCGCTTGTTTTAATGTCAAATTATCATTTTTAACATTTGGTCTGTTAATTCAATTTTACATGCTCAATTACAATTAAGCTTTTTGAATTTAACTTTAGAGGATTATAATGAATTATAGCTTGATAATCAATAGTGTATGTTCCTAATATTTTGTCATACCGATACTATACATTCAAAGCCATGTAAATTGCTGTAATATCAAAGACCATGTTCTACTAGTTTTACAGTTTTTTGTAACTTGCTCCAGAATATTATAGAGATTTGAATTATAGGTTTCGAAAAAGTCTCTAAATTTTGTTTATATCCAATTTTAGACTTTTTTAAACCTATTTTTAAACAATAGCACTTACTTTAGCATTATCAGTAATGTAATTGACAAATTGAGAATAACAAATCAAGCAGGAATGTTCAAAACAATTTTATTTTAGATGTGACTATCACTGATTTTGATTATCGTATAAATGTTGGACGGTTTCATTATTTCTGTCAAGAAAACATGTTTTTTAATTAAAATATTTATATTTTCACTTTTAGTCTCGTTTGATATAACTTTTGTGTGACTGTATTGATTTATTTCTTAAAATTTTCAACTCATTTCAAAAAAAGCTGGTGAAATGCCTTTAGATGCTGTCCCGAATGCCAAAAACTGCAAGATTTCCAATCACCGAGTGTTATCATGTGGCCTGTGCATCGCGAAGATTGGCCACTATATATGAAAAAAAAATTGGCAACTGAAATATGACGAAATATCAAAAATAGGTGTCTTTGATCAGTCGCTGTTCAGTTTTTTATCGTCTCCAGTTTTCATCATGTTATATTCACAAAATTCCAAAGGCTTTTTGGGAATACATTTGTTTCCTGTAGTTTCTGCAAATAAGATCTTGATGACTTAATCGGGTTGAACAGGAATAGGTCTCAATTCACCTGGAGGGTTTTTTTGAGAAAAATTTGTTTTTTAGAAAAAAAGCAATTGCAAAATCTTCACGAGATCTCTTCAATGGAGAGTTTGCGAGAACTCTAGGGCAAGAAGAACCTGTGATTTTCTAGCCACAATTTCATCAGCTTTTACGATTAACTGGCCAACTTGTTTTATTTCACAGACCTACATGAACCTACGTGTGACTCTAAACCTTTTGTTAAGACTCAGCAACATATCGTGAATTATGCTACTACCATTATCCTCAAAATATACTTACCACAGTTTAAAAAAATTGCACCGCTAAATCTAGCTTGTTTGGCTTGATTTATATAATTAAAAGCTTGTCAATGTTTTTGAAAGATGTGACAAAACCTCCAACCATTGTCAACCTCACAATTCAGTCCAAGCTGTCTTATGGATTTGATCCAGGATTAATGGAAATAGTAGCAACAATTGGTTTAAAGTATTACGGAAAATTTAGAGCTTCAAAGACATCCTTGTCCTTCCAGCTTCAGCTCTTTCTTGTTTCAAAACATTCAAGGTCATCAATTAGTTTTTTTTTTTTAATTTTTGTCATCTTAACATACAATAATATATCCTAATATGTAAAAGTAGATTGAGCTTGACGCTACTGAAAAAAAACATTATAATGATATTCTAAATGGTAGATGTGATATAAAAATCAGAATTTAAAAAGTTTACTTAAAGAGCAAGAAAGAAGGTTTTGAATGACTCAAATATGTCAGTCTTGTTTAATCCATAACTTTATTTTTTATACTTGATTTTTATTTATATTTTATTATAGCTGTCTCAATTCAATTGTGAAAATCAAATCATTCAGTGAGATTCTGCTTTATTTAGCTATTTAGTAAATATTATTTTGTAAATGGCCAAGGTGTATGAGAAAAACTAGAAATTCATATTTCCGTATCTTAATTTTAATTATCTGCTGGTGACTTTATCAGATGTCGTTTACAATTGTCATATTTATATCAATTCACTTTTTCAACATTAAATTCACTGAACAACTCTTTGTCTTTTTTGAAACTAGTCTCTATGAAATGAAGAGAATAATTTTTTAGGCAGAATTAATTGTTTTCTTGACTTCTTCTATAATTATTGCCAATCTTATTTTTTTTATCTAATCGACAGTAATACCGACACTTAATTGTATATACTGATTATTATTATAAAACTTTTTGGTGCTTAATACTATTTTTTTCATACTTGAATACAGCCAATTTTGAAAATTTTGCAGCCATCATAAACCATTTTAGTATTGCAAATATTATTTAGAAAACCTCAAGTAGGCTGGTTTTTCAGAATCAATTTATATAAAAAAAGAGGAAATGTTTTAGAAAATTCAAAAAACGGAAACAAGTATTATTTCAATACTTCAAGTAATTGATTCGATTGTACCGCTAAAAACAATATTTCTTATCAATTTTAATTTTTGTCAATTTGATACTACTATGATTTTAATGGCATCGTAACTAGTGACACTACCTATTAGCAATGATCGATTTAATTGGTCAAATTATCACAAAAAACGTCTAATGTAATATATTTGGATATATGAATATTAAGCACTGTTGAAAAAGTCATAAGCGAGATGTAGTAATATCAGAGAAATAAAAACCAATTGTTTTATATTAAAAATTGAAAATAAAGTATTGTATACAATTTTTAGGCACTTTGCTTGCTTTTCTATATTAGTTTCTACAATGAAATTTTTGAAGTATGTACTTATTCTTGTCTTTCAATCTCATTAATCATAAAGACGCTTGTACAATGGATTGAATGATATTTTGCTGAATCTTAAATATTGATTAAAAATATTTTAAAACTATTCTAATGGCAACTAATATTGCCAAAATTTGTGATTGATAAATCATAATCAACATTTTAATGAAAGACAGAATAGCATATAGTGATATTAAATTAAATTTTTGAATGGTTGCTCTCACTTATGTTTTATGGCAAAAGCAATATATTGATAAAAATTAATAAATTAGTACTATATTAAATATATTTTATTTTAGTGGCATTAAACTGGAGTAATAAAATATAAGAAGCAACGAAAAGTGAATAAAAAAGCCAAATAAAACTTTTTTATAAAATTTCAAATACTGTAAACTTGTTTTCACTACGTAGTGTTTAAATTTTTCTAGTCTCGCATTATCATATTGGCTGATTTGCAATGAAGAGCCTAATAAATTTCTATTGGTCTTTACGCATTGCACTTGATTAACTCAGGAATCACGGCTTTTTCAATCCCTTTTAGTATGATTCAAACTTGTTAAATATAGTTTTCAATATTGTAGCTACTGTATGTTTTATGAATGTTAAAATATTTTTTCAACAAATATTATTTCATTTTGCATTTTAATATCAAACACAAAGAGCAGGGTAGCAAAAATCTTATAGAAAGAAACATAAAAATGCCACAATATTGCATGGATGAAGTCAATATTATTAAATGAACTATTTAGATACCAGAACAGTACATTTTCTTGATAAAATCCTGAACATCAAAACCTCATGATTCTTGTATAAAAAACTGAATATTTTTCTCAACCCTTCTATAATGCAGTACTGCTTGTAACAGTGATATTTATCATTCTATTGCTATTAAAATTTTTAGGTATTTCAACAAGTTTGAAATTAGCCTTAAATACCAGTTTTATACTAATTATTAAGCGCTATTGTTTTAACACTTATGAAACTCTTTTTCTTTGATCTTTTGTACCACCATGTTGGTATTATTTACTCTAATACTTTAGAATTGAAGTTTATATATATTTTTCACTTTTTTTAGATAGTCCCGCGAGTTCAATGTACTGAATTTGCCATTGATAAATATTTAAATTAAGTTGTCATTCTTTTTAAATTTTGCACAAAATAAAACACTACTATTATACATGAAATGATTTTGCTTAAATTACTATCCAAACGCTGAATAGACAGAGCATCTTAAAAGTGGCCAATAACGTTGCAAAATTTAATAAAGTTGTTTGTAATCAATGTATTGAGGATAGAATAGACTATTATTTTGAGTAAATGACATTTATTTGAGTAGTTAATAAGGAATGATTTGTATCTATATTACACTAATGTTTCAATTAATCAAATCAAAATATTCACAACCATACTAATGAAATATGGGTTTACAATATTAAAATGATTCAATTAAGCGATCATTGAAATGACAATTAGAAATACTTTACGATATTTAGAATATTTTCATATTGTCAAATGTTTTTACAGCAATTTTGAAAGAGTCAAAAGTTTTACCAATGAAAAACTAAAATCCTCGTTAATCCCTCTTATTCTAAATAAATTGTATTTTCTATTTTTTCCCATTGTATAAAAGCTTTCAAAATTTAAGCCATTTTTAAAATAGAGTATAAAATACTTTTAACACACATAATAAATTTATACTTACTGATCTAGAACTACACAGATTCTTTTTACTATATTCATCAATTCAAAACGTTTAAATTTATATAGTTACACCAAATCTTGACATATAGAGCCACCATAAATTTTGAGACTTGATTTACAAAATTTTAATTATGAAGGGCTTTCAATTTTGGGCAATATTGTGTCTTATTTTAATATTAAAGTTTTTCACAACCAGGAAAAAGACTACTCTTTTGGTTAGTAGTTTATTTAAAATGTAGATTATTTAATATTAAGACTTATCAATTATCGCTAAATAGTCAATTTTAAATATACCAGTAGTTTTTCCATAATTCACTTATTAAATGTCACACATTATATACTTAAAGGCCTTCTTTTCAAGACCCACTCAAAATTTTTGTGCTATGGAAATATTCAATGAATTTCTTTTTTTTTATGGCGCATGCTTTTGTTTGATGAAAAATATTTATTTTGGCTAGGTTCTACGGTCTTTTGTTTGTTACACTATAAAAACTTATGAACAATCATATAAATTAATGAAAAAAATTTAATTGCCCTGATTATATTTTTTTTGTAGATAATTTGAATTTATTTTGTTTGGCAGATCAGAATCGGCTTATAGCAAAAATTTTATGTATTGTTCTAGATCAAAAATAATTGATATTCAAAAATAATTTTCTCAGAAATTAGATTTTAGTTTTGTAGACATTGTACTGAACCAGGTAGCATTTTAATACATTAAAAAACTTTTTTTTTTATAAAAAGTATTGCCTCTTAGTAGATTTTCTAGATGTTTTTTATCAAATTTTATAGAAAAAGAGCAATAAAAGATTGAAAATTAACTAGAGTGTAGAGTTTTGTGTTCATTAATTGCAATAACAAGATATAGAATCAATTTACAACAGTCAATAAAAAACCGTTTGAATACTCTAATATTTCAGAGTATTTATACTATAACTTCAAACGAGGATTTTAGATTTTTTCAACCCCAGTTGGTTATTTGCTGCAAATAATTATTTTTTTACAATAATTAACTTCAAAATTGAAGTTTGAACTATATTAGCATTTCCGTAATTAATATATATAAATCTAAAGTTTTTCTGAAATTATCACAATATAAATTAGATAATTGAGGAATAAATAATATTTTATGGAATCAATAGCTAATTTATTATAGATTGAAGTTAAATAAATATAAATATCTTTAAGTCTAGCTTTTTTTTGAAACAATCTATTTTGATAGTATTAGTGGTATTGGACAAATTATTATTAATAAAGTCAAAAGAGTAGAGCAATAATAGACATGAAATGGATTTGTATATGATTTAATTAGTATTTCAGTCAATCAATTGGAAAAAATATATTATCTCGTTGAGGTAATTGAACTTTTATATTCCAAGTACAATGATGATAGTTTATTTTTGCTAATTATACCACTAACTTAAGTAGTTTTGATGTGTTTTGTAACTGTTAAACGAAAACTTTTTGGGTAACTGGCTTTGTAGCAAACTAATATATTTGTAATTATATAGAATCAATTGTACACTGATGAAAAATGGCAGAAATTGCTGCAATGATTTCAGATTTTTATTAACTTTATTTCTACCGACTATTTAAATGCTAAATTTAAATAGTTGAAAACGAGGCAGCAAGTTAAGAAATTTGTCCTTCCCCATAAATTAGTATTAAAAAGATAACGTTGACCATTTTTCAATAATCTCCAGTTATTTTCAACTAGCCAGTTAAAAATAAATAATTGAAGGGATTGTTATAGTGAGTAGTTGAACACAATGATTTAATTGATCAAAATTTGTTATTCTTAATTCTCAATTATATTGTGTCTCACTTTTTTTACAATTGTAGAGAGTATATAAATGAAGGGATTATCACTATCTATGATAACATAATTATTAATACTTTTCGTCCTTCAAAATTTATATTCAATGAAAAAATATTTATAAAAAGATACATGGATCCATCTTATAGCACTATGTTTGTGAAGACTAACTAACTTTCTGAGAGATTTTGAGTATCATTTTAAGAATGGAGATCTGAATTTGCAAGAACGAGATTAACTAGTAATACTACTAATAATTAACTATCTTAAATGAAGCTATTCAATTATCAGTTTTCAATTTGATTTAGATAGTTAAATATATATATAAAGAGAAAAAACATTAATAAAAGTTTAGTTTTCATTAGAAGATAAGGCCAAATCAGTACTTTTGAAGCATGGAAAAAGTTTGCAATTTCTAATTTCAAAATATAATATAATTAGCAATATATCGAAGTGAATCTCAACTATTTTTTGATAATGGTGCAGCTGAAATGGCAATTATTGATTAGTTTTATCAAAGTATGAAAATGGTCTAAGAGGTTCACTAAAAAGCAAAAGTTTAGATTAAAAGAACTAGCAGGTAAACACACTGTTTATAGGAAGAAGAAAAAGATCAGTGATTTTAGAGTCGTCTTTTTTGATTTCTGGTGGAGCTTTAACAAATGACTTTAGTATGATTCTGTTAAAGTATTAGACTTGTACAATTTCTAGTTTGCTTTTCATCGTTCTTTTCTAAATTCTCAACTCTTGATAAAAGATTTCACTTGCCAGCTAATAATACTGAACCAGGTTCTGAATGAACTACAGGAAACATGGAAAGGGAATAATTAAAGGACCTAACATTATACCAATTCATAATGAGATTTGATATATTAAATATGAAGTATTGTGTTAAATGATTCTTTTAATGAATTCTTGCTGTCTTCCATACATTTATCTACCTCAAAAAGCACTTTTTGAACTTGATCTCTAAAGATCTGTGCATTTTACTCAGACAGAAACTTGAAAAATAGTTATTTTTAACCAATTCTTGTAACAATCTGTAAATACCCTAATTCATAAATACCCCGATATTAAAGAATTATCTTGAAATCACATTTATTGTTAAAAGTATTTTCTCTTTTTCACGCTCTATTAAAGATTTATCTGAGCAATGATTTTACTATTCTTGAATATATATTGGAACATTCCTCCACTTCTCTAATATATTTATCAGTAGATTGACAAATGAAATATTACTCTACGGAAAGAATGGCGAGTATTGACAGAGAAACTTCGAGTAAAAACAAAAATAATATAATCTAAAAATACTTAAATAAACAAAAATACTAAAAATTCTTAGCAATTCTGCTCCAAAGAGATGGTTTAATCACATTACCATCCTGATCTATCGTCGATTTTTTAGAGTCCAAATCTCTTCTTCGTCCTTCATCAACGTCGATTTCGTGTATTTTCAAAAACTTTGTTTTAAAAGTGAACTTGTATCCAAAGTAAAGAAGCGCAAAAACGGGTAGTAAAATGTAAGCATCAACAAAGTCACCAGCTACAAAAGGGCTGAAGGTAGTCCAGCCTTGGACGAGAGCCAAAAATATGTTTGCAATCAAACCGAAATAGGCGTTATAAGGATATAACATAGATTTGAAGGGAAGCTCTGAAATAGAATGACCATGATATTTCCAAGCAGTTCTGAAACGAATGTGAATGAAAGAAATTCCTCCCCATACAACAAAAGTGCTCACTCCAGATAGATTAACAATGTATTCGTATGCTTTACTGGCACCAGTAGAAATGTTCATAAGAGAGAGAGCGCCAAAAAGATTTGTGAAAATGATGGCGTAGACGGGGACACCACGCTTATTAGTATAACCGAGAAACTTGGGAGCGGTTCGATCCTGAGCCATATACAACACAGTTCTAGAAGCAATATAAATGGAACTGTTGACAGCAGATAAACAAGTTAACAAGATGAAGGCATTGGTGAGATGCACTCCTCCTTCCCAGCCAGCGTTTTGAATGGCAATAGTCATTGGAGATTTCAAAGCTCTAGAAGAACCGCCAACCAAGCCAGGAGCGTTGAAGGGCACAGTAATACCAAAAAACAGAGCAGAGCCCATGTAAATAAACAGGATACGCCAAAAAACTTGTCTGATAGCTCGAGGGACCGCGCGGGCCGGGTTTTTCGTTTCAGTAGCAGCAACAGCAATAGATTCACAGCCAGCGTAGAAAGTAGAACAAAAGACAAACACACTTGCAACACCTTTAAAGCCATTTGCAAAAGCACCCGGATTGTGCCAGTACTGGAACCCAAGCTGGACACCAAGTCCACCAGCGGCGTATACTATAGAAAAGATGAAAAAGGCGAGCAAGCCGAGCAGTTTCAAAAGGGCCAGCCAGAACTCAGCTTCGCCAAAGACCGTGACACCTAGTAGCTGGAAGGAGAGGAAGAACGTCCAAAACAGCAGAAAGTAGCCCCAGATAGGGACTTTGTCGCTCCAAAAGGCCATGATTGAAGAGAGTGTGTTGTATTCGTTTGATAGCACTGCGACCCAGATAATGAAGTAGTTCCAGCCTATTGCAAAGGCAAAGGCTTTGTCAACAAAGCGCTCGCCGAGCTTTGTGAAGGCACCGCCGGTGGGATAGAGCGTAGTTAGCTCACCGAGCGACTGCATGATGGAGAAGGCGAGAATACCTATGAGGCCGAAGCCGATGATCAAGGCAGCCGGTCCACCGCTAGAGAGAGCTCCGCCTGAACCGACGAGCAGACCGGGACCGATGATGCCTGCAAGGGCCATCATAGAGAGATGTCTGCTTTTCAGGCCACGCTTGACACCTGAATGGGGGTCAAAGTCATCGAGATCCTGTTGCGAAGAGGAGTTGTCGGTGTTTTGCTCCAAGTCCAGTTTCATGGTGTTCATGGTGAAAGAAGTGTCCAGGGAGCTGAAAGAAAGGTGGGAAGGAAATTTTCATGCCTTTATACTGCGAGATGATGAATAAAAAGATGATGAAGTTTTGATCCCAACTTGTGATTCATGATCAGTAACAAAGTTCGGCAAGGGCTTGGTAGTAGCTTGCGAAATGGCGGGCGACAACAAGCGAAGCACGTCATTATTTTTCAAAGTCTGCTCAAGTCCACTGAAGCCACTGAAGCCACTGAAGCCACTGAAGCCACTGGAGAGCGTACTGTTTCCCAATAAAAAAATGTTTCACTTTTTTGCAGAAAAGCGATTTATGTCTTGGACATTTAGGTCTTCACGACATGGTGATTGTGATGGACTTTTGTGGGGTGGACTTTGACAGGTCGAGAAGTTTGACAGGTTGAAAAGTTTGACAGGTTGAATAACTTGACAGGAAGGATATTTGACGGAAGAGTTTTAGACAGGAAGAGTTTTAGACAGGAAGAGTTTTTAGGGGCGGGTCTTGAATTTTGTTATGATTGGTTTGTTGTCGTGCAAGGACGGTTACCAACGTTACCAGAGATTCAAGATCACCAAAGATGGGTTCAGCTCAAAGCTCGTTAAATCTTCAAATTCATTCTACAACTTTGTAATTAAAGGCCCTATTCTAACTAATTGCTTTCTATTAATGGTATCAGTGGTGATATTGCCAGTCATTGCCATAACATACTTCAACTCTTCTCTTAATATATCCAAAGCCAGCTCAACACCTTTTTGCCCATCATACTGAAGCCCATAAAGTACAGGCCTGCCAATCCAAACAAAATCAGCTCCCAGTGCTAGGGCCTTGAAAATGTCTCCTCCAGTTCTGAACCCGCCATCAACATGAACTGGAACTCGGCCACGAGCAGCTTCTACGACCTCTGGAAGAGAATCAATAGTGGCGAGCGTCGAGTCGAGCTGTCGACCTCCATGGTTCGATACCCAAATACCGTCAACACCGGCCTGGATAGCAGCCTCCGTATCTTCAGCAGTAGCAACTCCTTTAGCCCAGATTTCAAGCTTGGTAATAGACCTCAACCACGGAATGGTCTCAGCCCAGTTGAGAGAAGGGTCCAGCGCATTGGCTTGCGAAGAGCTCATTTGCTCATCATTCTTCAATTTCGTCTTGTTTTCAGAGTCTGGACTCATGCCAATATCAATGGGCCCAGAGCTGACCGACTCAAAGTTCCCGAGCTTGAGATGCGAGGGAAGCTTGAACTCGTTATATTCGTCTGAGTATCTCTTTCCAATTGTGGGAGTGTCGACAGTCAAAGCCAGTGCTTTGTATCCGGCCTTCTCGGCTCTTTTAACGAGGTCTTTGGTGGTTTCTCTGTTTTGAAAAACGTACAGCTGGAGCATAACAGCAGCGCCTTGAGAGGCGTTGAAAACGTCTTCCAGAGACTTGTTGGAGTAGGAGGAGAGCGTCATTGGAACGTTTCTGCTGCCGGCAGCCTTTGCGGTAGCTACCTCGCCTTCATCAGTCGCCATTTGGTGGAATGCAGAAGGAGCTATTCCAATTGGTGCGCCAAACTCTTTACCAAACAAGGGAGATTTGGGCTTGGAGTTCAACTTGGAGACGTTAGTCATGACCTTGGTTCGGATTTTGTAGTGGTTGAAAGCGTTGATATTTTCAGCAACTGTCTTCATTTCATTGGCACCCGACTGCCAGTAGTCTCGAGCGAGCTTTTGCGCATAGGGAAGAGCTGCTTGTTCGAGATCGTTGATAGAAAGGACAGTTTTTGGTTTACTTTGCATGGTGAAGGAATGGAATTGGAGGATTGGGAATGGAGGGTTCAAGAAATGGAGGATTGGAGGATTAGGATTGAAAATTGAAAATTGAAAGAAATGTTGGAATTGGTTGATATTTATACTCTGGTGTTATTTGGGATACTTCGGTAGTTTAAATAAACTAGGCCATTCCCCACATTCAGCCCTTCCAAATACAATGCAAATAGTCTACTCATCATCATCTACTCATCACCTACTCATCTCAATCACCTCCCTCAACTTTGACTTGATATCATTATTCAAGGCCGACTTTTCAACGCTTTCATCCAAAAATCTTATAAACGCACTCAAACTAGCAAACCGTACATCCTGCTTCTCTAACCTCTCAGTCGACAGTCCATATCGATCATTAAGCTTCATGAAAAACTCATACCGATGCTCTCCCCTATTAGATACCAACTCCAGCTTCTCTTCCGTGCGCTCCATCTTCTTCTGCGCTATACCAGCCCGACACTTCAAATTGGCTTTCCATAAACTCAGAACGCGAATCATCTCGCAGTCTGTCATGTCGTCAGTAGCCAGATCTGCCCGAATCTTTTCCTTCCAGTCGTGAAAGTCAGATCCCTTGACGAAATTCGCGTTTCTTCTCTGCTCCTTCTTCAAAATGTAGTATCGACAAAGCAGATTCATCTTCTCTTCAGATATCGTAGCTCCACCTTTATTCACTATATCTAGCACCTCTTTCATCACTTTGTACGGTACAATCACATTTCCTCGCTCAGTCTTCCATTGCTGTTCGTTCACTGTCTGCGTAGCTTTCTCTACCTCGTTTTCCTCGTGGACTGCTGCTGCTGCTGCTGCTGCTGCTGCCGCCGCCGCCGCCTTTTTGCTGGCTCTCTTTGCTCTGCTCATTCTATACCCTTCTTTAGGAGCATCGCGATCACAGCCAACTGGCGTATGCTTATGGCAAAACGAACTTCCAGCCATTCCAATGTCTGTTCCAAGTATCCCTCCTCGCATCGTAATCTTAGCTTCCTTTGCACAAGTAACATGGTAAGCCGTCACGCACTTTCCACAGCTACACTGAATACAAGCACCCATTCGCTCGCCACACAAGTAGCAAACAAGCTTCTTCCGGTCTGGACTGACCTTGCCAATGACTCCACGCAGCCGGAGCTTGTCATCAAACCCATAGTCGGGTATCCAGAGCGCACAGACCAAATGAATCCACCCAGACCTGTCCGCCAGTCTCTTGTAAAGGCCGCCAGTCGATGGACACGCTACACAGCTCAAATCTTTACCCACAGACGGGTTCGAACAGGTATCGCAGAGCCAGGAGCCCTCTGGTATGAAAACCACTCCATAGCAGTCTTGATGAACACCTTTGTCGCAGCGGTCACAAAAGACAATCCCGTTATTATTATCACACTCCCCGTCGCCACACACCTGGCACTTCAAGTCCACGGGCTCGCTAGAAGGAACTAGCAGATTGTTCATTCGAAACTCGAGATTCTTGACAATAAACTCCAAAGTCTCGAGCGACACATTGAGACCCTCCAGCAGCTGTTTATCTTGCATGTCTAGATCATAATCACCATCCAGCACTCCTCCATGGGAGTAGGCAGCGTGTTTACCTGATCCGTGAATGCCTCCCAGCAAGTTCAGCTCGTCATAATCAACCACCCGCTTCACCTTGATGCTCTTCGCCTTGAAGTTTGCTGTGTCGTCTTCGTCTGGTGGCCGTAGTATTCGTTTGACGCCACGATTTCGCTTGTCTCCAATATTGACTGGAAGTGACTGGTTGATGTCCAGCAGTGGATGCAGAAGACTCAGTGCAGTCTCTTCTCTATACGATGTACCATGAATCGGGTTCGCCATTGTGTCTGAAAGATGAAATCGACGGAGGGACTTTTCAGATAATTAAAAAGTCACGTGATTTATTAAGAATTGTGGATATATATGGAGGAATTGAGCTGGAGTTATGAACTGGAGATGTGAACTGGAGTCATGAACTGGAATCATGAACTGGAGTTATGGGCATTTTGAACTGGAGTTATTGCTTTGAGTTGGAGTCTTGAGCTGGAGTCTTGAGCTGGAGTCATGAACTGGAATCATTCTATCTAGGTATTGAAATTATTCTGCTTTGAACTGGATCATTAACTGGAATCATAAACACTCTGAACTGGAGTTATTCTACTTTGAACTGGAGTCTTGAACTGGAATCATTCTATATAGATATTGAAATCATTTTGCTTTGAACTGGAATCATGAACTGGAATCATTAACTAGAATCATGAACTGGAATCATTAACTAGAATCATGAACTGGAATCATTAACTAGAATCATCAACCGAAATCATTAACTAGAATCATCAACTAGATTAATGAACTGGAATCACAAACCGGATCACGAACTAGAATCATTCTCTATAATCACCAACTAGAATCATTCTCTAGAATCACAAACTGGATCATTGACTACAATTTTAAACAATCATCTTCAAATAAACTGGAATCACCAACAAACTTAAACTCTTGTCCATTAGACTCAAAATATCCATTAGGTCCAATAACAGGAGCAGATTCACCTTTTCTAGTATCATAAACAAAAACACCATTGTCAGTAGCTCTGCGTCTCTCATCTCGCTTATACAAAAAAAGAGCTGGAACACAAAGTAAGATAATGGTGAACGAACAACAGGCAGCAAAAGTATAGCCCTTGAGGAATCTGGGAGCCTCGACGGTCTTCCATACTAGAACTGAGGTCCAAGCAGTGGAAGCTTGACCAAACAGATTCATGCAAATAGTGGTGATTGCGCGCTGCTGAGGCGAATACCGAAGAGCGTCGGACATCCAGCCAAACTCAACAGCAATGAACGACCATGAAAAGTACTGCAGCATGAAGGCAAACCACTTTGCGCCCTTGGGAATGGCCCAGACAGCCAAAAGGACATTGCCCAGCATGTTGAGCAGCTGCGAGAGAACAATGGCGCCAAAGCGCGAGCGCGACAGATCAGCCAGCGTGCAAATACCAAAGATCCACAAGATACCCAAAGCCGGCGAGATAGTTGAGAGCTGGTTGACCTTAACGGCACTAAACTGACCCAGCGACTTGAGCCAGAGCAGGTAGGAACCAGAAGTAGCGTTTGAGGTGTTCCAGCCCAGAACGTTCATAAAGACAAAGACGTGGAAGGACCAGTTGGAGAGCAGGTCGGTCCAGAGCTTTTTAGTGAAGAATGACTGGGAGTCGTCTTTGACGTTGATGTTGAGCTTTCTGAGTCTGTTTCTAGCAAGCAGAATCTCTTTGTCGGAGAAGAAGATGGAGTAGCACTTGCTAGGCGTGCCAGGGAGCGCCCAGATGCCAATGATGCCGACGGGAATGGTGATGATGGCGTCAATGATGAACATCCAGCGCCAGCCCTCGAGGCCGCTGACGCCGGAGAGGTTTTTGAGCGCGGAAGCCTGGAGGAGCCCAGCAGTCAGGATCCCGAGCATTTGGCCCCAGTAGAAGATTCCTGCGCGGCGGGCATACTCTTTAGGCTTGTACCAGCTGCCAATGAGGTAGTTGATGGTGGGATAGAAGCAGCTTTCAAAGACGCCGACAAAGAATCTATAAGCCTGGAGCTCGCCGGTGGACTGAGCTCTGTAGATGGCGAGAGTGAACAAGCCCCAGCCAATGTCCATGATGGGCAGGATATAGTTGGTCGGGTATCGGTGGATGAGGTACATGAAGGGGATTTGAAAGACGACGGAGCCGACAGTGTAGACGGCCTGGGTGTTGACGAGGTCGTTACCCTTCATGCCTAGCGATTCCTTCATGCCGGAGACGTAGGCGTTGTTGATGTTTGTTTGGTCGAGATACTTTACCCAGTACATGGCGAAGGAGTAGAAGCAGAGGATGATGTCGAGTTTGATGATGAGTTTTTTCTCTTCGGGCGTGTCGTTTTTGTCAAACCAGTTGAAGCTTCTAGTCTCGGAGATTTTGGGTGTTCTGTATTCATATTCGTTGAGCACGGACCACCATTTTCTGTTTGATTCGTCTCTGATTTCGTAAATTTCAACGGGTTTTTTGACGTTTTCATCAGGCACGGCTGATTTAGGGTCCAAAATATGACGTTGTCTGGGGAAGAAGTTCATTTGGGAGAGGAAATGGAGCGGAAATGGAGATGGAGCGGAAATGGAGATGGAGCGGAAATGGAAATGGAGCGGAAATGGAAATGGAGCGGAAATGGAAATGGAGCGGAAATGGAAATGGAGCGGAAATGGAAATGGAGACAGAAGCGGTAATAGAGACAGAAGCGGTAATAGAGACAGAAGCGGTATAGAGACAGAAGCGGTATAGAGACAGAAACGGAAACTAAACGGAAATGGAAATGAAGACAGGACAGAAGCTTAGAACACAAACAGGACACAAACTTAGGAATGGTGTTTCTTATATCTTTTTTCTTGAAAGAGCGTGAGATTGTGTGATTAAGGATAACCGGCAAAGGATGGGAGTCTATTGATGGCGCAATATCTTGGTGAATGACATTTTTATTCATGTTTTAATTTTTATCTTTTATTTCTTATCTTTTATTTCTTATATGTCATGTTTTATTTCTCATGTGTCATGTTTTATTTCTCATGTATTATTTCTCATGTATTATTTCTTATTATCTATGTCTTATTATCTATGTCTCATGTATTATTTCTTATTATCTATGTCTCATGTATTATTTCTTATTATCTATGTCTCATGTATCATTGTCTATTTCCCATGTATCATCTTTCATCTCCCGCCCTAACCCTCTTTACTTAATTTTCCAGTTCTTCATCCTTCAACTCTTCAAGCTACAATGTACAGATTCAAAAATCTATCGCTAACAAAGAAATGTATTCAGCAATTTTCAACTACATCTAGCTTCTTTAAAACAATACCCGTTTTTGAACTGCGAAGACCGTCTCAGAAACCTCATCGTTCGAGCCAAAAACTACAAAATGAAGACATTTCTAAACTCGTTCCTGTTCAAGGCCTCGTTGACATTATAGACCTCAATAACAAACTGCACCAACGTCAATCTCTTCAAAACGTCTTGAAATCTGTTCGAGAAGATTCAAAACTCAGATTGGTGGTCGTCAATACCAAACCTTCCTCTGTTAACAATGATCCTTTGGTCGTCTGCAAGATCTTGAAAGCAAGACCAAAGAACGTTCAGCCAGGCCAGTCAAAGAACGTTCCGCCAGGCCAGTCACAGCTAAACCAGCTAGATCTCGAGCCAAAGTCAGAACCAGAGCCAAAACCAGAACCAGAGCCAGAACCAAGCCAACCTGAAATTTGGGATAAACAAGCTATTCGCTTGGAAAACAAACGTCGCGCTCAAGAAAACGCTGCTAAGAAAGCTCTGAAGAAACAGGCTTCTAATGACTCCAAGAAATCGGTTTCTGGTAAAACTAAATCTCTTTCCATGAGCTGGAGTATTGGTCCTAATGATTTACTTCACCAAAAGAAGTCCATCATTGATTCTTTGTTCAAAAAAGGTCATACCGTTCAAATTACCTTGGGTCTTACCTCCTCTGGAAGAGTTGATCGCTCGGAAAGCTCTCGAAATACTGAAAAAAGAACTATTTTGTTAAAGACTTGCAGAGAAGTATGTGAAGAATTAGGAGGAACTGAACATAAAATGGAAGGTACTCTTCAATCTCCAACTCTCATATTGACCTTTATACCTCCAAAGAACTCTTCATAAAGAGTTTGGTTTTTTTGTTCCTCCAACTAAACTCCAACTAAACTCCAGTTCCTCCTAAACTTCAGTTCCTCCTCTGTTCTAGTTCCTCCTCTGTTCTAGTTCCAACTCAAACTCCAACTCCAATTCAAACTCCTAAATTCCTCCTGTATTATGCTATAAATGAATACGGATCAAATTCTATCTTGCCATTTACATACTTGTACATACTAACACGACCCGCTAATTGCCCAAGATCATCCTCATCGTTCTCGTCCCAGTTATAATATGGTTCGCCTACAAAAATATACTCACGATCTGGAAACTGATTCACAATCACCGTCTCCATAGAATGCCCAAAATGAGAACTGACATGAGATCCAATCTTGATATCGCCCTTCTTCTTTATCGCCACTTGCTTCTTATTCTCCTTGGACTCGCGTCGCAGCCTCTCCAAGTCTCTCAACTGAACATCCCACAACGCTCCCTGGCTCCCATACGCTGAACTCGATCCTATAAAAAATGACCGATCGCTGAACGTTCCTCTCATTCCAAACTGCTTAAAATTCCACCACTTCTTTTCATACTGGTGTCGCGGTACTAGTTCTGTCACCGCTTTTATCTTCAACTGCCCATCCTCATACTCAGCTTTATAAACGTCAATAACTCCACATTGCACACAGTTCTTGGACGACTTTCCACTGTTGCCTGCCATTATCCAGCCGTCGCTATTAACCTCTAACGTCGACTTCATTATTGCATCCGTATCTTCTTGACCATCTCCAATCACTATAGTGCTATAGTGTCTCGTCAAGTCATGCCCTAAATAAATATACACTTTGTGCAGGCCAGTGGCCTTTACCAACACTGCACTCACCTTCTCGTCTGGATTGGTCTCATCGTGCACTTGAACTATGCTAACTTCCGATCCAAACTGCTCATAACCGTATTTTCTCGTCTCAGGGCTCATCAGCTCTGCAGTCACAAACTTGCCCGCAGACCAAATCACAGGTTCCCAATTAGGCACAGACTCTTTCAGCTCCAACTGCTCTTCCATCTTTGCACTAAGCTTGACTCCGGCAAGTACAAACACCTTGCCCCGTTGACTTCCTCCATCGTCATCGCTTTTCGGCGCTCCAATCACTATATCCTGATATCCATCGTTGTCAATGTCTCCGACGGCCATTGTTTCTCCAACCAACTTCAGCCCTTGGCCGCCATACGCTATGGACGCTTCAGACCAATGGATGCCAAATATCATATTGCCCCGGTAGTATAAATACACTGTCGAGGCTCCTGGATGTCCAACGACCAGTATATCCTGTTCTTTCCACACCAGCTTCTTCATTACTGTGCCAAACGGTGCTATCTGATTCATCACTGTGCTCCCAGCTTGGTGATACTTTGCACTTGGGTATATTTTCTGAGTAAATGGCTTTCGGATTTTGTCGCTTTCTAGCATTCTGATGATGGTGTTGACATCAACAAAATAAACCGCTCCAGTATCAATGGAAAACTGGCTATTAGACACTTCAAACGGAGCAGAAATGGCAAGAAACAATCCGTACTCTTTGCCTAGGAAATACCCTTGGCTCAGAGCGTAGCCAAACATTGAATTCTCATGAATCGATTTCATGGCTGTAGCCTCTTTTTTGTTGTCTCTATACAAAAGCATGTCTTGTCGTTCGCCAGCAGTCAATTGATCAAATTTGGCAAGGTCTCCACGGTCGATAGTTTTATCTGGACTCACTCTTCCATGGCCTATAAAGGTAGCACATATTGTCCACGGCTTGTCTGGCAGTTCTTCTGTGAACCACTTGTCAAAATAGTATGTGCACCGTCTTATTTCTTCTACTATAGATGTTATTCCTCCTAGGTAATAATCATCGAGATTAGAAGTCAATAAGGAGGACATTTTCATTGCTCCTGTTCCCGCAATTGTTTTCACTTTCTAGTTGAGCCTGTTAGCATGGAGTCCCAGGGCTCATGACTGCGACTTACTGATTCGCCCTTGAGCGCTGCTGCTCCAAGCTTCATACAAAGCTTGACGTCTAACGCTGATATTTCATATCCCATTTTCTTAATGATTTGGACAATGTCGGTAGTAGGAGTTTTCCAGCTTTGCTAGTTGGCATTAGCAGACAATATATAGTTGACGGCTGATATACTTACCTTCAACCACCTCATCGTGCCATATTTTTTGAGCATTAGAAAGTCACCGCCAGTGTCGAGAAATCTATTATATCATTAGAACTTTTCATTTGGTTTCAGTGATTAAAACAAACCATTAAGTTCTTCAACTCACGAGTGGGCTCTCGATATATTTCCTTGAAATTCATTCATTGCTAGGTACACAAGTATTCCTTGGTGTACGCCCAATGAATGCCAACTGACGTCTGCGACCTGGTGAGTAAAAATCCCGTACAAGAAGGCCTTTAGAGCGAGAGCGTCGGGAGAATCGAGGTCAGCTTTGTACTTTTCTTTCCAGTATGATACAGCAGTTGCGAGGAAGTCTGGCCAATGTGCAGATTCGGCAGCTTCTGACTTGTTTCTACAGGAGTAGAAAGCATCAGGATAAAAAGCACCAGCTTGCAAATAAGGCTCGTAGCCATTGAGCTGAGCAGGAAAGAACTGCTGGCTCCGACCTAGAATGATTTCATGAGTTCTAACTGATTAGACTTGGTACAACTGAGTTTAAAGACACTTACGCTACACCACAAGCATTACTAAAGTTACTGAAGAACACAAATATCAGTAGAAGGTTTATCATTATGATTGATACTGGTTTATAAGAAGAGAATCCTTAAAGAAAAATCAAAATATATCAGAATATAAACAACATGGTGATTCACTATGGCTGTTGTTTGAAAATACACTGGTCATAATGAATCATAGAACCTTAAGCATAAATATCCCAAATTTCAAACCTCCAACTCCATTCTCTGTCAAAAATGTTCACAAGTTCTCGTTTGGACAAGACAAAAAACAAAGGATCAAAGCTCAGTAACAAGAAAGTTCTTCAGCTATCAGAGGTTGAATCAGCTTTGAGAGCTCTGGAAGTCACTGAAGGATCAAAAGTATGCAACTGTAGCGCTCGAAAACATCCACTGAACAGTGTGACGCCAAACTGTCTGAGCTGCGGCCAAATCATTTGTTTGAAGAACTCTAGTACCGTTTGTCCTTATTGCAAAGAAAAGCTGCTGTCTACTGAAGAACTAAACGCTATCATGACAGTTTTACGGCTGGAAAAAGACGACATTGAGTCTGGAAACTCTAGAGACAGCTCACTGGATGCAGCCAACATCACGCTGAATCGTCTGTTGGACTATCAGGACTCTGGAGCAGTTCGTACTAGAATCATTGATCAGTCGAGCGATTTTGACATCTCCGCCGTCAATCAATGGGCAACGGCTACGGAGCAAGCTGAACAGATCAAGAAACAACAAAAGATGATGCAGAAGCAAAAGAAACGAATGGACAAAATGCAAGGACGAAGCTCGCACGTATTCTCTATTGATCTCAAGGGAAACAAAGTCATGCTACGAGAAACTGATTATGAATCTGAAGACGATGATCCAGTAGACAAGTCCTCAGCTTCAGTAGGGAAGTCCTCAGCTCCAGTTAAGAACTCTGAATCGAAAAAGCTGGGCAAGAAGCTGATTTCTCCATCATATCTGAATCAAGTCAGTAAAGACAAAGAGACACTACAAACACCCGAGCTAGCTTCCAGGCTACAAGCACCAGAGCAGGAACTAGAGCAGAAGCTACCCTCCAGACTACAAGCACCAGAAGACGATGCATATTTTCAATTCTAATGTAAATTTCATTACTATATACAAAGCACATCTTAGTTCCTCTTCTTAGACTTCATCTCGGTCTCCAAATCACCAACATCGTGTTTAGTAGAGCCTCTGACATAGTAGAGCTTAGCTCGTCTCTTAGCCTTTTGCGGTCTTCTCATTAACTCAATCTTTTCGATATTTGGACTGTACACTTGATATCGAGATTCGACACCCAAACTGGTGATTTTGTTTCTGAGAGTGAAGTTTGAAGCCAAACCGTTTCTTTTGATTGAAATGACCATTCCGCTGAAATGTGTTCTATCTGCCTTGATGACTCTGACGATATCGCCAGGGCGCAAGCAATTTTCCGATTTTCTGTCAAAGAGATCTGTTCTCCAGCCTTGAGGATCTACTTTGGCGAGCTCGGCCTTGTTGATAATGTCTAAAGCAGACTCATTTTTCTTGATCAGTCTCGGAGTAGAAGTGTAGACCTTTACGACGTTTTCTGGAGGGAGTTAGAAGGAGTTTTGAAGAAATCAGTGTGCACATACCCTTTTTGACAGGAAGTTGATAGAATCTCTGTGAGACGGTGGCTTTGCAGCTCTGAAACACTGAAGGCGCGCTGAAGCTCTTGACGATTGAACGAAACATTTCGTGATGGTGAAGAGATGAGAAGGTCTGGGAGAAAAGAGTGAAAAAAACGATTCTGATTTGATCATTTGTATGAGATGAGGTAAGGTTTTGGCTTATATTATGTAATATTTTGGTGAAAATATATTGGAGTAGTTTTTGATTTTGAAGCAGCAACGATGAGTGACGAGCGATTGAGAGCAGTAGAATACGAAGCGGTGATTGCAGAGTATTCTGATTTTGTGAAGGAGATTGGGCGAGTTGGAGATTATTTAGAGATAACTACGTTTGAGGGTGTTTTATGTATTGTGAAGTTGACCAGTAGAGGGTGGGTTAGAGAGAAGTCGAGAGAATCTGGAGAACCTAAAGAATCTGGAGAGCCTAAAGAATCTGGAGAGAAGTCGAGAGAATCTGGAGAACCTAAAGAATCTGGAGAGCCTAAAGAATCTGGAGAGAAGTCGAGAGAATCTGGAGAACCTAAAGAATCTGGAGACATATCTAGAAAACCTGAAGAACTTGAACCCGAAATACTTGAACTCGAAATACCTGAACCTGATAATACACTGGAAATAGAAACCTTTGAAACTATTGAAGCACTGTTAATGGATAGATCTGAACGATTTCGAGAGATATTTGGAATGAAACTAATTGAAAGACTGAATGGATTGTAATTATGTGCTCAAATCAACATCTAAAGGATTATAATGATCCAAAACTAATCTATAAACGAAATTTGGAGAGAAACTTTCAGAGTTTGTGATACAAATATCATAGTTATCAGGTTTGATATAGTCATATAAAGGGTTGATGACTTCAACGGAATTGACAATGACAGAATCAGAGAAGTTTACAATTTTGCCACTGTCGCCGATTTCTATTAGAGACTCAATGTCGAAGGGATGTCTGGGGGAGAGTTTGTACAAGCCAGCAGCGACGAGAACCGGGACACGGTAGAGCTTTGCGGTTTCACAGACGGTGGCGACGCCAGCGGAGGAGACGCAGGACCCGTCAGCAAGGACAGTTCTGGCGCCGATGAGGACCTTGCCTACTCTGCTCATGACGGCGTAGACAAGAGTATCGGGGATGACGATGGTTTCAATGCCGGCTTTGGCGAGTCTTTTAGCAAAGAAGTGAGAGGTGGGCGTAGAGTTTGGGAAGGACTCAGTGATGAGGACGGTGAACTTGCGCTTCTGGCTTGCTTTGAGCAGGAACTTGAGGACGGTTTTGGAGTCTGGGGTAGCGGTGAGGATGACTTCGTTTTCGTGGATCATGTCGAGACTGATATTTGAGACGGAATCCTCGGAGTTTGTGATTTCGTCAATGAGTTCCTGGATGCCTTCGATGATGTCTGCTTTAGCGTCTTTCTTTGCGACTTTAGCTTGGGTGTCTCTTTTTTCGGAGAGCAGTTCAAACATTGAGGAGGAGGCGAGATGCTCGCCGCCGTCAGCGGTTTCTCTGATGATTGCGAGGACTCTTCTTACGATGCTTCCGCAGGCGAATTCTCGTGGATGGGCTCGTTCGAGCTTGTGGCCGAGGGCTCTGAGGTCTGCGATGAGGGAGTCGAGACGGCTCCAGCGGGCGGCGGAGACGAATCGGAGGAGGAGTTGAGCGGTTGCGAGGGCTACATCATGGGAACCTGAGAGTTCCTGGCGTTTCAATTGCAGGATGAAGGTTGATATTTGGAGTTGAATGTCGCCTTTATTTACTGTGGAGGACATTGTTGGAGTTAAGAAGGTAGAAAGTATTTGGTAGAAAATTTTAGGTAGGTAGGGTAAGTGGATTTTTGGTTGAGACATTGAGATTCAATAATGAGATTTATATTGAGATCTCCATCTATTCATACTCCTTCAATATCATGATCTTTGACTATTCACAATCGTCTATTCACTGTTCCACCCATCTACAATTCCATTTACAATCCAACCTATAATCCAACCTATAATCCTATCTACAATCCAACCTACAATCCAACCTACAATCCAACCTACAATCCCATCCAACATCCCATCCAACATCCCATCCAACATCCAACATCCCACCTCCAATCCAACCTCCAAAATCATCAACTATTCAATGAATTGAACTATAAACTAATATGTCAATCAATTAAAGAGTCTCAAAGTGCTTAAGAAGAGCTTGACGCTCAGGAGAGTCCTCACCCCACTTGGTAATAACGGCAACACCACAAGCAACAACCTTACGGGGATTACCATCACGATCAAGCTTGGAAAGACCAACCCATTCACCCAACTTCTTAGCATCGGGAACCTTGATGAGAGGAATCTGGGGTTCGGCTTCTTGACAAAGAGCCTCAACGAGCTTAACGTAAGACTCCTCGTTGACAGACTCAGAGAGAACGCAAAGAGTAGCACCTCTGGAAGAAAGAGCCTTGGAGGCCTCACGCAAACCACGGGCAAGACCGTTGTGGACCAAAGCGCGCTTCAAGGCTCCTTGAAGAGCATCTTCAATGGAGATTTCTCCAGCAGGAGCGACTTGGGAAGCGACTTCTTCGACTTGTTGGACTTCTTCGGTATCAGACTGATCGCCCTGTTAGTAGACGTCCTGAACTATCGCGATGCACTTACCATTTTGTGAATATAGGAGGACTTCTTCGACAAGAAAAGTGTTGGTTTATCAAACAGGTTCTGCTCCGTCCAGCTGATAATAAATATTGAGAAGGTAGAAGGTTGAAAAAAATTTCAGTTGGAAATTTTGATCTTTAGAAAGGTAGGGTAAATGTGACTACTAAAACTAGGGTTAAGACCTGGTGGGTGGGTTGGGGTGAAAAACTGAGTGGAAATGGGTTGGGTGATGAAATGGGTTGGGTGATAAAATGGGTTGAGTTAATTGTCATGTGATTTTAATTGAAATATCATGTGATTTGAATCGATTGTCATGTGATGGATTGAAGTAGAAATGATTATCATGTGATTTAGGATAAATTCTGGTTTGTTTCCGTTCTAACTTTGTTCTAACCTGTTCTAACTTTGATTTATTCTGTTCTGTTCTGTTCCTGTTCTATTTCTATTCCTGTGCTAACTTTGTTCTAACCTGTTCTAACTTTGTTTTATTCTGTTCTGTTCTATCTCTATTCCTGTGCTAACTTTGTCCTACCCTGTCCTACCCTGTCCTATCCTGTCCTACCCTCTCCTAACTTTCTCTACTCTACTCCCCATCAATAGAGTTTGGTTTTTCAACTCAACCTGATCACAGATGACGGAAATCGGTTCATTATTTCTTCAATTTCTCCGAAAATCTTTGTCTCAATTGACCTACATCGCAAAGTCTTCAACTAAAACTTGACCTACAACTTGACCTAGAACCACCTAGAAATCACCAAACCTGCGTCGGAACCTGCGCTGGAACCTGCGCTGGAACCTACTAATCCTGCTAATCCTACTAATCCTGCTCAACCGCTCAACCGCTAAACCGCTAAACCGCTAAACCTGCTCAACCGCTAAACCTCTCGAACCCGCGCTGGAACCCGCGCTGGAATCCTCCTGGAACCTGAATCACCGTCTCTTCACCGTTCTACCGCTCCCGTCCCGTCTGAGATTAGATAATCACCGCAACTCAAAAGATCCGATATAAATATTCCTTCTTCCTGACGAATCCTCCTTCTTTCAAAGAATCTCACGATCTGATTGCTCGTTGCAAATGATTCAATCAATTAGCCAATCTAACATCAAAGAAATGCAGTCCATTGGAGTCAAGCTGCCTGAACTGGGCCATTTGGCCCTGGATAACGACTACGAATTGAACAAATCCACCGCTACAGCGTCAGAAAAGAAGGTCTCTGACAAAACAGTAAAGAAACGACACCAATTCCAAGAAGTATGTCCTCCATGATCTTGATACTGCTCCTAACTCTCAATAGTTTCAATTCAAACCTGTCAATTCCATCTTTGAAATGGAGTCTAGCAGAACTTCAACGTTTTTTGGCTTTTTTGTTCTGTAAGTCGCTCCATCTTATGGCTTTCAATCTGGCTTTCAATCTGGCTTTCAATCTGACTCTCAATCTGACTCTCAATCTGACTCCTACTAACTCCTCCAGATTCTGGCTTACTGTCGCAGTCTTCATGATTAGAACGCTTCTCGCTGCTGGCTCCATCTTCAAGTTCAAAATCGTCCAAATCCTCAGTCAAGATCTCTTCAAAGTGGCAGCAACCGATGCCCTGCTATACGTCTCTTCTTATATGGGAGTCTTGCTACAACTCGCCGTCAAAAACGGCTACATCAGCTGGAGCAGGTCGGGCTGGATCTTGCAAAACGTATGTCCTTCTCTCTCTGCCGTCCTATAACTAACCGCTCTTCAGGTCTGGCAAGCCGCCTACCTCTTCTTCTTCGTCTGGATCGCCGAGTATGGCCAGTATCCCTGGATTGCCTGTGTTTTCCTTCTTCTACATTCGTTGGTGTTTGTCATGAAACAGCACTCGTACGCTTTCTACAATGGCTACCTCTGGAACACTGCTGAAAACTTGAAAAAAGTCCAAGGCAAACTGAAAAAGGCCGACGCTTTGGATCCAGAAACCAAATCCGACCTGGAAGAAATGCAAACCTTCTTAGCCAAAGAGCTCAATGGCCAGTCCTCTGCTACCGTCAAGTTCCCCGACAACCTGACCTTTAGAAACTACTTTGACTACTCAATGTTTCCCACGCTGGTCTACCAGATCAAATTCCCCAGAACTGAGAGGATCAACTGGACCTATGTTTGTGTTAAGCTCTCTGCCGTCTTTGGCGTCTTCTTTCTAATGATTGTTCTCGCTGAGTTCCATCTTCTCCCCACCGTCTTGCGCGCCCTCGAGCTCAGAGACATGCCCGTTTACGAAAAGATGAAGGAATATCCCATCATTCTGCTCGACTTTCTGCTCCCGTTCTTGCTCATGGTGCTTCTTGTCTTTTATATCATTTGGGACGCCATTCTCAACTCGCTTGCGGAGCTCACAAGATTCTCCGACCGTGAGTTCTATGGGCCCTGGTGGAACACTATTACCTGGGATCAATTTGCCCGCGATTGGAACGTTCCTGTTCATCGCTTCTTGCTGCGTCATGTATATCATAGCAGCATTTCTTCGTTCAACGTCTCCAAAAAGTCAGCGACTCTTATGACCTTTCTTCTTTCTTCGTTCGTTCATGAGCTTGTCATGTTTGTGATCTTTAGAAAGCTCAGAGGATACTTGTTGTTTCTCCAAATGGCTCAGATACCTTTAGTAGCTCTATCTCGAACAAAGTTTCTGAAAAACAAGCACTTGCTGGGCAATATAGTATTCTGGTTTGGAATGGTAATTGCACCTTCACTTGTGTGTTCTCTTTATTTAACTTTCTAGTTATATATCATCTATAGATTCTTTCAAATGGTCTGGTATCATTGAAACATGAATCAAAAACTTCATTCACAACTTTAACAGCATCTTCATCGCTCTTGCAGTTTGGATTTGAGCGAACCGACAAAACAGCTCTTCGCCGAACACAAGCCTGCTGGCCTTTGGAGAAGTTAAAGATCTTATTCTTAACGATCTGGTTCATCATTCTGCACTCTCCAGACAAGTTAGAAGCCCGGATTTCAGAACAGGCATGGTGACGAAGGTTCATCCAGTCAACATTGAACTTACAGTGATCGTAAGCATGCACCAGCTCGTGGGTTAAAGTGTCTTCCAGATGCCATTTGCTATAGATTCTGTTTTGGCACAGAAGGATCCCGAGATCTGGGTGAAATCCTCCAGACTTGAACTCATCGCAGACATCGCAAACAATGTTCGATGCGTTGATGTTGCCTCCAATCTTTGATATCTGCTGTCTCATGAAGATGACTGACGGACCTGGTGCTCCTGTTAGATGGCTACTCGCTCTTCTTTCTTGTTCAACTCACTATAAGTCATCATCCATTCTTTATATCGACTGCATCTCAAACAGTCGTCCTTTTCTTCTTCAATAGCTGCTTGTTTCGAGTACTCTTGACGCTCTGCCTCCGTCATGCCCATGTTTGTCATGAACGCAATCTTTTTCCGCCATTTCTCAAACGCAGAAACCGTACTGGAGGATGTTGATTCTGACATTTCAACAATCGTCAACTGGTTGGCTGAATATCAAGTTCTTTTTTCACTTTATTCAAATTTAGTGGTCACGTGAATGATAAATTATGTATGTTAAATAGGGTGTATATGATATTTTTATTGTAGTGCTATTGTAGTGCTATTCAAGCTACTATTCAAATCCTTACTACTCTTTTATACTCTCATTCCTACTCTCATACTCATACTCTCATACTCATACTCATACTCTCATACTCCTACTCCTACTCCTACTCCTACTCCTACTCCTACTCATTCCTACCCCTACCACATCCCCTTTTGGAAATAGGGTTAGGGTGATCATTTTATATTATCACCGTAATCTAAAAGACCTTTCTTCTTTTGCGATTCTTTCACCAGACTGCAATACAAGATGAATTTTGATTACCGAACTATATCAGAGAGTCCAAACGTCATGTTAATGGGACTGCGAGCGTGAGTATCAAGCAAACTCAGGTTCAAACAGACGCTAACCGAGTGCCAAATAGATGCGGTAAAACGTCGATTCTCAAAGTTCTCTTCAACAGAATGCAACCGCTGGATACGCTGTATATCGAGTCTACTTCAAAGCCAGTTTATACAAAGATCAGGTATGTGAACGTCTCAATTCATGGCTTTTCTAACTCTCAGCAGATCTCTCATTGATTTTGGCATACTGGAAATCCCTGGAAAGCTCAACATCAACGACCCAGGCTTTGACTTTTCTCGCTTGATAAGCTCGTGTGGGTCGCTGATTTATGTCATTGACTGTCAGACTGAATATCTGCAGTCGCTACAAAACTTGCAAGCCATTGTCGAGCTTACTACTCGAACCAACCCGAACTTGAACATTGAAGTTCTGATTCACAAGATTGACGGGCTCAGTGACGACTTCCGCTTAGATACCCAGCGAGACATAATGCAGCGAGTAACTGACGAGCTGGTGGACGCAAACTTGAATGTATCGGTGTCGTTCAACCTCACAAGTTTGTATGATCGGTCTATCCACGAAGCGTTTTCAAAGATTGTCCAGAAGCTCATACCTGAAGTTCCAATTCTGGAGAACCTGCTGAATCTTCTTTGCCAGCATTCGAGCATTGAAAAGGCGTTTCTATTTGATATCAACTCCAAGATCTTTCTGGCAACCGATGCGTCTCCTGTCGACCCAATGACTTATGAAGTATGTACAGATTTTATTGATGTTACAATGGATCTGGATAAGCTCTATGAAGAAGATGGAGAATGGCAGAATGGCAATTCGTTAGAGTCCAAGGAGTCAGAAGTCCCAGAGCCCTTAGTTTATGGACCTACTCCTTTACGAAGTATCTCCAGAATGCATAATGGCATTGTGTTATATTTGAATCAAGTCATTAGAGGCATGGCGTTAGTAGGCTTTATAAGAAGTGAGACTGCTCAAAGAATGGCCTTGATAGATTATAATGTTGAAATTTTTAGTCAAGGCTTGCAAAGGATATGGAAAGAAGAGAGTAGTCTCCAACAACTATAGACAGAATATTTGGTAACATAATTAATTGAAAGGTACTCTTACTATAAAAAAAAACTGGATAATCAACAGTTCAAAGTTTGAGACATTCGTTTAAACGAGATATTCGTCTTCAAGTTGACGCTGAGAAGAACCAAAATTACGCTCGTAAGTAGCAGACTCTCTCAGTTCAATCTCCTTATATTCCTGAGCCAAAGAGCATGGGCTACAGAATACTGTGGTACCGATATCCTTCAAAACATTACCTTCAATGCCATACTTGTGTCTAATTTCACCGCGACGGGCTACGCGCCATCCAAGATTGAAGATTCCATGAGCAAACATGGTAGACACAGTGTAGGCAACAGTATCAAGAGTGAAGCCGTTTTTCCAGTTCTCTGACAACTCAGCTGGGTCGGCCTCGACTTCGCGGCGAAGAAGAACGTTTCCACGGGCAAAGAGGCATGGTGAAAGGCACAAGGCCTCCAAACCAGTGCAGGAGTACAAACTGGCGCACAATCCCGTCTGGAACTTGTCGGACTCAGGCACAGACTCTTCTTCAGCAGGAGGTTGGTATCTCATGTCTTCCTTGAGCAACTTATCCTTCACATCAGCTTCTTCTTCGTAGCTGGGCTTCTCGTCAACAGAAGAAGTGGGCGTCGTGACTGAGCTGTCATCGTAGGCGGGAGGAGAGATCTCAGTATCAAGGGCAAGTTGGGGGGTCATTGTGAATACAAATGTGGATGGTAGAAGGAATGGAGCAGATGGTTGAGATATCTAGGGATTTTATCTTCACATGGAGCGTGGAGACGCTCATCATGTGACCTACCATCAGACCTGCGCCTTGACACTGTAGCATAAAAGCCGGGTAATAGAAAGGCTGAAGGATTAGAATCAGGGTGGGCGATGGGGATGGGTAGGGGTATTTATGGAAGGGATTGTAGATAATCAGGGGGTAGGGGTTTATGGAAGGGATTTTAGATAGCCAATGGGTAGGGGTTTATGGGAAAGGATAAGGATTGATAGTCAATGGGTAGGGGTACTTATAGATAATCGATGGGTAAGGGTAAGGAATTTAAGGGTGAGGATTTTTAAGGGTAAGGAATTTAAGGATGGGGATTTTAAGGGTAAGGAGTTTTCTAAAGGGTAAGGGTATTTGAGGATAAAGATTTTAAGAATAAAGATAAGGATCACAAAAACCCAAATTAGTGAATAAATATAAATAATGCTAAAGCTGACTATTGGTTGAGTCGTACAATGGAACTTTGTAAATGGAAGAAGTATCGGGGATCAAGACTGAAGATTCAGACGGTAAATGTCCTTCTATCACATCACAATCATCGTAATTAACAGTGAGGTTATTTCGATAAATGTACAGCTGAAAAAAGATGATCAAGTCAGCCAAAGTGGTTGCAATTCCTCCTACAATGAAAGGCAGTTCGGTCTTCATGAAGCGCAACTTTTCAGCAGGATCATCAATGGCTTGCCATGCCGTTGTGACTGCCAAAGTGTAGGCAGCATTGCCAACCAAGACGGCAATGAATAAAGCAGGACTGACGCCGACAGTTGACTTGCAACTAAAGTTCTTGCGAATCTGAGGGACTCTCGAAACAACATAAAGAGAATTGCTGATCCAGCTCGCAGAGTTACCGATAAAGTAGCCAAAAGAAGCGAGCAACTGAGAGGCAGCAGCAGCTTCGGCAATGAGCAGGCTGGCAGAAGACAAATCTGATATGGGTGCACCGTTAGCACCGGTAGGAGCTAGAGCAGTAATTCCAAGAACAATTCCTGGAGTCAAAAGTGAGCCTGCTGAAGAGGAAGAGATCTTTCCAGATTCAGTCGATTGATTGGGGTTTTGAATAGACATGCTTTGGCGTTTTTCACGGTCGACTTGCATTGCAAGATGGGGCCTTTTGATATAGTACTTATATTGAAAGTAGAGCAGACTGTCGCTAAACAAAAAGTAAATGCCCAAGAACTTTTGAAAGCCCATTTGATTTGTGAGAAAGCATCCCATGGTATTGAGAACCGCGCCAATAATCCAGCATAGCAGAAATGATTCGCTGAAGCCCGAGACCTGTTTTGTTTTGTAGCAAATGTAGCACTGGTAGGCTCCAGAGTATACCCAGACTGCTATTGAAATGTATTGGCCGACCCAGGACAATGCTGATAAGTTTCCGTAGACGCATTCTCCAGAAATGAAGTTGATCCAACGGACCAGTTGAGTGCCGTCAGTGTTGAGAGGAGGGCAAGTCATTTATAAAAATGAATGAAAATAATTTTTCAAAAAAAAATAATTTTTCAAAAAAAAATAATTTTTCAAAAAAATGGAGATTCAAGAGTTTATATAGTACCAGATTTGGTCCTTATCATCTACAAAGATAAGAAAACTAGTGATAAGCTAAATTGTGCCCATAGAAAATGTAGCACGTGACTGAAAATTAAGAGCAGACATTGGCTGGAGATGCCGTCTTGGGCGGAGGAGCAGGAAGAGAAACAGATGGGGATGGTACAAACGTAGGACGGAAATGTAGAACGGTACAGACGTAGGACGGTGAAAATAGAACGGTACAGACGTAGAACAGTACAAATAGAACGGTACAGACGCAGAGACAAAGACGCAGAACGGTACAAACGTAAAGAACGCAGAATAGATGTAGAGAAATGTGGAACAGTACAGACATAGAACGGTACAGAACGGTACAGAGGTAGAACAGTACACAGAACGGTAAAGACTTAGAACGGTACACAGAACAATCCAGACTTAGAACACTACAAAACAGAACAATCCAGACTCAGAAGACTACAGAACAGAAGACTACAGAACAAAACATTCCAAAACAGAACACTATAAACTTAGAACAGAACACTACAAACGTACAACGATACAGAACACTACAGACTTCCTAGACTTCCTGGACTTCCTCGACCTCCTGGACTTCCTCGACCTCCTGGACTTTGGCTTAATTCGGCAATTTTAACTCCCTAGACTTTGGCTTAATTCGACAATTGTAACTCCCTAGACTTTGGCTCAACTTAAAAATGGTTCAAGATATAATCTAATGGTATTGTTTATAGGTTTCCATTTTGTATTTATATATAAAGATCCAAATTGATCTTGAGTATCAAGCTTTGAGCATATCGTGTGATACTTCCAAATAACTAGTACTGCCTTGAAAAGTTTCCAGACTTTGATTTTATTAGCTTTGCAGCATTGGTCTTTGATCATCAAAGGGTCATACATCGACTGTATGAAAATAAAAAAAATAATAAAAATTTACACTGTTGCTTGAAGGGTTTCTACACTTGAACACTCTCAACTGTCGCTGAAGATGCTTGCTGCTGACCGTCCACACTCTTCGGTCTCTTAGCCTCAGCCTGTTTCCATATCGTTAGTATTCCACCAGAAAATCCCTACCCCGTTCTACTCACCTCTGTCGCAAGATGCCTCTTACGCTTCTTGATACGCCTTGTAGGCTTTTCTTCTCCTTCAGCAAAGAGGTAGTCAGGTAAATCATAACTGCAAAGTTAGTCTTGTCCATCAAAATTCAAATCTTAACATACTTTCGCACAGACTTGATAAATACGCTGCATTTGTCTTTGTTGTACAAATTCCACGATTTGCAAGCTTCATAAAAATCTTGACATGGCCATACAATATCAAGCTTCTTATCCGCTCCTAAGTCGCTGTTAGTTCCATACCAGTCATCATTCTCCAGTAACACTCACCCGCCCGGACTTTCGTTCCAATGTACATTGTAGTTGTATGCACTGAAACCTTTCCATCATCTTTTTCCTCATCTTCGCCTTCTTTGAGCTCGACTAAATCAGCATCAGCAACGTCTTCTCCATCCGCAACTTTTATTGATTGTTCCTCCGTACATCGGTAGTGTTTGTCAAATGTTTTTACAAATGGGTGACTGATTTCAATCTGCTCCACAACCTCCAATTTTTGAACCAACAACCTCAACTTACTCTCAACCAATCCTGACCACTGAAGATGGTTTTCTGATGTGCCCTTCGTAGCTGCTACAACTGAGATATAATACTTGTAATCGTGGAAAAAACTGTGTTTTTCAAAAAAGTCCGCCCAGGTCTTTGACCCAGTAACAATCTCATCTAGCAGCTTACCACCCCGAGTCAGCTCACTGATGATTACCTTTTGAGTAGATGCAGTGATGTTATGAGTGGCACACATTGAAGGATATGCCGGCGTGATAACGGGCATCCTATGAGAACGATCTTGAACTGACTTCTGTGGATTCCAAACACGCACCTGTAACGGGCCTTCCTCAATTGGTTTCAACAGAACAGGCTGTGGCCAGTTCCATTTGGTCAAAATATTGAAAAACTTGCTGACAATCGTAGCAGAAACAGCATTAGGATATAACTGGCAAATTCTAGCAACCAACATCGCCCACGCGACACCACCAGGAAAACCCATAATGTTACCGTATATTGCCCTTCTCTGAGCCCACATCTTGATCGCTCTTAACGCGTGCTTGAACACTGTGGGCTGAGGAACCAGCCGTAAGATTTCATCTGTTACACGAGTACCATTCAGAGCTCGCAGATCTTTTTCATCAATATTTTTTAGCAAGTTTTTGTCTTCTAATGTCAAATCGAGAGGAATCTGTGGAATGTCTAAACGTGCACAAATCAAGTCAATAGAAATACCCGAAATTTTGACCTTGATAATAGGCACAAAGGCGTCTGGAACAGATGCGATCTCATCTAAATCAGGCAGCTTTCTCAGCAGCTTGTCAAAAATGTCGAAAAAGTGGTCTCTATTGACATGCTTCGGAACCACAACCAACGTATCAATATCAGAACCAGGCCCATACACACCGAGTCTATAGGATCCAAACGTAAAGATCTTACCGCCAGCATCTCTGGCCATACCTTCCGACATGTTCTTTTGCAGACTGACGGTTCTGACGAATTCTAGAGCGAGATTTTGGAGAACGTCCAGCACCTGGACTCTTTTGCGTGTCGCCTGGTCGCTTTCAAACGAGCCCTGTTTCTTCAGTTCTTCAATCAATTGATCGTTCAGCATGTTTTCGGCCGCTGTAGGGCCATTGATTGAGATTGGCGGTGTCACACCATACTGTTTCGTAGTATTAGAAGCCATCCTTTACTGTATGTTCTTACTGAGATGGATGCTAAAGTCGGTCGATAAACGCGTAAAACGATGGGACAAACCAGCAAAGACTTGACTAAACGCTTTAGCACTAAAAAATAGCTACTCGTAACAACCGATGGGGATCAAACAAACGACGTTGTTTGGACTTGATCAAGGTGTAGTTGAATGAGAAGGAGGAAGTGGAAGGTGTACTGAGGTCAACAAAGTCAAAGTCTGCGAGCCAGAGAAAAACACTAAATATCAGGGTTAGGTTTATCAGACTGGGAAGTACTGAGGAAGAGGATATTTGAGTACTGAAAGCATTTAATTTTGCAATCCTTCGCCAATCACAAAACTTTTCACTTCCAGGAACCCGCCGGTGAACAGCCAAACCTCCAGCAGACAAGACGACAAGATGATTTCCAGCAAGCCCAGAGCGTCGTTTCGAGCAGGCACCAGGGCCTTTTCGACGAGCATATTGTGTTTGCGAGGAGCGCTAGACAAGCGAGTGCCAGTACAGCTTTTACGAGATTTCGACGGACTCGGAGTCAAAGGAGAGATTGTTTCGGTGCCTCCTGGTAGAATGAGAAACGAATTACATCGTAACAACGGCGCAGCGTACGTTATTAAGAACGTTCCTCTGAGAATGCCAGTGGTTACTAGAGAAAGTGTTTTGGAAAAGCAACGGGCTGAGAGACAGGCCAAAGAAGAAGCAGAGGCTGTTTCGCAGGCAGCTCTTCGAGCTGAAGCTCAGAAACAATCCAATTCGCGTTTGAAGGCACAGTCTGAGATGATGGACGCGCTTCAGAATCTGACCAATTTGAACTTTGAGATCAGCAATTCTTCTTCTGCTCCAGCTGATCCATCAAGCGAGATCTACTTTTTAGAAACAGCTCTGAAGGATGCTCCTTCAATCATTTCACTGCAGGCCACCACCCAGAAATCCGGCTTCCTGAATACAAACATTTCTGTCAATGATATTGCGAACCAGTACCAAACGTTCTTGGGTATCCAAGTTGATCCAGCATCCATTTCTATTCTTGTTATATCAGGTAGGGAGACAGTTGAGTCGACGGTAGTTGATTTCATCGGCACTTATGAAGTTAAAATCACTTTAGCATCTGATCGGGTCATCAGGAAGACTTTAAGCATTGTACCAAAGTTCAAGACCGAAGGTTGGGAGGAGCTTCGACGTCCTGTGGATGCTGCTTTACCTGAAGCTGTAGAGCCTTTACCTGTTGTTGAGACTGCTGTTGAGACTCCGGTAGAGACTGTGTCAGCGGATTCAGAGTTCAAGACCTTTGAATGGGAAAACAATCTTATCAATCAATATGGTAAGAAGAAGTAGCTATTTCAACTCCAAATCATGTAAATAATAGTGTTTTTTTTTTTTACTTTGAAATAGAATTGTATATATTGTGGTCTAGTTTTGGAGTTAAGGTTAAATCTAGGTGGGACATAAATCTAGGTAGGGTCTAATTAAATCTAGGTGGGATCTAGTTAAATCTAGGTGAGGTTTAGTTAGAACAGACCTAGATCCCACCTAGATTTATCTCAGACCCTACCTAGATTTATCTCAGACCCCACCTAGATTTATCTCAGACCTAACTAAAACCTAGGCCAGCTACTGAAACCTAGTTCAAGCCTGTCCCAAACTGATTTCCCATCTTTATAATCACCTTCATAAAAATTAGTCAGCTAATCATATATTATATTGCATTTAAGAATCCTTCTGATCCTACTTGCGCTTCATTCAAGCTCACCATCTGAGTTCTGATTTAGCTTGTATCTAGTCGCAGTGTATGGAGAACTTGGAAGAACCGTTTGCAACACTGGGGACAGTGAAAATCCCCAGGTAAGTCTGTCAATGAGCGTCACTCCGCAGCAGGATCACTAACATTCTAGCTCAATCAAAACCTTCGCCGGACTCTGTGCTTTAGGATCTGTCTTGATATCCACCGCTTCCATGTTTCAGCACTTCAAAAACTACAGAAAGCCGGCAGACCAGAGGCTCATTGTTAGAATACAGCTCTTACTACCGCTGTTTGCGCTATCCAGTTGGCTTGGACTCACCTCGGAAGTTGGAAGTGCCATGATCACCCCAATTGAAGAGGTCTATGAAGGTTTCGTGATCTACACCTTCTTCACTCTGTTAACAAACATTCTTGGAGGCGAACGAAACGTCGTCATCAAGACAATGGGCCGTGCTCCAAAAGAGCATCTGTTTCCCTTCAACCACTTCTTCTCCAAGGTCGATATCAGCGACCCATATACTTTCCTCAACATCAAACGCGGAATCCTCCAGTATGTCTGGCTCAAGCCAATTCTCTGTCTCGCAATCGTGATCATGAAATTGACTGGAACGTACCAGCAAAACTATATTGGCCTGAAATCTGGATATATGTGGCTCGGTATTATCTACAATGTTAGCATTTCTGTATCACTATACTGTCTTGCTCTGTTCTGGTACTGCCTTCTAGACGATTTGCAACCGTTTCGTCCGCTGCCAAAGTTCCTATGCATCAAGATGATCATCTTCTTCTCCTATTGGCAGGGCGTCATGTTGGCGATTCTCGTCTGGCTTGGAGTTATTCACGATGTGGGATATTATACCCCAGATAATATTGCCACAGCCATTCAAAACACCCTGATGTGTATAGAAATGCTGGGGTTTGCAGTGGGCCACTGGTATGCCTTCAATTATAAAGAGTTTGCTTCGTCCAGCTTGATGGGCTACGCCAGACTCAAAGTGCCATACGCAGTTGGCGATGCCTTTGGCATTGTCGATTTGGTATTGGACTTTAAATCGACTTTTTTGGGCAGCAACTACAACTACCGCGAGTTCAACTCCATTGAAACGGTGCTAGAACATCCAGATTCCACCTCAAGACTGAAAAGATTGTCTGAAGGCATGCGTTACAAAGACGGCGGAACTACAAAGTATTGGCTACCGCTACCTGGCACCTCCAACAGACCCGCCAGTGAAACTGATGCGCTCAAGATTCATGCCGACATTGAGCCAACTTATGGGGGAGTCACTAGAGAAGCCCAAAGTCATCACCATTCACAAAGCAAACAGCATAATAAAAAGAAAGGTAAGCACCATGGTAAAGGCCAAAGCTCGAAATCTATTCAAGAACCCTTAGAGGACTTGTACATTTCCGATAAAGACATGAGTATTGATGATGAGATTTACAAACTTGCCAGATCGTTTCCTTATGGTGATTATAATGTGAGTATCAGCATTTGTGTTAACTCTTACTTCTCTAACGCTTTCTTATAGTATCCGGTAGTCACCGTTCAACAACCCATTGTTTACCAGCCCATCATGCAACATAAGAGCACTCGAGATAGCAATACCAGGTCTCGCTTGCAAGAAGAATATGATTCTTTTGAGCCTTAGTTTAATGATTATATTGAATTATTTATTGTTTAATCCTGTCCATCATGCTGATTTCTCGACTACTTCATCCCATTTGATCTCGCTCATTTCCCTCCTCTTTAACAGCTCTTTAATATCTCTCATCTCCTTCTCTTCATCTCTTTTGCCAAAGAAATGCAAAAGTCGATTCAAAACTCCTTCTTTTGCTTCTGCCGAGTATTCTCCTCCTTGTGCTCGATTTCCATCTCGCTTATTGGGATCCAAGGACTCCAAAAACTCTAGCCTTTTTCTATACTTGCCATTTCTCCATCCATAATTCAACTCCATATATGACTCCTGCAAAAACCTAAAGTTCACCTTCTGATTGTGTTCTAGTTCCTGGAATGTGTCTGTGTCTGTAGGATGTAGTACAAACCTCACCAGCTGTCGCGCACACATGTCAAGTAGAATACAAACAATGATTCCAACAAGAAGGACCGCCCACCATGTCAGGTCTTTTCCAAAATACTTTGTAAAACCGTTCACCACGTAGTATATCTTTGATGTAGAGTGTTGGTATACTCCAGACAGGACCAAGTTCCATAGAAACCATCCTCCTATTGCCATGAACATAACAGCAGAACTTAAGATGGTTCGCGAGTGCATTTCCAAAAACTGGAGCTTAAATGTGATTACAATCACGACTGTCGTAAATATTAGTGTTCCCATGGGATATATTGAGTTGTCTTCAAGTGTGCCGTTATACTGATTGTAGACAGTATAAGTCAAGAACGACACCACGGTGCTCTGTGTCGCTGCTACAACCATCCATCCCAGAAACAATCGAAGATTGAAGCTTTCATTCTTCTGTCCCTTTGCATATAGCTCGGGAACTGCCAAAAGCGTTGATGGCTTCAAATCTCGTTCAAAAACGCCTATACACAGTACTGGCAAACTTGTGAACAATGTGTTGAACATTGACAGTGACCACGATTCGTGCAAAGACGTTCCAGTAAACATGACATATCGTTGAAAGATTGCTTGTGTAAGATAAAAGAGCATCTCTTTGTAAAATGTTCCTAGCACATACTTACAAGTCCGCACGTAGTTCCATCGTCCATGAACCAGCAGCAGCTTCAGCAAGAATCTAAATTGTGCAATCGCATAATCTGATGACCGTGCTGCTTGGAGACCTTCTTTACCAGTGATTCCAATACCTACATCGGCGCTTCGAATCATTGCTATATCATTTGCTCCGTCTCCAATTGCCAGAGTAATGGCATCAGGAACATGCTCTTTAACGGATGCTACCATTGCTGCTTTTTGAGCAGGACTTGCCCGACAACAAATGACAGAATCAGCTTGAACACCAAGCTCAGTAAATAGCGACATTAGAACCGGGTCTGCTTCAATGAGTCCAAGTGTAATTCCATCAATAACAACCACACTATGTGCAACTACATTGGCTTTTGAAATCTCAGTCATTGCTGCTGCTATTTGTCTTGATAAATCGTCTTTATCTGACCGAATAACAATCAACGTAGAGTAGTCTTTAATCAGACGACAGGAATATCCAATATTAATAGCTGTTTCGCGTTTATCACCAGTAAGCATCCATAACTTGATGTTAGCTCGTCTTAGTTTGTCAATGGTTTCTGGCACTCCTTCTTGTAATTTATCTTCAATGGCAGTAGCACCGCATAGCTCCAAATCAATTTCAATCTGCTCTCCGACTTGCTCAATTTTGCTATTTCTGTCAACTAGACTTGTTCGTGCTTCATTGTATCTATCATTCCATTTAGAATACTCTTCCTTGGTCATAAATCTAAATCCATATAATAATGTTCTTAGTCCCTCTCTAGAAAATTCTTCTATATGTTCCAAAGTCCTCTCCAATACTAAAGAGTCGTTCAGCACTATCTGATCATCAACAATTGTGCCATTTGAAACTGAAGATGGAGGGCCACTGTTATTTAACGATTGACACAATTTTGGTGCAATCCTAGCTTGTGGTATAGTACTGGCTGTCGCTATACATTCTACCTCGATATCACCGCTTGTTTTTGTTTTAAGATACTCATCTAAGCTTCCCAAGATATCTCTTCTATCAATTGTAATACTTCTTCGATCGAGGCTTCTTCTAGAAGTAATTAAACCTCCGCTGCCACTTAAACTTGACAAGCTATTTCGGCTTATCACCAAGTCTGCTTCAGCTGCTTTCCTCAGCTGCGACTGTCTATGAATCTGATTCACCTTTTGCAAAGCACTGGATCTTTGTCTCAATCTATCAACAATGACATTATCAGCGCCTTTACAAAAGACACAGTGCTGTCCATTTGGTAGCTGGACTACAATGGACATTCTTTTTCTAGCGCTTGAAAACTCAATCACCTGTAGAATTCGATAGGTTTCTGTTACTGGGGGACCTCCATTAATTCCTTTAGGGTATGTTCGAACTGAAACAGAGTTATGATGGCGGTCAATGACAATAAAACCCAGGTCTCTAGCAGCTTCAATAAGAGCTACTTCATCAGGAGATGCAGCTTGATAGACCAAGTTTTCCAAGTCCACTTCTTTTTCAAGAGAAACTTTTGTTTTATCTTTTTCATCAAGAGGTTCTTTTGGTTCACTTTTGTTATTTGCATCTGGCACACATGAGTTACAAATAGCTAGAGCAAGCAAAAAGAATTTTGCCTTCTCCGTGTATGGTGAGGTAGGATTAGATTGTAGATATCTCAAGAGTTCAATTGTAGACCGAGCAGTTTGAATTTTAGCAGGAGTTGCACTTGATTTCCATGTGTTTGCTGGTGGAGCCATAGATGAACCTGCTAATGAAGCCATACTGAGATGAGCAGACGCAAAACTTGGTCGAGGAGCGTGATCAGTTGGAGATGTTGAGCACAGCAAGCCTCTACTGTGCGATATTCTATGCGAAAACGCTTTTCTGTTTGAAGGTGAATATGGCGGTGACTGCGATACGTGCTGGAACAGTTTGTTGGCCGACTCAGATAAAATGTCAAGATCATGAAGCCAATCGTAACCAGCAACAGAAAGCTTTCGAAATAACATTTTGTTTTCTGTGAGCGTTCCTGTCTTGTCTGAAAAGATATAGCTTACTTGACCTAGTTCCTCGTTAATTGTAGCAGTATGCGCCTGACAAGGTGTTCCAGACTCTTCATGATACATATCTAAATCGTACTGAAGCATCAGCGTTTGTGCAATCTTAATACACTCCATTGACACATATAGCGATAGAGGTATAAGAGTATTGAACATGATAATAAAACCCATCAAGTTTGGAACCAAGCCCACTCTAAGACCTTTTAAAAACCACATTTTGCGGCCATTAGTTTGGTAGGAGAAGGTGGATGAAATGGTACAGAAGGCTGCTAAGCAAAGTACGAAGCAGACCATGAATCCAACGATTTTGTTAACTTTGGATTGCAGCTTGGGTGCTTTTGTTCGAGTTGCAGTTGGTGTCATTCGGATGGTTGTCTCTTCTCCACTGAAGACGACAAGTCCCGTAACTGATTCTGTATTTCTAATGATGCTTCCTCTATGAATGATATGGGCTGTAGAGAGTGGATAGGAGCTTTTACCAATATTTACCGTGCCTTCAAAGCTATAGAGATCTGAATTCGGGTCTTCTGTAGTAATTGTAATGTCTTGAGATCGAATCGAGAGTAAGTTGGCACAGGCAGAAGCCAATTCTGGTAATGGCTGTCTTGTTTTGAGATTAGTTTCTCCATCTAATGCCATTGTTTCCACATAAACAATTCCATTAGTAGAAGAGGTGGATAAAAGTACAATATCTGCAGGAACCCATTCATTCTTTTTGAGCGTCACTATATCTCCAATTTGTAGACTCTTCCAAGGAATTTTTTTGGTAACTAATTGATGATGTGAGTCGAGATCCAACCCAGGCAAAGGCATTTTTGCCGAACAAGAAAACGAGGCAGATGAAGAAAAAGTAGAATTCGTTGCAGTTGACGGAGAGGCTGCCAAAGCCAACTGATTCACTCTTACTGACCTGTTATTTTCTTGCTGGTCTTGGACATGACGTCTCCAATCATCATAACCTTCACGAGCCATTGATATCGAAATGAAAATGAGTAGTGGAATTATCGTCGTGAACGAGCCTGTTGTCGACCATGAAGGCACCATTTGCATTGTTGAAACACATAGAAAATATCTGCCATTGTTAATCTATGTGGACAGAAAAGACAAGCGGAATTACTTACAAGTTGGCTAACTTTGAGAACTGTGCTACTAGCTGACGAGGCAGGAATGAGAATGGAGTGTATATTGAAGAAGTGATTTTATTATTGCAGTAAGGCCTCCCAGTCTTTTCATTGATTAGAGATGGAGAGGTTGAAGCTATCGTTAGAGGAATGGTCCGACCTGTAGATTTTGTTGACAAACCAGTCTTTTCTTTTGCTTTAGAGATTATTGCAGCATTGAACCTGGTGAAGGAGTTGGATATAGATGATTTCATTTTCAATAGGTATCAAAGCATTTGAACAGGACGACGGAAATTGAAAAGGTGGTAAAAGTATTCAGTTGATATATTATGGCATTCAATGTTTTATATACAAATCCAAAACAAGACTACTTAATCTTATTTATTTTATTTATCTTGTAGATTCGCTTGTAACCGAACTCGAATCGAGAGTGATCTCAATTAAACAATACAACACATTTAAGTCTTCAGCTTTCAGCCGTTCTAAATAAACACACGGCTGAAGTCAGCTGCAAGGTACAGTAGATGTTTAGGGTAAGCCGTACAGAAACAACATTCACGTGATCAACACATTTTTCAGGTTAGAAATGGCTTACATGAAATATGTACTACAGAAGTGACAGAGTTGTTGTTCTGTACCAGAACAAGTAATGCCATACTGAGCTTAACAGTTGGGACTTGAGACATGCAAATTTTTCATAGGCTAGAATTCAGTATGGTTATAAATTCATGACTAAATTATCTCATCCAATCAGACTACAGAACACAAGTCGCGAAACCACGAAAACAAAATTAATGAAATACACGTCGCGTACATAAATTTTATATGTATTTTTTTTTTTAAAAACGCGTCTTTCGTGAACAATAGAAGGAAAAATCTTTTTTCTTTCCTCCTTAATTTCTATCTTGATTTCTATATTCTCATCGCTGTTTGATCATTTTTTCTCATTTTTATTTTCGTTGTTTGATCATCTTTCCTTATTTTCATCGTTCATCTTCCCTTATTCTCATTGCTCATCCAATGACCGTCAAGTTATCTCTTTTGGAGTCAGAGAATGACAAGATTGTGCAATCAATTGCCCACAAACTATCTAAATCTCGGAAAGTTCTAGCAGTCACAGGAGCAGGAATCTCTTGTAACTCTGGAATTCCGGATTTCAGGTCTCAAGATGGCCTGTACAATATGGTCAAGGAGCAGTATCCAAACACAGTTGTTAAAGGTAAAGATCTCTTTGATACAATTCTGTTTTCCAATCCAGAAACTGTCAGAGTCTTTTTCACATTTATGGCTCATTTGCGGGAAAAGATTTTGGACGCAAAGTCTGCTCAATTTCATAAGCTTCTCAGAATTTTAAACGACAAGAAAAAGCTCTTGAGATGCTACACTCAAAACATTGATGGACTGGAGATCCACGAAGGCCTGACAACTGGAATTACGCCAAAGAACTGGAAAAAGTTAAATGTGATACAGTTGCACGGAGATATTCATAAACTCAAATGTATGCACTGTTCGACAATTGTTGACTGGACGACTGAAACCACTGTTCTCTGCAAGTCTGGAGAAGCGCCAGACTGTCCCAAGTGTCTTGCTGTTCAGTTGGATCGTGCTAGTCGCAACCGTCGTGCTACAGCTGTTGGAAGGCTTCGTCCAAACATTGTTCTCTATGGTGAAGAGCATCCAGATGGAGACTTGATAGGCCGCTGCACTCAATCCGATCTCAAAGTCCAGCCCGACTTTTTACTTATAGCAGGAACATCTCTCAAAGTCACTGGAATTCAAAAGCTGGTACGCCAGGCCGCTAAAGCCGTGAAAGCTCGTGGAGGACTGGTTGTTTTCGTGAACAAAACCGGAATTGGAAGTAAAGCATGGGACAGTGTGATTGATTATCACATTGAAGCAGACTGCGACGATTGGGTGGCCAACTTGAAATCAAGAGTACCTGATTTGTTTTCTATTCAAACTGATATCACTCAGTTTGCAGTTCCAAAAAGACCTTCCACTGATATTATACCACCCGCAATTGTTGACATTCCTTCTACCCCTAACAAAACTCAATCACCAATCATCTACATTGACATTGAACCAGACACTCTTCCTCTCACTCCTCCAGCTTCAACCCATAAAGCTACCAGTGAAGCGAATAAACTTTATCGACCAAACTCCAAATTACCATTTGATACCCTCTCTCCTGAACCTACACCCCAGAAGCGAAAGTCTCGGTTCCCATTATCTAACATTACAAGGACAAAATCAAATGATATGGAGCAAGACTTTGCACCGATTAAGCGTGCAAAAAAGGCAAAGTCCCCTTGATGCAAAGCAAAGTTCTCTTGATGAAAAAAGGCAAAGTTCTCTTGATGAAAAAAGGCAAAGCCCTCTTGATATGAATGTTTATTATGTTTATTATGTTTATTATCAATGTTTATTATGATTGTTCTTCTTTTTAAACTGATTATTTTACATTTTTCTATAGATTTTGCATGTTTTTTATTTTAATATTTAATATATTTTATTGCGACTTAATGTTTTCAGTTTGTGATAATTCCAGTTTGTGATTTATTTAATATATTTAATATATTTCATTTTGATTTAATATTTCATTTTGATTTAATATTTCATTTTAATATTTCATTTATTTCATATACTTATTTGTGATTTCATATCTCCAGTTCATATTTTGTAATTCCCTTATTTGTCTACCAACCCTAACCTATTTTTTCAGTATACCTCTTCCATCCTCCTCCATAACAGCTCCAGTCTCCAATGATATGGACTGTAGACACCTACAATGGCGCCACCTAAAAAACCTCCGTTCAAATGTCTTGTCTACCATGGTCCATTGCTCTATTATGCTGTCGTGCTCAAGGTGTATGACCCGTCAACTCGAAGCGTAACCATCAACTCAACTGATTCGGGTACTCAGAACAAGCAGGAAGAACCACCGAGAAATCTTCCAGATGATACTGCTACAGCGTACTTTGTACACTACAAAGGCTGGAAGAAATCGTGGGACGAATGGGTTCCTGTGGAACGCACGCTACCAATCACGACCCAAAATCTGGCTACCAAACAGCATCTGGAAAGCGAGGTGCGCAACGGTACTGGAAGCAGCGGGAACAGCAATAAGAAGCGGAACAATGAGCCAGCTCAAAGCACTGCAAAATCAAAGAAAGTCAAAACTGAACACAATAACAGCACAACTACTGAGCGTGAACGCGACCGCGATCGAGACAGAGACCGGGATAGCAGTACGCCTGGCACTTCAGGACGGCCAGAAGTCAGACTTTCTGTGCCAGACACTCTTAAATCGCTACTCGTAGACGACTGGGAGCAGATCACGAAACTAGGACGGCTGCTAGCAATTCCTAGAAAAATTACAGTATCAAAAGTATTAGCGATGCATGCTAAATCACGACGGCAGCGCCAGCAACAGCGCCAGCAACAGCGCCAGCAACAGCACCAAGAAGAGAAGGACGGTTCTGGAGCAATTGGCTTGTTTTTGGGTTCAGATGAAGATCAAATATACGAGGAAGTCGTCCAAGGACTACGATTGTACTTTGAACGGGGACTGCCTTCTGTTTTGTTATTTCGGCAGGAAAGAAGCCAATTTGAAGCTCTTAAAAAGCGTCAAAAGACTGACCAAGGACAGACTTCTTTTTGTGACATTTACGGAGCAGAACACTTACTACGCTTAATGGTCTCACTGCCCGCTATGATTGCCCAAACCAATATGGACCAGCAAAGTGTCGCTGTGCTTCGAGAATATCTAGAGGAATTCATGGAGTTTATGGTTGACAAGACAAATCAGCTATTTCTGGGTGACTATGATGAAATAGAAGATTGATTTTCATCAGACCTACAATATTCATTAAAACATTACTATTAAATTTATTATCTCCAAATTAATCAGTTGTAATCGCCGTAGGAACACATATCTGAGAAGGTTCATGCTCTACTGGTGACATTTTACGTCTAGGACTCGATGGAATAGACGAGGTATCCGAGTGTTTGTCCATTCTGGAGTCCAAATCAGGTTCTTCGGAGCCAGAAAACGAGGCCAGCGAATCTGGTCCTACATAGTGACCTCCCTTGGCCACCGCATGGTAATCTTCATCAATAACTGGACTGTAGACTTGATGCCGCTGTTGTTTGTGTAAATGTGTCTTGGAATGAATACCAAAGAACCCACCATTATCAATAGAAACCAAGTGCGGCATTGTTCCATTATTCTTATCGACCATGTTAACCGTAGCAAGCCCAAGAAACTCCTTGTTATTAGAAAAGACCGTTGTGCATGGAGAGTTTGGATTCTGGTTGTCAAGGAAGTAGTTATAAGATGGAAGACTGTTTTCGCGAGCGAGTCGTTGACGATAGAGCCGCCATGACTTTGATGGCAACCAGTTGTATGCACGGGACTCTGGCTCGCTTCGAGTACGTCTGTGAGCAGGCTTTTCCGTTGTAGTTGCCGCCGAAGCATCGGCTGAAGCGTGTAACTCTGTGCACTTTTTGATATCCCATAGTCTAACAGTACCATCAGCAGAAGCAGAGTAAAACTCGTCTGCATTCGAGGGCAGGCTTGACCACTCTATGGAATTGATTTTATCACAGTGGCCCTCCAAACAAACCAAAGGAGATCCCGCTCGTATATCCCAAATCTTGATGGTGGTTTGGTCATGCACTGAAGCAACTCTATTATCATCAAGAGGTGACCACCTAACCAGAGATACGAACCCGTCGTTGTCGTTAGGTGGAGCAAGAGCTACTGGCTGCTTGAATCGCACGTCCATGATTGATATACCACGATCAGTAGCAAGAGATACAATACCATTTCTGAGTGGAGAGACGTTGAATGAGCGAGCACGCTTTGTGCGATGCATGATCAACGGAGTGTCCCGACGAGTTGGGTCCCACATGAACAAATGCTCACTAAACATTGAAAGAATGGAGGACTGCGGGCAGCAGTTCCAGGCCGAAGTAGACAGGTTAATGGTCCTAATTCTGGTCGAAGAGGACGCATATTTGGAAGAGTTCCTCGCGGCCTGGAGATGTCGAGTGTGGTTGAATCGGGTTACGATTTCAGCAGGCCCGTTTGTAGCATAAGGATCCGGAAGGAGAATCAGGTTAATGATGCCCGCGCTGTGGCCAGTGGCTAGGAAGTTGCCATAGCTATTTGTGGGCTTGTAGAACTGAGGGACCCAAGCAAGGGAGTGAATTCCGTTCAAAGAGATGGTCTGGTGGTGGGTTAAGACGGGAGAGCTTTGAGTTTCTGAAGCTGGCTGGGTGGCTGGTTCAACACTGGAGCATGGAGGATCCGTGGCAGACGGCCAAGAAGAGAAATCGAAAGCTCCCGCAGTCGAGTTGGTAGCGTTTTCCGAAGCAGCTCGTTTGTGATATTTCTGGAATACTTTGGTAGGTTGGTTGTGGGATTGGTGGGTAGGATAGGCCGAGTGATAGTTACTGTCGTCCATCGTTGCAAATCGCTGTTCCTCTTGGTCAAGTTTGGGAGATTCGATTTCGTAAATGAAGAGGTTGGAGTCTCGGGCCCCACTGGCTATTGCTACAAACGGCTCGGACTCATGGCAGGCAACTGAAGTTAGATGAGACGTTGAATCGGGGACTTTCCAGTAGGCGGAGGAGACGATGTTTTTGGGATTGAGAGAGTACTTAGCTCCCAGACTGTGCGCGATGTTGCTATCAAGTGGAGGATCCATTATGGGGTTGCTGGAAAAGGGCGAGATGAGAAGAGAATTGCTAGAATAAATAGTCGTTACCAGAGTTTATGGAGTGAGCAATAAAGGCACGAGCGCCCTCTATATTGTGGATAAGTTACAATACTGTGATACCGAAAGTTTAGGACTGTGCTGAAATAGTGTTGCACCAGTAAACGCAAATAGGGATACCAAGAGAGCAGAAGAATGGAAGTTTTCAGGATCCGTCTTTCATTATATATGCAAATCGTGACCATGGAATCTGTCGAGAGAGTTTCTGCAGTGTGAGACCTATAAAGTATAAATTTTCCAGATTCGAGGATTTAATGGAGTCGCCAGCCATGGTATGATTGAAGCACTAAAAAAAATAACTTGCAGTAGAATGTACCAGTCTTTGATGGAGCGTTGAGTAGATGGTGGGCAGTGAATATTGCAGTTAACCGCAGAAAGTAAAAGAAGGTATAAATAGTAATGCAACTAGTGTATAACGAGCCTTCACGATAGTCTTACCAGTTCATGATAGTTTAGCGGTAAGTGAGTTGCTACCATGGTCAGTTCACTTCCCAGCACGGAGTCTGTTCCAGTTGTTTATGTCGAAGTGTGCAGCCTTGCCAACTGATAGTGCAAACAAGCACAGTTAGATTTCTGTTTCTGGAGTTGCCTTTGTTTCTCACTAACGTGCTAGCAGTCTGGAAGGATCTTTGAGTTTGTTCTTTCAACTCAAATTCTGCAAATGGAAATCTCGAGATGAGACTCTGGGTCACTAGCAGCCAGACTGTTTCTACGTACAGTCTAAGACAAACTGTCTTGATTCTTGCTGATGCATATAACGTTTTCAGGTCCAGGAACCAACGATTTCTCCAGTGCAATTAGACTTTGAGAGTCTTTAGCTAAAGCGTATCAACACTGCTGCTAACCTGAGCACTATCTGTACCAGTGGATCGGTTTACCTCGTTGGAGTACTTTTTCAGCGGTGTAACTCTGTTTCCATTGCTTGAACTCCGACAAATACTGGTTACAACATCCGTGCTCAAAATCTTAACCGGTATTAAATGCTGATTCAGTTCCTACCTTCATGCTCATCTTCATTGCAAATGCTCACCTTCATGGCAAATGCAGCTTCATCCCTACCTTCTCAAGAAATGTTTACCTTGAGACAGACCTGCTTGATCACGGTAGTGTGCTGGTGTAAGAGTTTGAGAAGGTTTGTAAAAACTGACTCTTTTTTTCTCCAGTTACCCTGCCCTGCCCTATACAAATTTTCAAATTTCCCCTACATCTTCTGGAATCACCAACACCACAGTGACTGATTCCAACAATGGCTGAAGAAACCACTAAAAACGTCCAAGAAACCGCTAAAAAGGTAGAAGAATTGTCAATCAGTGAGAATACCACTGAGCAAATCGTTTTAGGGTATGTATGGGACGCATTGAGAAGCTACATTCTAACGCTCTTGTAGCGAAGATGGCAAACCTCTTTCAAAGAAGGCCTTGAAGAAGCTTGAAGCTGCTAGACTCAAGCAACAAAAGAAGGAAGAAACCGCCAAAAGACTTGCTGCTGAAAAGGCTGCTAGAGAAGCTGCTGATGTCGATTATGGAACCGAGAACTACGGAAAACTTCCCTTGATCCAAAGTTCATCAAAGTCTGGCGTCCAGAGAATTAAAATTGAAACTCTCAGCAAGGTCAATGCTGGCGAGACTGTTGTCTTCCGTGCAAGAGTTCATACTTCTCGCCAACAGGGTAACAAGATGTGTTTCATGTCTTTGAGACAGCAAGACGCTCTCATCCAAGGTTTGGTCTCAGTTAACGACGACTCTATCTCAAAGCAAATGGTCAAATGGGCCGCCTCCATCAATCTGGAAAGCATCGTTCTTGTTCACGGTATCGTTGAAGCCTCTCCTGAAGAGATCACTTCTGCTACTGTCAAAGATGCTGAAATCAAGATCACCAAGCTATATACCATTGCTGAGACTCCCAATCAGCTCCCGATCTTGATTGAAGACGCCACTAGATCTGAAGCTGAAGCTGAAAAACTCGGTCTTCCAGTTGTCAATCTTGACACCCGTTTGGACTCTAGAGCCATTGATCTCAGAACAATTACCAACCAAGCAATCTTTAAGATTTCCTCTGGTGTTTGCACCTTGTTTAGAGAATTCTTGTTGAAGAAGGGCTTCACTGAAATCCACACCCCAAAGATCATTGGATCTCCTTCCGAAGGTGGTGCTAACGTCTTCAAGCTCCAGTATTTCAAGGGCGAAGCTTACTTGGCTCAGTCTCCCCAGCTGTACAAGCAAATGCTGATTGCTGCTGATTTTGAAAAAGTGTTTGAGATTGCACCTGTTTTCCGTGCTGAGAACTCAAATACTCACAGACACATGACGGAGTTTGTTGGTCTTGACTTGGAGATGGCCTTTGAGGAGCATTACGATGAAGTGATTGACGTATTGGTTGAGATGTTTATGTTTATTTTCACCGAGCTCAAGACTCGTTTTGCTAAGGAGATTGCAATTGTTAGAAAGCAATACCCTGTGGAGGAATTCAAGCTTCCCAAGGATGGTAAGATGGTCAGAATTCCTTTCAAAGAAGGTGTTCGACTATTGAGAGAAAAGGGTGGTGTTGAAGTCGCTGAGCTTGAGGATCTTAGCACTGAGCACGAGAAGCTACTTGGTAAGATTGTTCGTGAAGAGCACGATACTGATTTCTACATATTGGACAAATTTCCATTGGCTATTCGACCTTTCTACACTATGCCTGATGCTGAAAACCCTGACTACTCCAATTCCTACGACTTTTTCATGCGTGGTGAAGAGATTTTGTCTGGTGCTCAACGTATTCACGATTCAGAGTTCCTTGCTGAGCGTATGAGAGTTCATGAGGTTGACCCCAACTCTGAAGGTTTGAAGGATTATGTTGATGCTTTCTCGTATGGTGCTCCTCCTCATGCTGGTGGTGGAATTGGTTTGGAGCGTGTAGTTATGTTCTTCTTGGATCTTAAGAACATTAGACGTGCCAGTTTGTTCCCTCGTGATCCCAGAAGACTGAGACCTTAGGAGGCTAATTTAAGCTATATATGCTGAAGAGTATGTAGAATAAGGAATCTGAAAATAATTCAAACAGTTTCAACTAAAAAAGTGAAAAATGACTAAAATTATAAAAATAAAAATAATTATAAAAATAAAAATAATTATAAAAATAAAAATAATTATAAAAATAATAAAAATAATAAAAATAATGATAAAAAAAAACAAAACGGTTCATTATCATAAATATTTATGCCTATCTAACGTCAAGTACTTGACTTGAATGTTTACATATGGAAACTATGGCCGCCCATACCACCAAAACCACCTCCTCCACCGCCCATTCCTCCAAACATTTGGAATAAGACTTCAGGATCAATTCCTCCAGGCATTCCACCCATTCCTCCATGCATACCGCCCATGCCACCCATTCCACCAAAACCACCTCCGCCAAACATGTCGCTGGGATCCTGCAAGTCAACACCACTATCATATCTGGCTTTCTTCTGAGGGTCAGACAACACTTCATAGGCCTCTCCAACATCTTTAAACTTCTCAGCAGCTTCTGGGTTATCGGGATTCTTGTCTGGGTGGAAAATCAATGCTTTCTTTCTATATGCTTTCTTAAGTTCAGTGTCACTGAAGTTCTTATCAACACCCAAGATTTCATAGTAATCCTTACGCTGGGCCTTCTTGACCTCAAGCTCAGCATCTCTGATTTCTTTGCGCAAAGTCTGGTCTTCGGGTGCCAACTCAGCAGCGGCCTTGAGCTCGTTGACAGCATCTTCCCAGCGCTTCAGTTGGCCAAGGGCCCGGGCACGAGTCTTTTTCACTTTAACAAACGAAGAGTCCAATTCTAACGAACTATCACAGTCTGCGAGAGCAGCCTCGTTGTCGCCGAGCTTGAGAAATACGGTGGCACGGTTAGATAGTAGCCTCGAGTTGGTGAATCTGTTGGTAACATCGAGGTGAAGAGCCTCAGTGTATGAGGTCTTTGCGCTTGCATAGTTTCCTGACTTGAAGTAAGCATTTCCCTCTTGCTTCTTCTTTTCGACTTCTTTGGCGAGCTTCATGAGCTTTCTAGCCTTGGTGAAATCAGGATCAAACTGGAGAGCCATCACGCAGTGTTTCACACATTGGTCATTGTCACCTTGCATGTACAACAAGTGTGCGCGCAGTAATAGGGCTTCAGTGTTGGATTTGTCTGCTCGTAGAAGAGCCATGACAAGGCTGGTAGCTTCGTCTTCTCTCTTAGCGTATAGAAGGATAGTTCCACGAAGGATTTTCCATGATGTGGGAATGCCAATGACGGAGTCCAAGTATCTTTGAGCAGCATCGAGGGAGTGCAGAGCCCTCATGGCGAGGTCTTTGATATTAGAAAAGATACTGAGGATGTTGGTGCTTTCGTTAATTTCGACAGAAGAGCCAATGTTTTCGATTTCGTTGACCAGATTTTGCGATCTTTCAAAGTTAACGGCCATATCTTTAGCCTTATAGGCGTCTTCCAAGAAGGTCGCGGGGATCGAGGAGTCTCCAGCTTTTTGCAGTTGTTCGACTTCGGCAAACACTTCCATGGCTTCTCTGAATCTGCCCAACGAGGTGTAGAGTTTTCCTAGTCTCACGAGAGTCTTTGCGTTTCCGGGGGTGATTCTAGCGGATTCGAGAGTATCTCTGAGGGCAGCATCGTAGTCTCTAGTTTGCATGTAGGCCATACTTCTGTTTCCATAGTAGACTGAGTTTCCTGGATCAGCGTTGATAGCTTTGGTGTAGGACGCGATAGCTTCTTGGTAGGAACCAGCCTTGTAGAAGGTGTTGCCTTCTAGTTTGAACGCTTCTGCCTGAGACATGATTAATCTACAATTGTGAGGGACTGAGAGGATGGGGGAAGAAGAAGAGAAGAAAAAAATTTCAGGTCAAATTTCAAAATTAATGCGGTAGAGTTTTTTGGTTATTTTTTATTTGTTAAATGGAAAGTTCCAGAAGATTTCATATTGACTCCCAACGGGGACGCTATACAGAAAATGTAAAACGGAGGCCTAGAGATTTGGCTTGAATTTGGCTTAGATTTGGCTTGAATTTGGCTTGAATTTGGCCTAGATTTGACCTAGATGGGGGTTTACAGATTTACAAGATGGCAGGTTGAAGTTGGCAGGTTGAGATTGAGAGGTTGAGGTTGAGGTTGAGGTTGAGAGGTTGAATTTGGCAGGTTGGCAGGTTGGCAGGTTGAAGTTGGCAGGTTGAAGTTGATGTAGGTTGAGGTTGAGGTTGGCAGGTTTGGAGTGCCAGAAAGTAGATGATATGACGCGTAGAATGGTATAAAGGACATTGGATAACCAGGGAGCTCATGGAACTGTCATTTAACAAGGCTCGTTTCAAGTACTGATATTACCATTGATCATAAGTCTAATGATGATCAATAGCATTCATGATACTATTCATACCATCATTGTTCATGATACTATTCATGATACCAGAATACCATGATACTATTCACGTTCAGAATTCACCATTCACCATTCATAACCATAGTACCATTAATAAGACCATCCACCATCCATAATAGAATCACCATAAAAGAATCACAAAAGAATCACCATCCATCACCCACTAAACTTTAAGACTTGCCATCTGAATATCAAGCCTTTTAAAAACAGCTTCTGCTGCAATTAACGACATCTTCTCTTCATTCACAGAAGGATCTGATATATCAAAACCCGTATTCCCATCATCTTCATCGTCAGAAGAATCATCTAAACTTACCCGACTGGCAACCAACGACTTATAGATACCAGAGTTGGGCATATCTATCACTGAATGATGAGAACTGTTACTATGGTTAATGCTGTGGCTCGTACTGTTCTGACGGTTTTGGCTGCCATTATCAGGAGGAGAGAACACCGTCAGCATGCCCTCATCGTTGACATGCCAGCCCACGGGGTCGTAGCTCGTAGGTGGGTTTCCCGAATCCATGGGCAGCCCGGACGTAACTTGAGTATTCAGCTGGACGGGAGGTGCAGAAACAGATAGCTCCAGCGGAAGATTGGGATACACCGGTAGCAGGTTCACTACGTTTGGTTTCATACGAATTTCATCAGCACGCATTCGAGTGCCGGCTTGAATGTTACTTGGAACTGGCCAGAGGTCTGGAGGTCCAAGAGATGCAGAAGAGGATGCAATAGAAGAGGGAACGGTATGGGTATTGGCAGGAGCCTCTGGAACCGCAGAGACAGCGGATCCCCCAGAAACCGATGAAAAATGCTGTTCAGAGGGCAGGATGGAGAAACCGTGAGGATCTTGAGAAAGCTGCGACTTGAGCAGTCGATTACTCTCGTTCTGGTCGCGCAGATGCTGCTCCAACCGGTTGATTTTGGTCGTCATGCTCACGACCAAGCTCTCCAGGTGCGAAATATATTCCTTCCTTCTGAGTCGAAAGTGTCGGGCTGAGACTCTATTCCGCAGCTGCCGTCGCTGGCGAGAGGTCATGCTTTTGGCTTCTTCAGACGCGAGCAACCGCTCATCGTCGTCCATCTCGCTAAACTTTTTCTTGATGCGCTTGCCTTTCTTCGTGCTGGACGTGTATTCGGTGCCTAGAGCAGTCAGGGCGGCCTTTGCAATGTTTCTGTCGATGCCAAACTCTGCGGTGACGTCTAGAAGGCCTGCTTCCATATCACTTGCGCTTCCTTCGGCCATTCTGGGGCCTTGGTCGACGGTGTTTTGGTGAGTCGACTGTGCTGAGTTCACGAGAGTCAAGCACTTGTTTTGGGCGTACTTCAACGCGGCTTCTTGGGCAGCTTGAGTCACGTTCAAAGACTCGGAACCGTGGGATTTAGGAGGGACCATGGCTGACGGCACACAAACTGAGTTCCAGGTAATGAAGGTCTGGCGGTGGTCGGGTCTGATGGGGGATCAGAAGGAGTAGGAAAGATTAGTAAGGGAGGCAAAAAAAAAACATTTTGACTTCTAACAAGCCGAACTGGTACAAAAAACCGCTAGCAAAAGGCTAAAATTTCCTATTTTGGCAAAAGGGCGGGCTTCATTTTGGGAGAAGCAAAAGGAAAGGATATGGTGATTGAGTGATTGTAGTATGTTGATTGTAATGAAGTTGATTATAATGAGGTTGATAATTGTTATGAAGGTTATTGTCAAGATTAATATTGTTTTGAAGTATTATAATTAATATTGTTATGAAGTATTATAATTAATATTGCTATGAAGTTGATTATAGTATTATGGATATTTATTAATTGTATTAAATTTTAAGAACAAGTTTATTATGAACTTGCTAATGATTCGTATAATCAAGATTAAAGTTTAGTACTCTTTAAAGATTTAGTCTAATCTACTCTAATCTGATGATTTTGGATTGAAAACTAATTGTGATCTACTGTTCCATGCTATTGAACATGAATGAGAATGCTGGACTGAAATTTTATCTTGACCTCCAAAATTTACCTATGATCGCCTCAAACATCTTGGCCATTATATTTATATACGATGCTTTTAATTTCATGACTTTACGTGACAACACCGTCATCAATTAAAAGCTTAAACTTTCCTGGTATCAAGCGAAATCAATTCTTCCATGTCTTGCATTTGTCTTCATAAACAACCGATTGAATTGAAAGGGTCTCGACTCAAAATAGTCTTTATAATGCATCTCATTTCCAAAAATACCATATTTCTCCGTAAATCCTTTTGAATATTCATACCCACTCGTCGTTCTTGTTTAATATATTGGATATTAAAGCAATGTTTCGTTTTTTCTCAGACATGAAGCTTTGTTTGAATGATACTATTTAGCATTATTTCTCTGTTTTTCCAGTCAACTCTAGAGTACGAATGCATAAATATTTGAATATTATTTAAACATTACATTAATTTCATCTGCTATTCTAGAGTATATTCATTTCAATGTTTCAAGGTCTCGCCAACTGAAAAACAATTGCTTGATCAATTGCACTGATCAATTGCACTGATCAATGGCTCTAATCAATGGCTCTGATGTATCAAGCCTTTTTTTTGGTGTTGTCAGTTTTTGGACTTTTGTGATCACCAAGCGAATTAGGAAATTACAATTGTGCGTCTTATCAAAATCGCGATACTTAAGATACCTAGATACAGTGTGTTCATCATTTACCTATATTTATGTAAAACTCGCCTCGATTTTGCCTGATAAATTTGCACAATTTCTACTTTAATGTGTTCGGGGAATCTCATGCAATGATCAAACCCACCTTCTATCAATACAACTGGAGAAGCATTGAAACGTCAACAGATTAACTTCAAATAAATGATCTTTACAAATCGATCCTCTAAAATCCCCAGTCGATTTTTTTATAAATACATCTCTTTCCAGATCTCTTTTTATTTATTTTTTTTTTTTTCGATATCGTTAGATTAACATCAGGTCTCCCGGTCATAAAAACTACAAAGACCGATCAAGGCTCGCGAACTTAGCTGACCTTATTCACACTCTTTTTTTTTATTTATTCAGTCATTCGCTTTAGTCACTCGTTTAGTTTTTTATTATGCCATCATTTTTCTCAAAAGAAGCTGCGCTTCTTATTGTAGCTTTGCTACAACAAACCCAGGCTCAAATTGTCATCCACGGCGAAAGCCCTAAAGATGCATATGACCTGCTGGCTGGTTCCAGTTCCAAATCACAAATTAGCACCTTTCCAGCTGCTGCAACTGAAAGTTTAATAAGGTATGAATCAATCACCAATTCTTAAAAGCATTTATTAACTCCATTATAGCTCTACTAGTGCTCTTTCTTCCATTGTTGTGCCCAGTAGTTCTACTGAATATGATTACGCCGCTGGTATGGATGTCCCTAGCTCCGTAGCTTCAGCACATTCTGCTGTCAGCAGTGCTATCCAATCTATCATGACTCAGGCTATTTCTTCAGCTGTATCTACTTCTAGCACAATTCTACCATCTTCTGTACCATCCACAGCACCCGCAGAATCTGCTCCATCAAGCTCAGCACATGATACTATTGCTTCAGCTCCTTCTAAAGGTGCTCTCAGCTCATTGAACCCTAAAAAAGACACTGCTGCTGCTTTGCCTACATCTTCTTCTTCTGTTGCATCATCTTCATCTTCATCTAGCAGCTCACACTCAACCTCATCCGAGTCTGTTATTCCTACTCAAAGTGTTGGAAATAATGATACTGCCGCTGATACTGCAGCCGGATTGATCTCATCTTCTATGGATATGAAGAATGCTACTATTCCTTTCCCTACTGCTGATGTTGTTGCAAACAGCACTCTGCCTACTTCTCCTGTTGCTCAAAATGAAACGCTCTCAACTGCTAGCCCATTCATCAATGGAACTCTTCCTACTGCTAATCCTTTCAACAACGGAACTAACTCTGATAATGCTCAAGGTGTCCCTACTGCTACGCCATTCCAGAACGGAACCATTCCATTCCAGAACGGAACCTTCCCATTCCAAAACGGAACTGTTCCTTTCCAGAACGGAACCTTCCCTTTCCAGAATGGAACCAACTCTGATAATGCCCAAGGTGTCCCTACTGCTGGTCCTTTCCAGAACGGAACCATTCCTTTCCAGAACGGTACTCTTCCTACTGCTGGTCCCTTCCAGAACGGTACTCTTCCTACTGCTGGTCCCTTCCAGAACGGAACTAACTCTGATAATGCTCAAGGTGTCCCTACTGCTATGCCATTCCAGAACGGAACTCTTCCTTTCCAGAACGGAACCTTTCCTTTCCAAAATGGAACTAACTCTGATAATGCTCAAGGTGTCCCTACTGCGGGTCCTTTCCAGAACGGAACCCTTCCTTTCCAAAATGGCACTCTTCCTACTGTTGGTCCTTTCCAGAACGCTACCAAGTCTGATAGCGCTCAAGGTGTCCCTACCATTGGTCCTTTCCAGAATGGAACATTCCCTACTACTGCTCCTTTCCAGAACGCTACCAAGTCTGATAGTGCTCAAGGAATGTCTACATTTGGTCCTTTCTTGAATTCTACCAAGTCTGATACTGTTCAAGGTGCATCTACTGCTATGCCATTCCAGAACGGAACTCTTCCTACTGTTGGTCCTTTCCAGAACGCTACCAAATCTGATAATGCTCAAGGAATGCCTACTACTAGTCCTGCCCAGAATGCTACCAAGTCTGATAGTGCTCAAGGAATGTCTACATTTGGTCCTTTCTTGAACTCTACCAAGTCTGATAATGCTCAAGGAGTGCCTACTGGTAGTCCCTTCCAGAACGGAACTCTTCCTACTGTTAGTCCTTTCCAGAACGCTACCAAGTCTGATAGCGCTCAAGGAATGTCTACTGGTATGCCATTCCAGAACGGTACTCTTCCTACTTCTGGCCCCTTCCAGAACGGAACTATGCCTACTGTTGGTCCTTTCCAGAACGCTACCAAGTCTGATAGCGCTCAAGGAATGTCTACTGGTATGCCATTCCAGAACGGTACTCTTCCTACTTCTGGCCCCTTCCAGAACGGTACTATGCCTACTGTTGGTCCTTTCCAGAACGCTACCAAGTCTGATAGCGCTCAAGGAATGTCTACTGGTATGCCATTCCAGAATGGTACATTCCCTACTGTTGGTCCATTCCATAACGGAACTGATAGTGCTGCTTGTGTAGGTTGCACAACGACTGATACTATCTTCACTGAAGTATCTGTCACCATCTATCCCACAGTCACTGACTATACCACTGAGCCCTGTTCTACTTGCACCGATACCAACACAGTTTATACTGACGAGTCTACCACCATCTACACCAACGGTGGAACCGAGACTGCTACTGCCTATCTCACTGACTCTTCTGTCTGTGCTACTTGCACCAATACTAACACAGTCTACACTGACGAGTCTACCACCATCTACACCAACGGTGGAACCGAAACTGCTACTGCCTATCTCACTGACTCTTCTGTCTGTGCTACTTGCACCAATACTAACACAGTCTATACTGACGAGTCTACCACCATCTACACCAACGGTGGAACCGAGACTGCTACTGCCTATCTCACTGACTCTTCTGTCTGTGCTACTTGCACCAATACTAACACAGTCTACACTGACGAGTCTACTACCATCTACACCAACGATGGAACCGAAACTGCTACTGCCTATCTCACTGACTCTTCTGTTTGCGCTACTTGCACTGATACTAACACAGTCTATACTGACGAGTCTACCACCATCTACACCAACGGTGGAACCGAGACTGCTACCGCTTACTTCACTGATACTGCTGTTTGTGCTACTTGCACCGATACCAACACAGTCTATACTGACGAGTCTACCACCATCTACACCAACGGTGGAACCGAAACTGCTACTGCCTATCTCACTGACTCTTCTGTCTGTGCTACTTGCACCAATACCAACACAGTCTACACTGACGAGTCTACCACCATCTACACCAACGGTGGAACCGAAACTGCTACTGCCTATCTCACTGACTCTTCTGTTTGCGCTACTTGCACTGACACTAACACAGTATATACTGATGAAATCACTACTGTCTACACCAATAATGGTACTGAGACCTCTACGATTTACTTCACTGAGCCCGAAACTACTCCTTGTGCTACCTGCACTGAGGTTTCTACTGTCTACACTGTGGCTCCTGTTACCACCATCTACAGTCCTGGTGAGACTGTTACTGTTACAGACATCACCACCGAGACCAGCACTGGTTCTCCATATGTCACAGTTACCACTGCTACAGTTCCAGTTATCGTCACTTCCACCTTCACTCAAACTCTTACCCAAGAGTCAACATCTACTGAGACTCAAACCTCTGTCGTCACTGTTCCTCAATACACTACTTCTTATGTTGAGACTACCTCTACCACTACCGGAACCAGTTATGTTACTATCACCGAAACTCCAAGTGCCAGCACTGTTGAGACTGTTATCACCACTTCTGAAGTGATCACTTCTACCGTCACTGCTACCGACGTTGCCACTGAGACTTCTGAAGTTACTTCATACTCTATAATCACTTCTCAGATCACAATCACCAACCCTGCTACCACTGTTGTTGATACCTCATACTTGACTTCCACTCAAACTTTGACACTCGCCGCTTCTACTGCTACTACTGAAGTCGTTTCATACACTACTTCTACTCAATATGTGACTGTAGTCAATACCGGAGGTGTTACTACTGAAGTATCTACCGTTGTCGTTCCTACTACCTTCACCTCTACCTACACTCAACCTCAAGTCTCTACATCTATAGTTGAAACAGTTACTTACTCCACCGCTACTAGTTATATCACCCTTTCTAGTATGTCTACTGTTACTCCTGTTATTGTCACTTCTACTGTCTGTGAGACTTCCACCTTCACTCTGCCTACTCCTACCACGGAGTCCGTCGTCTATACCTCCATCTCTACCTTTACCTCGACTGTCACTTTCACTGGATTCACCAGTACTTCAGTTGCTACCGTTACTCTTACCCACCCCATTACTCTCACTGAGACTATCACCAACTCTGTTTCTTGCAGTACTGCTACCTCAACTGTCACGGCCACTCAATTCGCAACTGTTCCAGTTGTTCAGCCTACAACTGTTATCGTTCCAGTTACCGAGACCAGTACCCATTATGTTCCTCAGACCGTAACTATCTCCTCTGTCTGCACTACTCAGTCTATCTCAACCGTCTACACTACCTCTTATGTTCCTCCTGGAACTCAAACCTCCACTATCATCAGTAAGATTCCTGTGACTGTAACATCTACTTATGTTGCTCCTGCCACTGTCTCTACCGTTTATGTTACCTCCACGAACTTCATCACTTCTACTCAACCAGTTACAACTTACATCACTACAACTTATGTCGTGAGCACTGCTGTCGCTACTTCAACTGCTGTTGTTACAAGAACTCCTAACCAACTTGTTACTTCAACTGTTGTTGTTCCTGTTACTGTCACGGTCACCAAGCCTTGCACTCCTAGAACTGTTGTCGTTCCAACCACCTATCGATCAGTTATTACTGTCACTGTCACTGCTGTTAGAACAGCTGCTCCAGCCATTCAAACTAATACTGTTGTTGTTCCCTCCACTGTTGTTGAGACCGTTTACAAGACTGCTTACAGCGAGGTTACTACTCAAAGCACTGTTGTCAATACAGTCACAGTTACTCCTCAAGTTACTCAGACCATCTCTGCTGTTAATACTTCCATTGTCACTGCCTATACTTCTGTTCAAGTTCCTGGATCTGTCGTCACCCAATCCGCCACTGTCACAAACTATAGAACTGTTGGAACAACTGTTATTGCACCTCATCAAGTCATTACTGTTACCCGAAGTAAGATTGTTGGTGTTACAAGAAGTGTTTACGTTGATGGTAATGGAAATACTTTATCTTTCACTCCATCTTTCACTCCATCTTTCACTCCATCTGGTTTCACTAATAACCCAGTTCCTACTCCAGTACTCTCCAAGACTTCTGTCACAGTTGTTACCGTTGCTCCTACCGTTCTTCCAAATGGATCTGTTAGCTACTACACTGTTACAGGAACCGTCACCCAGATGGTCCCAGCTCCTTCCACCAAGACCAACGTTTCTAAGTCGGTTGTTGTTGTAACTGTTGCTCCTACTACTCTTGCTGATGGATCAGTATCTTACTATACTGTCACTGGAGGAATCCCTACTGCCGCTCCATCTGTTTCTACTAGAACCAACATCTCAAAGTCACTAGTTGTTGTAACCGTTGCTCCTACCACTCTTGCTGATGGATCTGTTAGTTACTATACTGTCACTGGAGGAATCCCTACTGCCGCTCCATCTGTTTCTACTAGAACCAACGTCTCAAAATCACTTGTTGTTGTGACCGTTGCTCCTACTACTCTTGCTGATGGATCAGTATCTTACTATACTGTCACTGGAGGAATCCCTACTGCCGCTCCATCTGTTTCTACTAGAACCAACATCTCAAAGTCACTAGTTGTTGTAACCGTTGCTCCTACTACTCTTGCTGATGGATCTGTTAGTTACTATACTGTAACTGGAGGAATCCCTACTGCCGCTCCATCTGTTTCTACCAGAACTAACATTTCAAAATCACTTGTTGTTGTAACCGTTGCTCCAACTACTCTTGCTGATGGATCAGTTTCTTACTATACTGTCTCTGGTTCTTCTACCCAAACACCTAATGGTGGATTCTCAACTCAGACTCCTTTCACTACTGTCACTATGAGCCCTGAAGAGTATTCTAGTTTGATTAACGGAGAATCATCTAATGCTACTCCTTCCCCATCTACTACTATCACTCTTTCACCTGAAGAATACTCCAGTTTGATTCAAAGCGATGGATATACTGCCACTTTCTCTTCTTCTGTAAACACAGATACTCCTTTCACAACTGTCACTTTCTCACCTGAGGAATACTCAAGTTTGATTAAGAGTGATTCTGCACCTTTCACTACCATCACTGTTGATGCTTCTGATTATACTTACGTTAGAAGAGCTGCTCCTACTGATACTGAAGATGATTCTGACGATTCTCAAGACCAAGATGAAGATGACAACAATAATGAAGACCCTTCTGATGACACAGAAGAGCCCGCTTCTCCTCGCTCTACTGTAGTAGTTTCTCCTGATGAGTTGAAGCAGATCTATCTTGGTGGAAAGAACTTCTTCAAGAGAATGTATGAGAACGATACTGTTGCTGCATTTACTACTACTGCTGGATTTACTACTACTACTGTTTGTGTTTCTCAGTCCTGCTCAGTAGTTAGTGTATACAGTACTGTCCTTGACTTGACCTCTACATCTACCACCCTTTACTCTACCTTCACACCATCGCAAACTACATCTAACTCCGTCTGGTCTGTTATTTCTTCAACTTATACTTCAGTTGTATCCCCTAGCAGTTCTTCTACCTCTACATGGGGCGCTTCATCATCCACCAGCACCTCAACTACATCTACTTCTACTAGTGGTGTTTCTTCAGCATCTTCTTCTACAGATACTCTTTCTACTGTTACAGTTGACTTTAATGCTCTATCCACCAGTACCTCATCTATCACTACTTCTACTAGTGGTGTTTCTTCAGCATCTTGGTCATCTTCCTCTACAGGTGCTTCTTCTACTACTACAGTTGTTAACAATGGTAACGGATACCAGTCTGCTCCCAGCTCTGTCAATGGTAACGGATATCAATCTGCTCCCAGCTCTATCAATGGTAACGGATACCAATCTGCTTCCGGCTCTGTAGTCAATGGTATTGGATATCAATCTTCTCCTAGCTCTATCAATGGTAACGGATATCAGTCTGCTCCTAGTTCTGTCAATGGAAACGGATACCAGTCTGCTCCCAACTCTGTCAGTAACGGATATCAATCTGCTCCAAGCTCTGTTGCCAATGGTTATCAATCTGCTCCAAGCTCTGTCAATGGTAACGGATATCAATCTGCCCCCATCTCTGACAATGGTAACGGATATCAATCCACTCCCAGCTCTAACTATGGTAACGGATACCAATCTGGATCTACTGGATTACCTCCTATTCCTAATCCTTCAGGCTTACCTTCTAATCCTTCAGGCTCCTCTGGTCAGTCACCTACTCTTGTCAGCAGCAGTTCAGCTGGTACCGTTGTAGCAAATGGAATTGCTGCTACTATTTGTGTTTTCTCAGTATTTCTTGCAGTAATGTAAGTATATTGAACTATTTATTTATTTATTTATTTATTTATTTATTTATTCATTTACTATTTATTTTATTTAATATTTATTTATTTTTACTATTTATTTATTTTTACTATTTATTTATTTTTACTATTTATTTAATTTATTCTTTTTTTACTATTTATTTTTCCGTTCAATTACTATTTTTCCTTTATTAAATATTTAGTTATTCATTAACTATTTTTCATTAATTACAATTTATTTGTTCATTAACTATTTTTCATTTATTAAATATTTATTTGTTTACAATATTTCATTTATTTTTATTCATTTATTCATTTACTATTTATTCAATTTATATTTATTCATTTACTATTTGTTCTTTTTGTAATCATCCATTTACTATTCACTCTTCATTAACTTTCCCATTATCACAAATATGCAAATAAATTAATACTACGAAAGCATTAAATGCTTCAGATTTGCTATCCCATTGACTATGATACTGAACAATATTGATTCAATTAAATAATTATGCGCATGTTAATCCTTTCTCCAGACTGATTCGTGTCTTCGCTTAGCTACGAAATCAACTTGGCCCTGCTTAATCGTTAGTCAAGTCCTCACGTCCAACAAACCACTTACAGCATAGTTATAAGCACCCCAAAGCAAAACTGCTGGAACAACACCCAGTGCCAAAATGGCAACCCGGCCACCCTTCCTGGTGTACTTGAAGTTATCAGCGAGAGTCTCTCTCATGTCTACACGCAGGTCAGCATCAACAGTATCAACAACCACCAACATCAACACTCACGATAAAACTTTTCAATGGCTTCATCTCTGATATAAGCTATAAAACTCGTTAGCTATTGAACCAGCAATCACAAAACAGCCTGAGTCGACCAAGGCCTCCACTCAGTCTCCAGCAATTCAATAATCATACGTGAAGGTCCGTGTCCGTGTCCTGCCATTTTTATGTTTGTTTCTGTTGTAGTAAAATGCTAATAGATGCTGCTTGCAAGAGGTTGAGATGGTGGAGCATTTTTTCATAGCTATTCCCATCTAGAATTGACTTGTTTGTGATTGGTGCGCTTGTGTTACCCTAACCCTCAATTATAATCTTAATTTGGCAATGGAAATCACAAGTTTTTCATGGAGAAGTGAAACATGGGGAGGCGATTAGCTGATTAGAATATAGTAGAGGGGGAATAATAGAAATGATAAAAATGATAATAATAAAAGTCAGTATCATTTTTTATTATTTTTATTGACTAGATTATTTTTATTTTTATTTTTTTTATAAATTTTATTGATTATTTTTAATATTTTTATTGATAAATATATTATTTTTTATTATTTTTTATTATTTTTATTTTTATTGATTTTATTATTATTTTTATTGATTTTTTTATTATTTTTATTGACTTTTTTATTATTTTTATTGATTATTTCTATTTTTGATTACTTTTATCAATCTCAAGGCAATTAAAATTCAACTCATCTTTTAAAGAAAAACTCAAGTAAATCATCTAAAATATAACCTCAGAAACGTCAATTTGAGATGCATAATATGACCAAAGACAATCACTCATTATAAGCTTCTCAAGTTCCGAGGTATATCTCTTGTATGATTGTTTCCTTCAAAATAGACATTCACCATTGTCAATTCACAAAACTACATCCAGTAACTATATTCAACTGTCAAATAACTGTCAAATATCTTTCAACTGCCAAATAACTGCCAATACCTTTCATCCTTCAATATCTACCATCCTCCAATATCTACCATCCAATATCTTTCATCCAATCTCTCAACCACCATTTATATCAACCTCCATCATCAATCCGTGATTGTCTCTTCATGCTCAACACGTGACTCGGCTATTTGGCATTCACATGGACTAGCGAGGCTACAAAACCACCCGCATTCCCTTCTTTCCAACTTGCAAGTCCTCGTTTCCTTCTTACTATCACTGCCAATCATGTCGTCTAATAGAAAAAGATCTGGACCTTTGGCATACCTGGGCATTGGAATTGGACTCATCGGTTTGGGATACGTCCTCTACTCTTCATCGTCTACTCCTGATCATTCTACAGACTCTTCTGCTGCTTCGCAATCAAGGAAACAAACGAAAAACATTCTCCACGAAGATTCTACCAAATTGATCATTGCCTACAATGAGGAAGACAATATTGAGGAATACAGAAAAAGAGCTAAAAACAGACAAATTATATTTATTGTCGATAGAGAAAAGGCTGATTCTATCGACAAACTGAATATCGAAACTAATGATAAACTTATCTATCATGAAAAGAAGGCATCGCTCAATAAGATTGTCAACTTGGTGAAATAGCGAACAACTCAAGCCTTATTGAAATAACGAACAACTCAAGCCTTATTGAAATAACGAACAACTCAAGCCTTATTGAAATAACGTATGCTTAATCTGTGGTAAAGAGCTCTCAGAAAGCAAGTACAGACGTTGACTCAAGGTGTTGTTGATGATAATCTTCTCGTTCTTGGTGTACACAAAACATCCACCAGACTGGTACTTGGACTCATCCAAAAATACCTTGTCCAGAATCTCCAACTCGATTGAGCCCTTGGTAATCTTCTTGAACTCTTTGGCAATGTCGTCTTTAAAGGACTTGTAGCTCTTATTGATCAACTTGACATCCTGCTCCAGCAACTTGACCTTGACATAAGTCTCGCTCGACAACTTGAGAACACTCTCCAATATTAACTTCTTCAATAGCTCAATGTATTTCTTCTCATCCTTTTTAATCTCCTTCAACTTTTCCTCAGTGTCCGACAAAATCTGCTCCAGTATCTCTTCTCTCTTGCTCAAGATTTCCAAACGCTTCTTGTTTTCAATCTTTGAAAGCTCAATCTTCTTCTGGACCTGGAAATTCTTCATTTTAGCTTCGTAGATTTCATTAATCTTGCTGTTCTCGGTCTTGTAAATCTTGGACTTCTCAATCTCAAACTCTTCAGCAGTCTTCAATTCAATCTCCTGCTTCTTTTCAATGCTCTCCTTCTTAATGAACTCCACCATCTTTTTAATCTCATTCGAGACCTGTTCTTCGCTCAATGTCGAGTTGCTTTGAATAGTGGGCATTATGGAAAGCTCAATTGGTTTGTCTGGGGGTTGTCAATGGCACTGCGATGTCGTTTATTGCGCTGTCTTCTGGTGTTCTGTGTAATCTACAGGAAGAAAAGGAGGGAGTGAGAGAGAAAAATGTAAAGACAAGAGACTGCCTTTAAATAAAGCTGCTGCTTATGTAATAAACAGCCAACCAGGGCTTGCAGCCATATAAATATGTTTAAAAAGGTAGTTTTTAACGCTTTTTTTTTTGGCTGGCAAGGACATGGTAAGTTGAAGCTGATTTGAAAGGTAATTTGGCTGTTTGAGGTCTATATATGGGGCTTTTTTGCTATTTAGCTGGCAGTGTTTTATTTGGCTGGTTTATATTGAGGGTTAGGGTATCTACGTAATAAGTTTTGGCAATATATTCAGGATTTTTATTTTTTTTCATTTTTATCTTCATCTTCAACCTTCCATCTACCAGGAAACTCTAGGAAAACCTTGGAAATACTGAATAAATGGATCAAATTGAGAAATCAGGTTCATTATTGAGGTCTGCGGACACTCAATCTGCCGTGGAAGTAAGCTATTATTAACACAATCATGTCCAAAGACTAATTCATAAGGTCCGACAATGGATTGAAACTATCCTCGGTGAATCCCTTACAAATGACGATTTCATTGAAGAATTGCGCGATGGTGTTGTTTTGTGTAGGTAGGTACAAGAAGCTGCTGTTTTGAAGACGTTTTGCTAATCTACTAGACTGATTGAACAAATTCAACCTGGATCACTGAAGTTCAAAGAATCAAAAATGCCTTTCGTTTGTGTGAGTACTCTCCGATTCGAGTCTCGATCTTAAACTGACCGCCTTTGTAGATGGAGAATATTGCTTCATTTCTTCGCGCAGCGTCAAAGATTGGTGTCCCCGAACACGAACTGTTTGAGACCGTAGGTTATTTGCACTTTCATCTGGTATTTGCCTAACACCCTCCTTAGGTCGACTTGTATGACCTCAAAGATCCTGCTCAGGTCCTCACTACGCTGCGCTCCTTGTCTCGTCAGGCTAATCGTGTCAACTCCGCTATTCCTGTCATTGGCCCTCAACTTGCTCAACGCTCTGCTCCCTCTGTTCCTACTAAATCTGTTGAAATTCCTGCCTGGAGCACTCTGCAGTATGGTCATATGAGTAGAACCCATGGTGGATCGCATGGACGACGAGATATCGTCCCCAAGACTGAAAAACCTCCTGCTCCAGCTCCCAAAATCATGGTCAAAAGTCGAGTACCTCCTCCTGTTCCAAAAAAGCCAAACTTCAACGTCTTTGGCAACGAAGGAGATTCTGATGAGGGTAAGATTGACTCTCTGAGTAACCCCGATAGTTCAAAAGGATCAAGTCAGCTAAATTTTCACAGCCAGAAAACCCATTTAGATGTCAAAAGTCAATTGAATGATGATGAACTAGACCCCTCCGTTTTTGAGTTCGATGAGGTATATGATAAGATTCAAAGAGCTAAACAGCTGAAAAGAGCTGTTAATACTGATCAAAAGGTAAGTCTAACTATTGTGTCCTTTTTCTTTGTACTTACATTTCTATAGCCTAAATACATTGATAAATTACTCGAGTCCAAAAAAATAAGAGAGCGCGATAGATTGCGCGCTCAAGATGTCAAACTGAAGCGAGAACGTGAGAACGAGGGCGATGAGTTCGACGATAAAGAGGTTTTTGTAACTTCAGCATACAAAGCGCATTTAGAAGAGATGGAGAAGGCTACCAAAATTGAGGGTATGTTCAAGTCTGTTCTATTCGATCTTTGCTAACATGATTTTTAGAAAAAGAAGCTGAACAAAGTGACCCAAATTCATTCAGACTGAATTTGATGGCAAAGAAGTTGCAGCAACATGAACTTGATATTGACTATTCTAAAGATATCTCTCCAGATTTGAAATCTGAGGTGAACTCAGCTACAGCAGAGGTCAAAAGCGGTCTAAACATTATCTCTTCTAAAAGAAAGATACAAAGCTCACCCAAAATTACCTCTGAGCCAAAAAGATTCAAACCCACATCATCGAGATCCGCAGAAACTTCTCATATTCTAGAACAGTATGAATCTAGAGAACGAAATAAAAAGCTGGAAGCAGAAAATAAGAAAAAGCTCTTGTTGGCTGCTGCTATGAGTAAAAAGCAGTCTACATCAGTTCAAAGCGCAAGGGAAAGATATCTTGAAAGAAAGAATGCTAAAGACATTTGATTCATGTTGGACTATTCATTGACAAATTCCCAATGGATCTTCATTGACGAACCCTCGATGGATCTTCATTGACGAACTCTCGATGGATCTTCATTGACGAATTCTGAATGATGGGTCATTGTTTCTAAAAAATATTTCTTCAAGTTCAGATTTAGACAGATAATCTTCAGCAGTGCTTGTATTCCGTGGAGTCGTAGGAATATAAAAAGATTTAGGACTTGATTGTGTTGAATGTAACGATGAAATAACTTTGAATATAGGATCAGTTGCAGAACGGTCTGGCAGAGTGCGAGTTTGTTTCCTAACTGTAGATGCAGGCTTAGTGGAATCTTTTGATGCTGACTTGTTTGTGTTTTTATTCGATTTTGCCTTTGTTTTAACTTTGTCCTTTAATGCAATGGGCTTCACTGAGTTCGAGTGTGAAGATTGTACTTCTTGCAATATTTTGTCGTCGACTTGAGTTGCTGAAAAACTCATATTGGATACAAAATGTTTAAGAGATTTCAGCACTTGGTAGTCTTTCGCAATTTGAGATGCAATGAAGTACAAATAATCATGTTCCTTGTCTTTGTCAACATCACTGAGAATAGGCAAGCGAGATGAATACTCATCTAGATCAGTGCCATTAGTACCAGGACCTTTTCTTTTGGAGCTTGCCGTAAGTTTATTGCACTTTTCTAAAAGTTCAAAAATATCAATAGATTCTCCAAATGGAATCGGAGTTGGGGAAGAAGGAGTAACACAATCCATATTTGTTTCTTTTCTCAATACATGATCAATATCAACTGCAGAGAAGAAAGCACAAGAGAGCGGCAAATCCTTCATCCCAAGCTGTTCGCAAAACATGGCTCTAGTCCATATATTGCTGATTTGTAAAGCAAGAGCCGTTCTGTAAACATCTTCTTCTTTAGCCATGAACCGGACTTCATCGTGAACTGTCAAGATTAGTCTCGCTGAAATGTTGTACTTATCTATTAGATATTCCATAGATGTTACCAACATGTGGAGATAGTCCACGCCTGAAGATTGAATAGTCCAGTTGATTCTAGATGTTAGAAATGCACCTTTACTGAGATTCTTAGCCATTAAGGCTTGAGTAATTGCAACCCCAAGGACGGGAGTACGTGGAACAGATAAAGTAGCCATTTCTTCAAGACGGTTGAAAGTTATACTTTCTGAACCGCCCGACCAAATGGTTTTTCCCTCTGGCTTGTATTTAGTTTTGAACCCTTTTGTTGCACGATACAATTTTTCAGCTGTTTCCTTCGCTTCCTCTAGAGAGATTTGAGGGCAGAATTGCTTCAATAACTGCGTAGCAAACTTCACGCCAGCTCCATATATACGGCCATAATTAAAGATTTTTGCTTCATTTCTAGATATTCCCAGAATTTGAGCAGTCTTTGAATGTAAATCAGTCCCTTCAGATTTTGTACCCTCTAAAGTCATCCATCCCAGAGCTGTACCTCCATGAATTCGAAAAAGAGCATCGCCCATAATTGAAGCGATCCATAGCTCCTCGGAGTCGACATCTGCTCCAACAAACTTGTACCCCGGTGGAGCTTTAATCAGTGACTTCAATTCAGACCCAATTTTATCTTTTTTGGCATTACTAGCAGTCATCCAAGTGTTCTCAACAGCTCGGCGAGTAATTGTGCCCATTGGCACAATTGCTGGTAAAATGATGCCAGTGTCATCGTTTGCCATTTTGCCCATATCAACTTTATCTTTGGATTTCCAGACAGTCATTTGGCCCGTTATTCTTTCACGACTGGATATCCAATATGCACATTGAGCATTCAGTTTAAGTGCTTTCTTTGCTAGTTCATATTCTGATGATAGAATTCCATCTTCAAAATAAGGGATGTAAGACTTGCTAAGAGGATTGGTGCACCGGGCCTGAGCTCCATCTTTATGTGGAACTTTGAAATAAACGTTTTGACTGTCCTTCAATTTCATATTGGTTTCTTCATTCATATCAGCTTGAGTGCAATTCTGCTTCAAATACAATTCAGCATTTTCAGGTTCAACTTCAAAAACAAACCCATGAACATCGGACCAGATTAGAGGTCTGCCATCCCATTGGAGTCTCAAAAGTAGCGCAGAAATCCGTGATCTTACTGTAATGCTCATTGGTGAATTAGCATTTTTAAACAGACCACGATACCATTCAGGTTTGCCGGGAAGTTTTGACTTTTTTGGGGGTCTAAGTTCCTTCGTTTCTTTGCATTTAACCATTCTTACTTCTTTCATAGTCCAATCTAATTGCTTTAGCCATGGATCGCTCTGGAATTTTTCTGGTTGAGTGGAAAGCGCCACCGCCGAGTCTGCCAACTGTACAAGACTCTTATATACATTATTCGAAGCTGTTTTATAGCACTCTTCAGCAGTTTTAAGATATTGTTCCCAAGAACTATCAATGGGGAGAGCCATACTAGACATCATCCTTAAACCGGCAAAGCTGACTGGGTGCGGTGAGACTTTGAGGAATTGAGGTAGCAATACTTTGTAGACTTGAAAAGTCGTGTCGACATCGCGAGCACAGTAGTCCATAAGTCTTGAAAAGTCTGCTACAGCTTCTTCCCTTGTTAACGTTCCAAAATCATCGCGGACATCTTTATTATGCTTGATACCACAGTGTAGATAGCCTACATCAGCTAGATTGTTCAAAGCACTTACTTTCATCCACGGATTGTCAGTTTCGGTTTCCCGGACGATTGCAACAAACTCTTCACTGTCTTCAGGGTGTTCTGTAATCATTTTCTTTGCCTTTTTGTGTTTTTGGTAGTCAGGCCTTTGTCTCGAGCACATTCCACTGACTGCGATATGAAGGGACATGGTATCGAGAAACATATTGTTTGACTGATTCAGAGTATACTCTTCTTTAACCCTTCTTCTGTCATAAGCAATATTGTGCCCAACGATCACCTTATGGCCCTTATTACCAAGCGGGATCAATTGTCGAGGATTGTCATCTAGACCTAATAGCCATGGAGATACCCATCCATACCAAGCAGAGTCTGAGCAAGCCACTGCTAGCACAGCGAAATCCGATATTTTGTACATAACTTCGACATCAAAGACCATGGCAGTCGCGTCCGGAGCGTCGACTGCTACTGGAGGCTTTCCTGGTTCGTATTTTGTCCAGCCAGCTTGCTTTACCCAGCTTTCTGGCTTTGGCATGGCTGGAATTGTCGAGCGAGCAAACGTTTTACAGGAGCTTAGCCATGGTTCCGATACGTGTTTTCCCATTCTCCAGAAATGCTCATCCAAGGACTTGGCTCCTTCGAGAGCTGGCAGAGTGAGTTTATCGATTTTGGCAGGCTCAATGACACCGGTTTGTTTCCCGAGGAGTCCATTTTCTTCGAGATGATGCTTGGACAGTTCAATCAGGGCCTGATCTTCGTGGTGGCTTTTGGTCTTGTGTTTCGAGGTATTAGACAGGAAGACTTTGTCTTGCAGTTTCCAAGGAAGATACTGAATGCCCACAGGGTTGATACGGACTTCTGGAAGCTATCTGTTAGGACGGATATACTTTTGACAGTTGTTTGGACATACCGTGTTTTTTAGAGGTCAGAACAGAATGATGGAAGAGTCGGGCATGCTGGCTAACTGGATATTTCAAGGCTCTGTGAGCAATCATTAGAGGAGACTGGAGAAAGTTGGAGGAAGAAATCTTTCTGGAGAGAATTTATTTGGGAGTTGACGCGCAGATAATTTTCCCATTAAGGACTTCAATGAATGTTTCAGACGAGAACTTGAGTATCGCTGAAGGAGTATTTAGGCATCATTGAAGGAGCATTCACGGAGAAGTATCGAGGGGCATCTTGAAGCAAATCGTGAAGCATCAGCAAATCTTGAAGCATCAGCAAATCTTGAAGCATCTTAAATCAAATCTTGAAGTATCTTGAAGCAAATCAAACCTTTGTCAATATGAATGAACCATCAGAATCATATCACCTTGCACATTTGGCTCGAATCGCCACCAAATCAACAGTTTCCTATGATCCCCAGCTTTCAGGAGCCCTAGCACTACGGAATGTCCAGTCTGCTGTTCGCCATAAAATACCACCAGCCCAGTTTGGGTCTTGCGAGAACTGCAGCTTGCAAATGATTCCAGGACTGACGCTGAGAGTTCGCGTTTACAATGAGCGCCAGATCCACAGGCTGACGAACCGCAAGGTCGACTCTTCCGTCTCGAAAGACAATAAAGTATGCTACATTTGTGCTCGGTGCAAGTATATCATGGCCTCCGATATCAGAGAGCTGGATATGAGCTCTGGTCAGCCAAATGGTAGAGATGAACAAGACATGCCTAAGAAGAAGAAGCAGAAAAAGGGCAAGAACTCGTTATCCAAGCTGGTATCACAAAAGCAGTCAAAGACTGGAGGATTTGGTCTTGGGCTCTCTGACTTTTTGAAGTAAATGGTTATTCATTCGTTTACAGTTCTTAGCTGTTGTTAACTGTTGTTAACGGTTGTTAACGGTTCTTGTTAGTGGTTCTTGTTAGTGGTTCTTGTTAGCTTCTCAATCCCCAGACTATCAACCATCCCCAGACTCTACCATACTAACTACCATACTAACTACCATACTAAATCACCATACTAAATCACCATACTAAATCACCATACTAACTACCATACTAACTCACCACACTAACTACCATACTAAATCACCATACACCTCACCAACTACCATACATCTCACCAATCCAATTCACAAACCCGTTTATATATCTCTATATACAATCCCCATAGATTTTGCCTGGTTTAGGGTAACTCGACGTTCTTACACTATGCAAAAAGAACACTTTTTCACTTTAATCTCTCGTTTCTTCTTCCATCAACCTCCTGGCTACTTTAGAACCTGATACACCTGGAGGACGCTGGATTTCCCGCCTTGACAGAAGACAATGGCACAAAGTATCACGATCGAGAGCTTGAACCTGTCAGATGAAGAACTCCGGACTTATCCCAGATGGTACACCGATTTGCTCCTCCGTAAACAGTCTCAAAACCTGACCGTACAAGACGTCTTCACCTACCTGGCGAACTTTGGAATCAAGCAGAATGAAAGACAATTGATAAGCTCTGCCCTGGGCGTCAGCTCGTTCGAACCCAGTCCGCCACAGATTTTTTATTCTTGTCTACGACTCGCGAGCCACCTGCAGTCTCACGTCCAGCTCACCCCTAACTTGGTTTTCCAAGCTGCCCCTGTGCCAAAGCCCAGGTCAATCATTTCAAAGACTCTCAAAGCTGATCCTGTTCTCATAGAAACGTCTGAGCCCGCGGACGCTGGCCGCAACCCCTTCAGACGGGACCGCGCAAACACTAACGGCACCTCGCAAAAGCCCCGAATGGACATTTCTTCGTTCACTACCTTTATCATGACTGGCTCGGTCCCTTCGGACGAGAAGCCTCAGTATATGCCTCCGAAATCACGCACTTCGAAGAGAGTCACTTTTGACGAAGGCCCTCCCCAGGTCGCCGAAGCTGCCGCCAGAAGTATGGAAGAGTTATTGCGCCAACAGAAACAGATTCAACTGATACCTGCCAACAGGCAGCCTCCTGTCAACAACTCGCCTTTTCCTCAAGGTAACTACACTGTTGGCGGCGCCTTTAACGTTCAGCCTTTAGTAGTACAGGATACTGGAACAGATCCTGTTGACGATGTCAATATCGAAACCGACACATTCAAAAACGTGAATATTGATAGCGTTCTTCATAATGGAGTTTCAAACCTTCCGCCTCCTGTTCCGAAGCATAGAGGTAGCGCATTTACTAATGACTACAACCCGTCGTCGCCGAGTCAATCACATTTTGCACAGTCCGCTTATGACCCTAATAAGCCACCGCCATTACCGCCAAAGTTCAGAGACCAGTCGGAGCCTTTGAAGCCTCTTCCTCCAAGTCATACTGGCCCAATGCCTGCTCTATTACCAACTCCAACTGGGCCAATATTAGGCCAGCAGCAGCAGCAGCTACAACAGCAGCTACAACCACAGCAGCACCAACAGCAGCACCAGCTACAACCACAACAGCAACAGCAGCACCAGCTACAACCACAGAATCAACAACAATCCAACTTCCTTTCTCCTCCAACTCTCCCGTCAATCAACGGAAATTCTTTTGGACTATCACCTCAACAAACAGGATCATATGGAATTTCACCTCAAGCCTCAGGCTCTTATAATCCTTCTCAATCAACTGGTGCTTTTCAACCACCTATACAGAATGGCAGTATCCAATCCTTAGCTCAATTCGAGTCTATTTTCCAGAAACCCGTTGATTCTCAGCAACCAACTCAACCTCAGAAACCAACCCAACCTCAGCAAGCTGGACAGCAACCCGGACAGCAAGCTAATCATGGACAACAACCATTGCAACCTCAACATACCCAACAGCCCGTGCAACAATTTCAATTGACCGGCCCACAAGCATTTTTGCCTGAGCCTTATACCTCTCAGTATGGAAATTTCCAACAATCTCATCAAAACGCATATCAATCAAATACATTCCAGCAACAGCCTCAAACTTCGTTTCATCAAACAAATCTTAATGTTCCACCATTGCCACCGCGAAGATCTGTGAGCGGTGGACAAATGAACTCACCTCAACCACAGCTACAAATGACACCAACAGGTAACCAGCTTCTGAACAGCGGGTATCGACCGACAACAGGGACTGGTCCTACCATGAATAATGGAGTTCTGGCTCCACCTCCACCTCCTGCTCGTAGGAGATTGCAACAAGTGCCCACTGGCCCTGGAGCATTAGGTGGCCAAAATCAACTCTATTCTTCTTCTACAGTCAATCTAGCTAACCTCCAACAACAGCAGCAGCAGCAACAGCTCCATCAACAACAGCTACTGCAACAGCAGCAGCAAATTCCAGGACTACAGACCCAATATACAGGAGCTCAGATGCTATACTCCATGCCTACTGGTTCAAACTCTGTGCCTAATTTGTTAACAAATGGTATGCAGAATCTTAACTTGAATAGATAAAACTACATACGATGAATGATATTCTTATTGCATTTATTTGTCAAGCGCATTCTTTTGTCCCTGGCGTAGTCTTCTTCTGCTCCTGTTAACGGTCCTTAAGGTCTCAGACACAAGTCGAAAAGTCATGTAATAAGACGTGCGGCGCTTATGTAAGATTAGTTTGGAGGACAGAAAAATTCGACATGTTTTAGGCTTCTTTCCTTTGACGATACCCATCTCTATAGAATCGTTTGGAGAACTTACCTGTTCTGTCATACGCTATTTGTTCTTCTTGTATACCACCATGGACATCCAAACCAGTCACGCTTCTGCATTTCCAGATACTGATAGTAATCCAGTCTTTCAGACCCCCGAGTTAGGACTGAATTGGGAAGATTGTGACCGTATCATTAACAATACAGTTAGCCATAACGATGCTGTGAATTCAGACTTGATACCTCCGTTTCAAGACGGTGAGATGAGAGATGTTTACCTGCTACCGGTGGACCAGCAGCGTCAACAAAATACTCACTTAACGAGTTCACATCACTTACCGAGTTCACATCACCTAACGAGTTCACATCACCTAACGAGTTCAAATCACCTAACGAGTTCAAATCACTTAACGAGTTCAAATCACTTAACAAGTTCAAATCACTTAACAAGTTCAAATCACCTAATGAGCTCAGAGTCACCAGCTTCTCATTCTTCGTTTCATCATACTTCTCCTGCTTATAACTCCCCTCCGTTCCAAAACGCTCCACGCCAACCAGCTCTACAACATATTAACGACCCTAATTCCATCTATATCAAGCCTGAGCCTTATTTGACAGATGCCCACTCTCAACAGTTCAATCATGGTATTGAAGGCCCCTATGTTCATGGTCAAGCCGAAATTCCTAACTTATCCCCTCCAGTCTCGCACTCTACCAAGGCTTCAGCTCAGCCTGCGCACAAGTCAAACAGTCGACGCAGATCGCAAAAGTCCATGCAGGAGACCAAGAATGATTCTGACGAAAGCCGTGGACTTAGTAATGAAGATGAAGAAATCGTGGTGAAGAGAAAAGCCCAGAACCGGGCAGCCCAGCGGGCTTTTAGGGAACGAAAGGAGCAACGGGTTAAAGAACTGGAGCTTAAATTAGACGAGAGCGAACGAGAAAAGTCTCGACTGGCTAATGAAAATGAAAGATTGAAGAAAGAAAATACTGTGTTTGCTACGGAGAATCAGGTTTTAATGGCTACTTCTAACGACCCAAATAGAGGTTTTGATGCTGCTCCAGCTCCTTTGAAAGCTACTTTTCCCGTTCACAAGTTTAGCAATTTTATCCTATCATGGCACAATCCCGAACCCTCTAGCCAGTCCACTTCCAACCAGAGCTCTACTGATGGTTCAGATTTGGTAACAGTTACTCCTTCGTATGTTGTTTATGAGAAGAATGAAGGACATACGATGTTGGGAGCAGGAGCTGTTTGGGAACAGATCATGCAAGAGCCTGACGCTGATGATATTGATGTTGAAACCGTCATGAAGTTTTTGAGAGGAAAGGAATACTGCGATGGTTTTGGGCCAGTTTTCAGGTTGCAAGATGTTAAAAAAGGTATTGATTTAGCAAGAGATTGATTTCTATTTGTGACTTTCTTGTGTAATACTATTTCAAGATGGTATCTATTTGCCCTTTTGAAATTGGTCCTGAGTTTTGAATAGCCGATGAGTATTCTGAGAATTCAGATTTTCCACTCAAAATCCAATTTGAACTATTGGCGATGTGTGCTACTATTATTTCCAATTCATTTTCAATATTCTTTTGCAGTTTTTCAAGTTATATTATTCTCACTGGGTTCCATAAACTCATATCCGTTATCTGAGAGATATATAATACGTATATAGATGAAGTTATTCTCAATCAATTTATTTTTCAATAGAATCTACAGTTGAACTCGGTAACAAGTTCTATTTGAATTAAGTAAATTCAATTTAGGTTCTTTTTCAAGAGGTTGATGGGTATCTTACAAGATTGGTAAATATAGGCAGTTTTTCAATTCTACAGGATTTCAATTCTGAACGCTATTGGATTCTTGCTATTACTTTGCGCTTAAGATCGTTAATAATTGGAAGATTGTGCGGATTCCGGTCATTAGATTACTTTTGGAAACAATATCAAGAGTATAAAGCTCATTTCATTTTAGTAATTATGGTTATTGGAGAAATATTATTAGTAGGTTCCGTTGGCATTATGGTAATATCCAACTTTGTAATATCGAGGCGGAAATTAACACGCAAAACCATTGTGATCTAGATTTATGTTAATTGAATTAATCTTAAAGCATTCGTTCTATAAAAATTTTTATTGAAAAATTTCTATTGTAACCTCTGAAATCTATTCAAAACCTCTACTGAGAAGCCATTGAAATGAAAAGCTGATAAAATAAAAATAAATAGAATAAATTAAAATAAATAAGTTAAATATTCCAATAGCTAGAATAGAAAGTTACCTTGTAACTTTGAATAAATAATAAATAAATATTGCATCCGGCTGTCACGCTTATTTGGGGTGCTTCTTGTTGAAGGCAATCAACTTGGTGTTGGCGTTATCCAACTTGCTGGTGTTCAAGTCATATTGACGGGCCAAGTTGGAGAATCTGGAGAGAGTGTTAGAGAAGGCCATTCTGACGGGAGCAGCGACCAAATCGATACCACCACCGACGATGTTACCAATAAGAACTTCAGCACCATCGGTAGCAGATTGGAAGACAGGTCCGAGCAAGAAGCTGGTGACGGGCTTGGTCAAACCACCAGTGACGGTGTCGGCAACGCTGAAGAGGGTACCAGCAATGTTATCGATTTGACCATCGAGACCAGTGATCAAAGCAGTGACGGTATCAGCACCGGCATGGCTGGGGTCAGCCTTGATTTTGGCGTTGAGGGTGTCAATTTGTTGCTTAGCATTGATCATACCAGATCTGGTGCTGTCAAAGATGATGTTTTGACGAGCGACCAAGCTTCTCTTGGACTTCTCCTTGCTGTTGGGCAAGCTGGCAATCAACTTGCTGTTGGCAGCATCGAGTCTCTTGGTGTCAAAGTCGTGTTGACGGGCCAAGTTGGAGAATCTGGAGAGAGTATCAGAGAAGGCCATTCTGACGGGAGCAGCGACCAAATCGAGGGTACCACCGACCAAGTTACCAATGAGGACTTCAGCACCATCGGTAGCAGATTGGAAGACAGGTCCGAGCAAGAAGCTGGTGATGGGCTTGGTCAAACCACCAGTGAGGGTGTCGGCAATGCTGAAGATAGTACCAGCAGCGTTATCGATTTGACCATCGAGACCAGTGATCAAGGCAGTGGCAGTATCAGCACCAATGTGGGTGGGATCAGCCTTGACTTTGGCAGTAAGGGAGTCAATTTGTTGCTTAGCATTGATCATACCAGACTTAGCACTGTCAAAGAGGAAGTTTTGACGAGCAACGAGTTCACCGTGTTCAGCGTCATGTTCAAGACCGTGATCGTGGTGCTCAGAAGCGCTGGAGAGAGTGGCAGCCAAGATGGAGCTGAGGAGCAATTGAGTGGGAATCATTGTTGAATAATAGTTAGTAAAATGCTTTGGATGCTTTGGATGTTAAGATGCTTTGGATGCGGATGAGAAAATATAATCCAGGAAAATACTCGACAATTTATACTTGATTTCAACTTATGGATACGGCCTTGAAGGACCGAATTCAATATGATGAGTATGATTGTATCAGTAGAATTGATATAGAATTAATTTTCATTGCAAAATTATAATGACATTCATCGGAAATCTACCAATATGCAATAATAAAAAGCACCATATTCATGCAAATTTTTGGATTTTGCTAATAATTCTACCAGTGGTTATTCATTCTATTTGCAATTATACTAGTATTATTGATAATATTGGAATCAAATTGTAAACGACTTTTATCAGATCGTTTACAAGTCTCATTTAAGCGAGAAAAAAAAAGTGTCTTCAAAAGATGAACTGAGAATTTTAATATAAATCGGACATCAAAAACATGATATTAAGCCCACGTTCTTCCGGAATCTTGAGCTTCGATATGACGTTGCGGATTTCTTGAAACATGAAAGAATTAAAAACTCATCTTGACAAATTATACATCTGGAGATACTTGTTCTTCTCTGCTGAAAATCCGGAAAGCATTAAAAGATTAAACTGGTTTAATGATTTGCTGAGTTCAATGGATATTTGTGATTTCACTTAAAGCATCTAGCTTAATTTTACCCAATTGTTATGAAATTAATGTTCCTAAATAAAAGGTCTATAAAAAACGGGGTTTTATAGATCAGATTGCATATATCAATGTTGACCATATAATCAAGACTGAAACTGTAAAATTGCGAATTTTTAGTGTAGTGGATTAAGTATCGGCCGTGATTCATGAAACACAGCATCAATTGGATATTCTAATTCTTTTTGGACAAGAGGTTTACTGCACTTGAAAATGGATTATCAAGATGTGGTGTTATACCAGCATTCATTTTAATTTGAATTATTGTAATTGAAAGTATTAGAGACATTAACTCAATTACAAGCTGAACTGCACAGCCAAAAATTGAGTCTCTTCCTTTCTGTGTCAGATCACAGATTCAGCTTAAACATTGAAAATAATCGCCTCCTGTATCTTGCTTTGTTTCAAACAGAAGATAGTGCTCTGGTACTATAATATATTAAGGGTATAAACGCGGGATGAGTAGTGGAATAGTAGAAATGAGAGTTATCTCGAGAATGGCAGAGCCGATACGCGATAGAATATAACGCGAGAATATAACGCGAGTGAATATATGAAAAATGCAGCAGAACATTACGCGAGAATAAATGAAAAATCGCGACAATTAATTACCTTTGTCACTCTACAGTATAAAAGATTTGAGAAGCTTAATAGGCCGTTATTCAATTGCTTGAAGCCGTGATGGCAGCTATGGTAATAGTAAAATTCGCGGGTTACAATTGTCAACTTAAGCTTTTTGTGTTCCAAATCGCAAGGCGTAGAAGAAAGGGTTCATCTCTTGATCTCATGTGTCTTTAACCTTAAAGCGATGATGGAAAAGACCGCCTTGGAATTACGGACAGAATGATAAGATTTCAAGACTTAAATCTGGACATATCGCCACTTAGTAGCTAGAGAAGAGAATTATATTGAATTTGAATAGTGAATTAGAATATTGAATGTTGAATATTGAATATTGATTATTGAATGTTAAATATTGAATATTGAATGTTAAATATTGATTATTGAATGTTGATTATTTCAATATTCAATATATTGAATTTTACTATTGATTATTGATTATTTTGATACTCAAAAATTATATCGATTATATTCAATTGCATCACCAAATTTCCTCCATATCCTCGATGAGTTATAAATAAAGAAGCGCCCTCCAGTAAAGAAACTTTGAAAGACGGAAAGTTTAAGCAAATCTTAATACAAAAATAAACGATTATACTTGAGCAAAGCTCTATCTTCAGCCTCGTAGAATCAGTGTAACCATGAGAAACTCTGGATCCAGCCATTATGGCTCTGCACCAAGATGGAATATTATTCTCATGTAGCAAACACGTTCTAATGAAAATAATAAAATGGAGAAATTTTCAGAGTATGGAGACATTCACATGTTTAATACAAAGAAGGTATGCTGAAGGTTAAGATTTGTCGGCTTATGGGATGAGTAGGAGAACCGATCTATATGTGCAGCCAAATAAGCTTTGATTGATGGTGTACTGTTTGTCGACCGTTTTGTGTTGGAGGTGAAGGTTTGGTGAACAGGATATATATTATTTTCTTTGTGTGGCGAGAAGAACTACGAGGTGATATAGCAATGAGTGGGATGGAGGAAAGTTAGTTTGGAGCTCGCTGCAAGTCTTATTCACCATGTTGGAGGAATCACAAGGTGAATGGAAACTCGTAGTAGCAGAAATATTAAACAAACCACAAACTGTAGCACCCAAGAGATTACAACCTCAGGACTGATGGTGATAATAATATAGCTAGTGGAGGTATTATGGCCCCATTGATTATTTTCGTGCTGCGTAGATTCAATAGCTGACTCAAGTAGATTATTTCGTGCACGCTTGAGGTAGAGACAGTCTGGGCAAAGGTTATGAGGTGGAGTAGTGAGACTGAGGTACTACTTGACACTGGCGGAGGTTTGAGATTTGAGATTTGACAGCTTAGGCATATAAGGCTGGTGGGCTGGTGTTAAAGCTGGTGTTAAAGCTGGTGTTAAAGCTGGTGGGCTGGTGTTAAAGCTGGTGTTAAAGCTGGTATAGGTAGAGCTGGTATAGCTGAAGCTGACATTGTCAAAGCTGACATATTGTTAAAACTGGCATTCCGCTGAAACTGACATTCCGCTTAATTTGACATACCGCTAAAACCGACATTCCGCTTAATTTGACACACCGCCAAAACTAACATTCCTCTTAATTTGACATACCGCTAAAATCGACTACGCTAAACCTGACATTCCGCTAATACCGACATACCCGATTCCCGCTCAGACTCTAGCTCAGCCAAAGCCGACCTGACCCAAACCTCCCCCAAAGTAGACCCAGAATACCACTCAGCCCATCTCTAACGGCATCCCCATTCCGCCAAACCGCCAAATCCAAACCTCCGCCCTAACACCCAAACACCCAATTCAAAACCTCCGCCAAAACTTGTGTCGGATACCTACTCGATCCGCCTAAACTTGTTCTCTGAGCCTCTTAATTTCAATGCTCACCGTTCCTTCGCCGTTGTCTCGTCTCTGGCAACTTTTTAAGATTATTGAACAGTCCCGAATTTGCCGTCTTCTCAAAACCCTTGCCCAGCTTTTTTTGGCTGGGTAGTCTTAGTCAGAAATTTTTATTTATTTTTTTTTTCGCTTGCCGGTTTTAAATTCTTTTTCTTTTAAAACTTCTTTTCAAACTTCTTTTAATTCTTTCAACCTTCTCGTCTTTTCAGTCTTTTCTTTTGAGCATTCAGCTTACTGTTTAACGATAGCGAGTTCCAGCGTGTTCCAGTGTGTTCCAGTAACGTTTTTTAATCAGCTTCGTTATAATCAGTGTTTAGTGTTTGTTCTGTCAGTGTTTGTTGTCAGTGTTTGTTCTGTCAGTGTTTGTTCTATCAGTGTTTGTTATAATCAGCGTCTGTCAGTTTTCAGCGTTTAACGAGTTTAAATTGTTTAGACTGTTTAGCGCTTGTGTTCAGAGTCTAGCTTTGGTCAATTCTACGTTCTTTCTGCGTTCATCTTCCAACTCATTCCACCATTCCACCACTCCACCATTCCACCACTCCACCACTCCACCACTCTACCACTCCACCATTCCATCGATGCTCACTCTCAAAAAAATTAAAAACACCTTCTTGCAAGATGCTCCTCCAGGTAACTCCCTCCCCGACCTGGAAACCTCATGGGACATTCGGGTATCAATCAAGAAAATCAAAAAACACGAATGGGAAACTAGAGATATCCAATATTTGGTGATGCTGATCTCCTTCACCTTCTGCCTCTGCGTAATCGAAACTCCGGGCGTCATCTTCAGACTGGCCCTCGCAGCTCTGCTCATTCTCGGCTGCCTGATCCCAATCACCAGCCAGTTCGTCTTTAACACAATGCCCATCTTTGCCTGGCTCATCCTCTTCTACACCTGCCAGTTCATCCCCCACGAATGGCGTCCTCGCATCTACGTTAGAGTGCTTCCTGCTCTTGAAACTATCCTCTACGGTGGTAACCTCAGCGAGATCCTCGCATCCAAAACTAATGCAGTATTGGACCTTCTCGCCTGGATTCCCTATGGATTGGTTCATTTCGGGGCTCCTTTCGTCGTTGCTGGCCTGCTTTTTCTCTTTGCTCCTCCAAAGACCCTCCCCGTCTACGCCTTTGCCTTTGGCTGGATGAACTTCATTGGCGTCTCCATCCAGCTCTGTTTTCCTACCGCCCCGCCATGGTATCAAATCATCCACGGACTGGAACCCGCGAACTACAACATGCCTGGCTCGCCTGGCGGCCTAGCTAGAATCGACCAGATTTTGGGTTTGAACATGTACACTGGAACCTTCACTGCTTCGCCCATGGTCTTTGGTGCGTTCCCATCTTTGCACTCTGGCTGCGCCGTCATGGAAGTGCTCTTTCTCTCCTACGCTTTTCCCAGGTTGACTCCTCTGTTCTACGCCTACGTCCTCTGGATCTGGTGGAGCACGATGTATCTGACCCATCACTACTTTGTCGACTTGATTGGAGGTGCTACGCTGTCTTTTGTTGTTTTCATTTGGGTAAAACGTACAACCCTCCCCCATATCCAGCCTGACAAGTTTGCTAGATGGTCATATGATCACATTGTAACTGGACCTGACTCGCTGGCCGTCAAATTCAGAAAGTCCTTTGAGCTGCCCATGTACACTACGGATTTGCAGGACGCTGAGGACGAGGAAGACAAGTCTGAGCTCGCTGACGATGAAGAGCGTGTTTTGCCTAAGATTGATACTTCTTTGGGCTTTAAGAAGGCTCTGCACCACTCGCACCACAAGTCAAGCAGCTATCACTTGTATGATAGCGATGTGTATTTGACTTCTGCTTCTCCCGTCAACAATCAATCTCCTTTGGCTGCTCTTCCTGTTACGGCTGGCAGTGGTAGTACCGGAGGTTCTGTTTCGCCAACGTCTTCAGGGTCTGTCAAGTCGATATCAAGGCCCAACTCGACGAGTCCTGATGAGAAGGGGCATGCAGATTAAGCTGTTTAACAACAAATGCATTTTCATTTTTAAAAATGAAAAAATAATAATAATAATAAACTAGGAAGTACGATTTGACGAATAAGCCATGGAAAGCTTGATGATTGGAATTAATTTTTTAGATAATGTTTAATGTATTGTATGTATCATAAAGAATAGAAATGAATTTAATTGAGATCGTTGAGCTCAAGCAACCTTCAAGCCATGGACCAAAATAAGTTTAACAGGCGTCCTCCTTATTATCACTTTTCTTGAATCTTGTTCGATTGTTCCGGGCGTGAAACAATCGTCAATTGTAGACTGGTGATGCAGCAATGTTGGTTTCTATGTTAATAATATTTATGGTGGCCATAATATTATTATTGAGTGTTCCGTAATACTCTGGGCTCCGCTCTGCTAAACTGAGACACGAGTCGGGCACTTTATTGAACTCAAAAAGAAATATCATTGTCGAGACTTACATTATTTGTACTGCGTACGAAGAGGTTCCTTTGTGAGCATCCCTTGCTTTCTTGTAGTATGAAAACATGAAATACGATCATGTTGGCATTTGATATCTACATGAAGTTGACTATTATTCAGTTTCGACAGTTAGTGACCGACCGAGTCGAGTAATACACAATGCAAGCAAACCTTTTATCCACCTTCAAAAGGCTCAAATTGGTTTACTAACGTCTTTCTATATTTGTGGGCTTTGGCGCATCGGAAGTTTAAATTTGTGGTGATATCAATGAGTAGCCGGGAGGCTCAGATGGGTAGAGATTTAGTAGATATATTGAGATTGAGGGTATATTGATTGTATTGTATTGTTTTGATATTCAATACTGTATTCTATTGTATTCTATTCTATTGTATCCATATTCATATTCATATTCTTGATCATCTATATATCTACTATTCACCCTCAATGCTAAATACAATATATTGTTCTCCAGTGATCTATAAACGTTTTCCTTAATTTTGCATGTTTCATTCAATGCAAAATCTGAATCATTTTCAACGGTTTCTTTACCTGGATTTCAGTTAAATGCAGTCAAGTAAATATATAGAATTAATTACGATTTCAGGGTTTTAAACGAAGCAAAATATTGCTTGCTCAACTGAACCTAAATCCCTTCAAGTTCTTATGGGTCAATGAGCCTCCACAATCTTGCAATCTCCATTCTCTGCTAAACTTCGGAAAATTTACTTATCCTATCAGATCTGAAGCTTAGCTCTACATTCCCACCGTTCGTATCTTCTTTGCTGGATTCAAGTATCGATCTCTGACTATATCCTGAACTGTAATCTTAGCAATTAACAAAGCATACCTAAAATAAAACGGTCACACACACTTGGATGATCTCGAGCAATGCGATTACTAACTATTACGCCAAATCTAAACAATACTCCATCTTTTGAACTACAGTTCCCGTTATCCTTTCAAAGATACCTTTCCAATGCTGTTGTGCCGGGTTATGCCAAACTCAAAATGCAATGTGAATTGCCTTTACTATCCGGGAGATTGTATGACAGAGATCAGAGTATGGGCATTAATCAGGCTACTTGATAATAGCGTCCTCCAAGAAACTACTTGCTTGGGCATAGAAACTCTGAACAAAATAGGTCAATTTGGCGACCTTTGTATGACTCTATAATGTTAACGTCTACATTGAACAACTATGTTTACCCTCACCATCAGGTCCCTATAGTAGATTTCCTTTTCCAGACGTCGGTCTTCTCCATTCGTCCACTCCTTCAATTGAGTTAACAGAGAAACTGGTTCATGGGCTTGTTTATGCCAAACTCACAATGCAAAATATAGCAACTCTCATTCCCCTGTTAACCGTCTGTGGGGCCGTTTCTGCTCTCTCGCCTTCAAACGTACCCACATCATCATCTAAAGCGATGATAGGTTCGATTTATAAGATAGTATAGTATAATGCAACTGGTGAATACAAAGAAAAGCTCAAGCCTTCGTGTTTGCTAAGAATATTACGGGAAGAAATGGTACTACCCAGCAAACGCAGTAAAGGGACCCTCTTACGACTCTAGGCATCTTCAAGTCCACGAAATAGAGCGAACTTCATTGTAGCAATTTTTTATTTAATATTTGCATCGTTTTTGGTTCTACAAGCAAACAAAGAAAAAAAGCTCGTGCCACATCAGAGTTTCCATTGTTAGTTGAAATCCATTGTTCATTCCAAATAGGCTGGGCTTTCCATAATCGGGCAGCGACCCGACCAATGGTTCTACCGGTATTTCAACTGGCGGGTACTGTTTAAAGTATTTGACAAGGCGGGCAGGCGGAACAGATGGCAATCTGAATAAATCGGAGCATCATAGATCTATCCCGGATTAATCAAATCGGGCAGTGTGCCGATAAGGTGTACCGTCGAGAGTCCGAGCAAGTATCGGGACTCTTAATTTCACGCTGGATTTGCATGCAATCCCCCTCTTACCAGATTCTACTGGCATGAATCCCGATGTATAGTGAAACAGAACCCACTATGAGACGTTGAGTTATGACAAGTCAGTTCATTGTGAAATAAATGAAATGCTTGCTGTTCCTGTGTTCATATACGCTGCTACCTAAATCATAAAGGTATATAGTTGTTAAAACGGTCATGCAAATACGTTGCTCTACTCCTTGAGACACTTTCAAATGATCTTTCTCTACTACTGACCAGTTTCAAATGAATCCACTCGTAGCAATGCAGTTACCTGGTCCACTTCTACTGGGTTTGTTTTCCGATCACAAAAACCTATTGTTCTTTACACACATTATAGTTCATCGCTAGGCGACGTGCCCCGAATCATTTGCTCTTGTTCCATCCAAACTCCGAAATACCCTTCTAGTTGATTTGCTAATGCTGTAGCTGAGTCTGAACTTTATAACGCATAATGTCTCCAAAATACAATAGTGGACCATCAACGCAGTTCCAGCTGTTCGTGAGTACCACGAGAAATATCATTTGCTCCCTCCACATTTCTTGCTTCGTGGAGCTTAACTTTGGTTTAAAACGGTCTGCTGGAGCAATGTGGAGATGCTGTGGCATTAAACTTTTTGTACAGCTTTCCTCTTGTAGATACACGGAGGATATGGATGTCCGGGGTTCCAATTTACAGATGTGGCAATTGGAGTCGAGCTCGAATAGAAAAGTATGCTATACTGAATGCCCCACACGATTTCCATGAAAGATGTGATCGGACGAATTAAATTCATGGATGGGAGTTCATACTTGTAATTTCTGTATTTGGACAAACACCTACTCCATAACTCCCAGATGATGGAGAATAGTAATTAAAAGATCATGCAACTGGGGATTACCCTAAAAGTATCACGAAAATCTACAAATTCCAGTTCACCGGGAGTCAGAGCGAGCTTGCCAGAAGCATTGCCATACGCATCATTTAGAAGGATTCCAGTATGGAACTTATCTCAACCATCATGCTGACAACGGCTGCTCTGCCTAATTCTTCATATTCTCTATGCAACTGAAAATTTTCTAGTTGTAGTAGACAGTCTCATGCTGTTCCATGTGTATTACCAATGCCTTTAAGAGCTCTGTATCTATTAAATCTGCTTGCACGGTGATCGCGTACTAAGGTTGCTACCAACATGAACTGGAGAGATTTGCACTTTGATGCTCTCCGCTAGGATTTCTCAACTAGGAGGCAATCTTAATACAACAGTCGGAGACGTAGTCATACCGTCAGCTGAAGTTAGACCCTCTCAGTAGACCGTTTTCAATAGTCAGACCGTCTTTAATAGTCAGACCGTCCCCAGTAGACCGACTTTAATAGTCAGACCGTCCTCAGTAGACCGTCTTTAATAGTCAGACCGTCCTCAGTAGTCAGACCGTAAGCAATCTTTATAGACAATCCATCAGCATACAACCCATCTGCATAGACAATCCAACCTCTTACAATCCAACCTCATACATTCCCCTTCATACATTCCCCTTCATAAACAAACCGTCAGACACCAGTCTAGTCTTTGTGTCATTATCCCCGACACCAATTTTAATCAGATCACCATTCGCTTCAGCCCTCCTGTTCTACGTATACATGGCATAGATGTTTCGTTCTGTTTCTCTGCCATTGTCTCTCTCCCACTCTACCTTTCTCCATCTGTGCTACCATTGATTCACCCCAACCCTCCTCCTAGATGCGAGTTATGTAACACTCAGGGCAAGGGCACAACATAAATAAGGTTTTGCAGAAAGGTGTACACACAAAAGAAATGTTGTAAACAAACCGTTTTTTTTTGTTTCTTTTTTTGGGATTTTTGTGACGCCTTGTTTCTTTGCTTTTTTTATTTGACGTTTTTGCTTTTTTGATTTTTCGTTTCTTTTTTATTATTATTTATTATATTTTTTTTATTTTTTTGACTTTGAAGGTTTAGTTTTGGGATGAAATTTTATTTAGTATTTATTTTTCTATTAATTTTAGTATCAATGAAAGAAACGGTAACAGTAAAAAACAAAAGACAAGATAGAATATTTAAATAGAAATCGATATCTCAACTTTTTTTTCTTTCTCTCCAAATACTACTTGTTCCATCACCACTTCCATCACCAATACCTCTCAGTCAACTGCGTCTGACTGCAACTACTAATACACTTCATCTATCCCGCCATAAAACCCAGCGCACTTCCAACATTCACCTTCTTCAAGGCTTGCATCTATTTATTTATTTATTTCAGCATACTACTTCATAATGAATCAACCAGAGTCATCTAATAACAGCACCAAGAAAACCGACCTCAGTCTCAACCTATTCACTCCTCCTCCCACTCCCACCACCGCAACAGCCCCAGGCTCTCCAGCGGCCTCGCCCTACGAGACAGACTCGGTGCCTACCCATCTGCTCCCGCCCATCAACATCCACACGCTCCAAGAGCTCGACCTCCGCGAGATCTTTCGCAACGTCCAACTTCGCCACGACATCATCTTCGATGAGTATCTCCAGTTCAAACCCAATCTCGACGACCGCAAACGCAAGAAAATCACCGGCTACTGGAGCAAGATCGCGGGTGCTCTGCAGGGCAGAGACGGTCCTGAAGGCGAGGGCAAAGAGCTCGTGTTCTATCTCTTCCTGACCATCAAAGACGTCCTAAAGTCTCTGCTGCCGAACAAAGAGTACGTTGACAGCGTTCTGGACACTGAAATCGTGGGTAGACAGATTGCCAGCGGCGGCTTTGAGTATGGCCAGTTCGTCAAATGGATTAACGGCGTCGTCAAAATGCATTGTGCTCCCATCAGAGACGGCCTGGCGGACGAGCTCATGGACAGCCAGGAAGACATTGTTGACGGCCTGAGGAAGATCATGGACCTGCTGGAGCTCATGAAACTCGACATTGCCAACCACCAGATCAGAACCCTTAGAACCGTGCTCATGGACTCTGCCGTGGATTTCGAGGCCTGCTATTACAGAAACCTCATTAGCAATGGCAGCATCGACATCTCTTCCTCACTCAACTGGTACGCCGCTGCCTATGCTGCGGAGCCCTCAGTCGACGCCAACCGCGCGGACGACTACAAAACCGTCTTCAACGGTGCTGTTCTCGACATTCTCAAGTGTTCGTGTGCTCAATTCCCCGTCCTCTTCAACTTTGACTACCAAAGAATCTGTGCATTCAAGCTGAAAATCAGAAAGCTTGTGTGTCTCAACCTCATCACCGAGTACTACAAAATGGCTTCAAAGCAAGCTTCCATCAAAGTTTCTGCGGCAGACATCGAGACCATGAAAAACAACGTCCTGTCCATAGTCTCTTCGTCTTCGTCGGACTCCAGCAATGGCCCAGCAGCAAACTTCAAGTGGACCAAGAACATCCCTCAAATGACTCTCGAGCTCGTCAAACATTTGAGTCCCAATTCTGTGCAAGACTCTGATTTGATCCAAGTTACCTCCAACTGGCTCAAGAACAACCTAAATCCTGCATCTCCTGTCTATGTTATGTTTGAGCAGCGCCTGCTCAAGGGCATCATGTCCAAGCTGAATTCAAACGTCACTGTAGGTACTTCTCCATCTTGTTCGTCCACCAGTCTGCCTGGAACCGCAGGAGCAAAGAACGAGCTGGAGACTTTTGTTCACGAACTGAACTTACTGATCAACTTCCACTGGTCGGTGTTTGGATACTATTATACAAATTACGTGAAGAACAACTAAAAAAGGTTAGAATTTTAGAATCATGAGTTTATATACAAATATATTATGTAGCATAGAAATATACAATTTTTAATATCTCTTCTCCCTTCAAAACCCAATATATCACCAAAACCCAATATATCTCCAGAACCCAATATATCAAATACCAATACAAAAACCCAATACAAAAACCCAGTATATAAAGCTTATTCTCATCCCTAGAATACGACACACGCCATACTCTGTAAAGGTTTTAAACATTGACGTCCTTGACTGCCGGGTCACCGTACACTTCAACCATCCTCCATCCTTTCCTCAGCAGAAACTCAATCGCATTAAAGTCCTTCTTGCCTACCTTCGTCCGATTCTTCGCAAACTCGCTCTGTATAAACTGCCGGAAATGACCCCGGCTGTCAACAGGCTTGCTGCTCACCAGTCGAAGTGAATGCCGATACAGTTTCAAAACTATCGCCGTTAGCACTATAACGCTCAATGATTCGTAAAGACATACCATCTTTCTGGAGTCCCGATAATCTCTTAACCTTCATGTTGTTCTGTCTTGTCTCTATATAGCTGCTGCCTCACCTAGTGGAATATCACCTCGATCGTTTCAAAACTCGCTCTACTAAATGTCCAATCTCGCATTAATGCTTTGAAACAATGAGTATAAACAACGACCGGTAGATTAAAGATCACGATTTCCAACGAGCCTGTGGAACAAGAGAAAGAAACCTTCACGCTAAATCAAATCACTTCAAAAACAATCATTCTCAGGGTTAGGAAATCACGTGAAAATCATGTGCTTTTGGTATTGTGTGGGAGCAAAATGTTGGTTTTTTTTTTCCCTTTCCTACCTACAGAGACTTTATAGAATCGATGTCCATCAGCATTAAGGATCTTTTGTTTCGGACATTGAGTAGAGTTGAAACGATAGACAGTGAACAATGAGTACGATTGTATCGGTTTTAGACAGTCCATTGACGGCACAAGAGCTGCTTTTGTCGTGTAGGAAGAGCACCCCAAGCACCAGTTTACAAGGTGGAAATTATCAAATATCTGTTAATACGACTGAAACTCTAGCTGCATTATATAGAGACTCGGAGGTTCTGGTTTACCTTCTGGAGCCTAGAAGACTGATTAAAACATACGCATTTTCCAGTCCTGTCAGAAAGGTTGAATGGAATGTTTTGGACAGGCACGACGCATGGCTTACCATCTTGCTAGCTCAAAAGATTCTGATGACAGACGTTCTGGACCAGTCTGAAGAAGAGGAAGTGAGTCTGGACTTTCCATACAACTCACATGCTACTTCATTTGCTATAAGTGGCTTTGATCTTCTGGTTATGTCTGAAGATGGTGATATTTCAGTGGTAGCAAACGCAGTTCCCAAACAGCTCTTGATCCCCGATATCCAACGGGTTTTCGATTTGGCTATTGCCGAAGACCGCAATTCCAAGTTTGTCGGCGCGCTATACAAGCAGTACTATCTTGGGCTGGGAATCAAGCAAGATAATGGGGTGGTATTGCAGCGGCCCTCAGAGAAGAGAGCTGTTCAAGACGAGGTGTTGGCGGTCACGCCTTTTCCAGATTCTTTGTATGGAGTAATGCCTCTGGGTATCGTGGTGGTCAATGAGCTGGTTGTAATTGGATTTGAGACCGGAGTTTTGCTAATTGGGTGGTATATTGCCGATGAGATTGTCGTTTTGGAAATTCTCCAGCTGGAATCGGAAATCGTGGGAGGCAGACTTGTCAACGACAGAGACACCGGAGTATATGTTTTTGGAGGTAGCAGTCAATGGATATGGCGACTGGAACTGAGTGGAACCGAGCAAAGTCTAGCTTCAGGGAAAGTCGAGCCTGTTGAAGTGAAGAAAGTTAATGCTCAAATGAGTGCAAAAGTTACTGGGGTTTCAACAACGATTGAGAGTTCTGATGGAAGTTGTACTTTAGTGATTGAAAATGCATCCGGAGAAGTGAAACGGGTCTCATATTTGTCGTCAACATCTTCGTCTACAGCTTGTCCTATCTCCATGTCTAAAAGGGGTTCACTAGTTGTCTCTGATTTGTCTGGCAACAGCGATGGTAAGTCATTTTTGGGTCCTTTCAAACCTGAATTTGATACTGAATACTATCCAAATGAATCTGTGCCAACCAAGAAGTTCAATGACTTTTCAGACCTGCAACAGCTTCAGCAGTTCTCGTCTCTGTCTTCGTTTTTCACTACAAAGATTACTCACCTCTACAATACTTCCTACGCACTACACAACAGGGTGAATTCCCAGCGCCAGGAATTACTCCGTCAGCTTCGAATTCTGAGCTCATTGGAGTCCAAAGTTAATGCCAATCCCACTGAGCTAGGTGAAGACAAAGGAAAAGAGCCCACTGCCCCAGCGAAACTAGAAGACAAAATTCAAAAAGTGATCACTAGACAAGCTGAGCTAAAAAAGCGTTTAGACAGTTTACAGGAAGCATTAATGAAACGGCCTGTCAAAGTGATTTCTCAACAGGAGAAGGACTGGAACAGGGAAGTCGAGGAGCTGAAGCTCAAGCTAGTAGATGGCCCGTTCGTATCAAAGATCACAAACGCTATTGAGCAGGCGAAAATAGTTATGGACGAAGACAAGCTCTTAAAATCAAGAGAATCGTCACCAGCAATCGACTCGGTGACTGTGGGAACGACGGAAGAACGTATCAAGATCAGACAATGGCTTCGAAGGGAAGGCGATTTGCTGGACGAGCTTAAGACAAAGATTGAAAGAATAAAACTATAATTATCTCTTTTTTTTATTTTTAATTTCATAGACATATATTCATTCGGATCTGTAATATATTTATACTTGAAATGCTCTCCAGGTTGGTGATCTCAAAGACCTAACCCTTGTTTCCTTACCCTGGGCCAGATTGATTTTTCCATTTGGCAACAGGAAGACCCAAGATCAACGCGTCCAACCACCTTGGAGACGAAAGATAGACATTAATATGGAGCCTTTAGACCAACTACGGACTGCGATCAAGTCTGGTACTAGCAAATTTCAGCTTTTTGATGCGGATGGTCAGCCTTGTGCGATTTCTGGGACACCCAAAACACTTGAGATCTTGGGGGTTGAGAGCGGTGAGCAGGGCGTGAGACTTGAATTGAACTCAGAAACAAAGTATGGAACGTTACTGGAGGTGTATAATGTATGGGATACGCGGGATATGGGAGTCACAGAATACATTCAGGCGTGCGATGAGAGAGGAATCAGAAACTTCAAGTTCGTCGAGAGAAAAGAGGTGCTTACCGACTTGAAAGGTGGTGATGCCGAAGTTGATGCTGGAGAAAGTGCAAAGAAGGCTTCACTTGGTGATGTTGGAAAGAAGCGGGCTGCTACAGGTTTGGAAAGAACATTAGTCAATCATAATAGTCTGTTGAGAGGGAGCAAGCCTATTGTAAGTATAGTATCTATTCATTTGGTGAGACGTCTAACGGTCATTCTTAGGATTTTTCAAACGTCGCAAAAGACTGTCAAAAGCTGATCATTCAGGCTTATCGAAATAAGGCAAACGATCCCCATAGAAAGTCTGTTCACAATGGAGTTTCTAAAGCTGCTTCTCAGCAAAAACGTGAGTTCTCAATTCGAGTCTTTATGGGTTCAATGCTAACTGTCGCGCAGCCAAAGATCCCATCATTCTACTATCTCCTTCTGCATCTTCAATTCTCAATCTGTCAAATGTCAAAGAATTTCTGGAAAACTCCAACTTTGTGTCGACTCACAAGACCAATTCTTCTGCCAGCTCTGGATCCAACCTCCAACTGCTTTCTCGCCAGCTGCATCGACTTGGATCGTACAAATTTCTGGTTGTAGATTCCGTTGATCGATTGACAAAGCCTGAATACTGGGACCGAGTAGTAGCAGTCTTTGTCACTGGACAGCTATGGCAGTTCAAGCAATACTTGTGGAATGACCCCAATGTTTTATTCAGCAAGGTCGCGGGATTCTGTTTGGTAAAGGGCAACGAAGAGGTGCCAAAAACAGTGCGGGATTGGAATGTAGATGTTGTCAAGGTGGACAGTGTCCAGCGGTTCAGAGACAGAGAGGTAGTGGAACTAATCTGGGGAAAGATTGAAAAGGTGATGGTATCTAAAGGATGGCAATCTCGAAAGGCTAGGAGGTGAGTTCTAAGGAGTTCGGAGGTGAGTTCTGAGGAGAGCGGTGAGCAAGGTAAGCGAGTAAAGCGGTGAGCAGTAAGCGAGGTGAGCTGGGTGAACTCGAGGTAAGTCTATATATTTAGTTGATTATTTTATTTAGTTTATACAAACTGTTGTTAGAAACGTTCCTTCATTCGAGAAGAAATCGTTCTCAAGTTACCATAAATCTTACTTGGAGGAGCACCTAGAATCAACGAAACAATAGTTTCTCTAGCAATTTTTATGTTTTCGAATCCACCGAGAATATGAATTTTAGAGTCCGCCAGCACAACTCTGGTTCTTGAAGCATTCTCAATGGCGAATTTGGTCTTACCATCTTTACCAGCAATTCTACCAATTGCACGGCTCAAATGGTCTCCGTTGAGAGTTTTGACATCCTTTACCTCGAAGGTTTCCACAAACAAATCGTTTAATCTCAGCAAGGCGATTGCATCGTCGACATCGAAGCCCAAAGTGAATGCCTTGATGAAATCGTCACCTTTCTGAATGGCTCCGGGATCAGTTGTTTGTTTGCAGGTACGGATTTGGACTTTTCTTCCACGCAAATCCATACGAACTTGAAGTTTAAGATGCTCGACTAGTGGTGAATAGATTTTGGCCCATACGTTTTTCAGAGGAGTGAATCGATGGGGAGGAATTGGAATATTTCTTTGTGCGAACTTGACGGCTTGTCGGCGCTCAGACACAGCTGAGAATTTGGGTCTTCCGTCCTGATCAAGAGTGATATTGTCTTTAGTAGCTGAGACGTCTGTTTCCATTTCGTCGTCGTCGTCTTTAGAGTCGGTAGCGCCTTGGGCAGAGGCGTCTATTAGCACTTCATCTTCTTCCTGGTGATGTGAAGAAGCTGGAATGCTGGTACTAGGCAGGTTGGCAGAAGACTGCAGTTTCGCTGTTGGCGCACTCATCTTGGTGATTTATGAAGAGATCTTTGGAATGATGGAGAGATGCAAAATAGTACTTGAGTAGATATAAAGCGAAAATTTTTTTAAGAGAATTGCCCAAAAATAAAAAAAAAAAATAAAAAAACTCCAAACTCCCAACCAGTCACGTGAATTTTGAAAAGGCCTAACCCTCAATATATTGGAGTTGGATTTTTCATTCGGGTGTGAGAGACAGACAATCACCAGTCAACATGTTGAAATACACTTCACGACTTAGATGGATATGTGAAGGCTCAGGATTATTGGAACTCAACAGGTCTGGATTAGCTAGCAGGTTTGAAAGAGTCTACTCGACTCCGAGCATATCTGTTGACAATAAATCGATTGCAAACAAACAAAAGCTCTATGTGACAGATCCAGTTACTCCAGGCTCTACGTTCTTTCTTCCTAACGGTGCACGAATCTTCAATCGGCTTATTGAGTTTATGAGAGTCCAGCAGCGAATGTACGGGTTTGAAGAGGTAGTCACTCCCATCATTTACAAGCAGGATCTCTGGAAAACCAGCGGACACTATCAACACTATAAGGCAGATATGTTTGAGGTAGTTGGATTTGAGCAGGAAGAAGATATGGACGCTGAGAAGTATGGATTGAAGCCAATGAACTGTCCTGGCCACTGCGTCATGTTTGGGAAGCACGACAAATCGTTCAGAGACTTGCCAGTGAGATACGCAGACTTCTCTCCCTTGCACAGAAACGAATCGTCTGGCGCTCTTTCTGGTCTCACGAGAGTACGAAAGTTCCATCAAGATGACGGCCATATATTCTGTGAGCCTGGCCAGATCAAGTCGGAAATTGAGCAGGCATTGGCAATGATTGAAACTGCATATTGTGTGTTTGGACTAGATGAATACAAACTTGCGCTGTCCACCCGGCCAGATGGTTATGTTGGAACTTTACAAGTCTGGAATCAAGCCGAAGAGAACTTGAAACAGGCGCTGGACAGTAGTGGCAAAGAATGGCACGTCAATGCCGGCGATGGTGCATTTTACGGGCCCAAAATCGATATTCTAGTCAAGGACAATAATGGCAAAGAGCACCAAACCGCAACTATCCAGCTAGACTTCCAGCTGCCTAATAAGTTCGATTTGAAGTTTACGACCAGTGAAGGAAAAGAAGACACCCCAGTCATGATTCACCGCGCTGTTTTTGGAAGTTTGGAGAGGTTCATGGCTATTCTGATGGACCATTATCGAGGAAAGTGGCCATTTTGGCTCAATCCGCGTCAAGCTGCTATCGTTCCTGTTTCTGATAAACATGTCTCTTATGCTCAACAGCTACGTTCCCGGCTTTCTGGAAAGTTCAACTTTGAGCGCACTGCTGACAGTAACACTGGATTCAACGTTGGTATTCAGCCCGGCAAGCTCAATTCTAGGTATTTCAATGTGGATTTACTGGCTTCAGACGAAACAGTTGGAGCGAGAACCAGAAGAGCTATCGAGGATGGATATAGTTATATCATTATGATTGGTGATAGAGAGGTCCAAGCCAACACTGCCAGCATTCGTCCTCGCGATAATCGTAAAACAGAGACTCTTACCGCTCAAGAAATTGCTGAAAAGTTCTGCGAGTTGGAAGATAACTATATGTAGAACTTTGTAAATAGATGTTCCGTTTTGGGTAAAGAAATATCGCGTAGGGTTTGGGTCCATTAAAAGACGCGTCTCACAATAATTTTGACCGCGCGTCAGAGCAAACCTTCCTAGAGAACTATATACGGGCCACCTTCAGATGCCTGATTCGACTAATGGCTGGGAAGAAAGACGAAAAGAAGAATCAAAAGGTCAAAGCCATTGCTGGAGAAGGATCTCGGAAACGAAAAAGAAGGAATGAACCGAGGCCAGAACAATCCAGGCTGGACAAGTTCTTTGGAGTAGCTAAGGGATCTTTGGAGGAAGAGCCAGAACTGCTGTTGGTAGAGAATCGCGTTAGCGGTCAAAGGTCAAACTGTACTTCAAGCAATGGAACAGTCCGCATAATGAGACAAACAGACAGCATAGACAAGGCAGCAAAGCAGAAACCACTTCATTCGTTTTTCACTCAGACAAGAGAGAAGATCGGTGAGAATAAAAGCGAAACAGAGAGTACAGGATTTTCAGTAACAGAAACTTTTATCAATCACGATTCTTTCACATCAAAAGTCAAGCCTGAGTCTTTTACTAAGTCTGAATCAGCTTTGTTCATGACTGAGAAGTTTGAATCTTTTACTGAATCCTTTACTGAAAAGACTGAAACTTCCTTGACTGAAAAACCAAAAAAGCCTGTCCATCCATTTTTCGCATTATCGAGGGATAGAGGAGCATTAAAGAACAGTTCGCGTAACCTCATTGACAATACGGACGACAGACCTACGAATACACTAGCTGCGGAACCAGTTGTCAGCTCCTTGCATTCTAAAAGTAAGTTTATGTCTTCCATGATACTAGAAACCATTGACCTAACGACTGGAACAGAGCCTAAAATATTGCATCCTTTCTTTGTGAAGCCTGAAGAAAGACACAAACATCCATACTTTGCTAAGCCAGAACCAGTCTTGCCCAAACAGACATTATTTTCAGATACTTTAACACCATGGTACGTTCCGTTAATTGCACCTTTTCCATCTATGGATCAAATGCATGTTAGTGGTCTCCAATCCGACGAACTACTGGATTCTACTGTGCGTTGGAAGACGAGTGCACTGAAGTCTATTGGGTTGTGTGAGCGGACTGCACTGAAGGATATTCGGACTGCAAAGACTATTGAGTTATGTGGGCAGACTGCAAAGACTATTGAGTTATGTGAGCAGACTGCAAAGACTATTGGGTTATGTGAGACCAACTCGTCGGTTCCCTTGAATGGACGTTCGCTAGACAGATGGGTGTTTGGCGAACAACTGTGGATGAGCCATTTCATGCCCAGAAAGGCCAGTGAGATAGCAGTTCGCGATGGGGTAGGAGAAGAGGTTACCCAATGGCTACGCGCTAGGTTCCACGATCTAGAGAGCAGGCGAGCTGGGAAATCCAAGGGCGTCAAGCCCAAGGCAAGAAAGAAAAAGAAGGACGACTTTATAGTGAGCGACGATAGCAGTGATGAGAGTGACAGCTTTGAGGGCTGGACGAGCCAGATTTTGGTGCTTTTTGGCAAGACAGGAACAGGAAAAACGAGTTCAGTATATGCAGCAGCAGCAGAACTTGAAGCAGAAGTATTCGAGGTTAGCCCAATCGACCTGCGAAACAGCAAATCGCTACTCTCCAAGTATGGAGGAATGGCAGACTCGCATTTAGTGAACACCCGTAGTCGCAGTTTGATCCTGCTGGATGAGGTTGATATTTTATTCCCAGACGATGTAGCATTTTGGAAGGGCGTTGAGAAGGTGATGGAGCATACCCGTCGGCCAGTGGTTGTTACTTGCGAGGACCCGAGAAGCGTTCCATTTGCTGACGCCCGCTACATTGAGTTCAAGTACCAAGCAGCAGACGACGTCTTGAACGCGCTGACCAAAGCTGTTGGCTGGGAGGTTGGAAGTCTGTCTAGGGGATATGACTTGCGTGCTAATTTGAATCAGGCACAGTTTTGGGGGCCAGAGGGCGACCAGCAACCAAGAATAGAGCCCACATCGCTGGCAACACTAGAAGACACGATTGTCAAGGCTTCGCTTCTTTCGGACGCTGATATTCTTGAGACCGCGTCTAGAACTGAGTTTGCCATGTCTTTGAAGGAAGAGCACTTGGATGATAGGATACTGGGGCTGGATGAGCTGGTATGTATACCAGAACGCCCCAAAGCATTACCATTTGAGCTAAGAATATATCCCGAGATATATGGGTACTCATGTGGTGGAGCTTTAGCTGAATGTGTAGCAGAAGCACCGCCTGATATGAAAACCGGTAGTTGTTTTGTTGATACTGCACCATTGCGCGTAGGCTCGACTGAGATTATTCCGTACATAAGGACTATTGGACGTGCGGAAAGGAACAGTGAGTTACTGCGCAATGGACGAAAGCGACGAGGACGATTCCAAGTGTCATTGACCGACATTGTGGATAGTGTTCCAGGATACTGGGGGACATTGTGAAGTTACTGGTATACCATACTGGAAGATCCATGGAAGGTCCACGGTAGGTTCACGATATCGAAGGTCCACGGAGGGTCCACGAAAGGTCCACGATATCGAAGGTCCACGGAAGGTCCACGGAAAGTCCACGATACTGGATCACGATACTGGAAGAAGGATCAGTGCACTACGGAAATAATAAGGTCATTATGGTAAGATACGACATTCCACAAACCAGAAAAAAGCAGCGAAAGTTAGAACAAGTTACATTGTGTGCCTATTATTTCACTATTGTGCAATTTGCAAATGGTAGATCAAGCCATGGAGATTTTTGACGCAGTAACGCTGTTCATTAATTAAACAGACCCAGCGGTGAACTGAGAATGGTATATGAGCTAGACAGAAAACTAGACGGAACGGGAAAGTTTGGCGAGGTCATAGCATTCGTCGTTCCATGTTACATTGATCTTTAGTCAGGAACTAGTTGATTTCATTTTGAAATATGAACAAGTTTAGATATTATTTGTTAGTATTCTAATAATTTGATTTTATATTGGTATTCTAATAATTGTGGTGTTCAAATATTTGTTGAAATAATTTATAAATAATATAAAAATAATATATTCAAATAAGATCAAAATTTTTATTTAAATAATATTTGAAATTTTTATTTATTTTTATTCATTTTTATTCAAATGTTCAAATAATATTTAAATAATTTTTAAATAATCAATTCAATCTTTAAATTGTGAAATAATCTATTTCAAATATATTCAAATAATTTAGTCAATTCTAATAATTTATTCTGTTTTTTTATTTATTTTGTTTATTCGTTTAATTTTTACTTTTCATTTTATTTATTTTATTCATTTTATTTATTTTTATTCATTTATTTTTATTCATTTATTTTTACTCATTTATTTTTACTCATTTATTTATTCATTTTATCAATTCTTTTTATGAATTACAACTTCCAAATTCTAGTAGGTGGAGGTCTGTAGTAGGTAGTATCTAGAGCGGTGCATTATACGACTGCTGGCCTAGTACTGTCGTAGTAAGCTGTCCGCTACTGCTCCTGTTGCGGCTTCTGTAAATGCATCAACAGTTAACCACTTCTCCTTCTCATGTAGCCTTGAGACACACTAAAGCGGACGATTCTTCTTGCTGAGTGCGTTCTCAAGATTCAATCTGAGCATCGCGAAGCCCTAACAATGTTCTACGATGCGAATCCTACCATGGATAACACTATCCCATCATTCAGGGTCTCCTATGTGATTCGTCTTGAAAGCAGAGGACAGAACTCTCTGCCATCATGTATAATGACTTGATTATGAAAGTATCAAGTATAGAAACTACCATAGAAACTATCGTAGAAACCATCATAGAAACCATCATAGAAACTACCATAGAAACCATCATAGAAACTACCATAGAAACATTCATCATACATTTGTGAGTTTTTGCTCTTGAAGTCCAACTTGATTTTCAAGGCACGACGTTTCTACGAGGCTCAACTGAACACAAGTGTCAACCTTGGTTCATCACCTTGGTTCATTACCCACTCAACTATAACTATAAAAACCCTGATTAAGATCGCAGCTCATATTGTTACCAGTAACTTCCCAGAACAGCAACATTTGCCAGTAGTTTCCGGTATATAGGAAGGTTCAAACTTTGCATGAAACTGGTAGCTAGACATGAAAGAAGAGCAAATCTAAGACAGTTCTCTTATTTTTCTTCTTTTGTATCAAGGTCTCAAGCTTAATACTGCTTATGGGGTAAATGATTCAGATCATGTTTTTCAGCTACTAAAAAAGAATGTCTAATAAAATTATCCGGCATTTCTTCATGATGAAAAGAATTAAGATTTTAGTACCTTTAAAGGCTCTAACGCGTTTTTGTGAGACAAAATGAATCTCATGAACACAGGCTGCTTTAAGAATTAACTTGAGACTGTTCACCTACTCGTGAAAATCTCCCAGAACATGTCGAATTTATATTGAAATTTCATGCGACTAGTCGAATTTAGTTTCAGTACCTGAGCTGCAAATCTGGGTCGAATTTTCCAAAGTTTGACATTCAGAAAAGAGATCGCATTCAGCATGAACCAGTCTTTGTAAAATCAGCTTTTGTCACAATTAGTGATGAGACAAAGGTTGCTTAGTTTTAGGTATTCAAGTGCTCAGTTTGAAGGTTTGCTCTTGCGCTCAAATATTTCATTAGATTTCAAGATCTTAAGAGAAACCGTTCAGTCATGGCCGCAGTTTAGGCACGAATCGCTGCCAAAAGTCTGAGTTCCTCCCTGCATCACTTGCTTAATAGCTACTACAAAGATATTCATTCGAATCTAGAATCAATTCAGATATAGCAGGAGTATACTCGTAAGTTAGCAAATCACAAATATCAATAGCCTTGAAAGAAGTGCAACCCTCTGGAGTGCTGCTGACATTGGCAACCTGGCGTGTTCGCATGTTCCAATATACTCCTTCTTACCCAGATATCATCAGGGTTGGATTCGAACAATGGCTGAACTGTTTTTCACCAGCTTTTTCGCTAAAATCTATGCACAAACATGTAACATTGTTAAAAAGATTTAGGCAAATGATATTGAGGCGGGAATAGCAGTAGCAGTAGTAGAAGCAGTAGCATCTCGGTGAGAGGAGAAAGCACAGAAATAATAAGGATTGTACGCTATAGCAATGCTCTAGAGGTTACAAAGAAACGTCAGTACTGGCTTTGAAAGCTTTGCCCATTCAAGCTCCGTTCCCGTTTAATTACTGAGATGGAAACAATTGTGCCTGGTTTACGCAGGATCCGCAGGATCCGCAGGGAATCAATGGTCATTAGATACCAATATAAAAATTGGTTTGCGTAGGAGGAGCATTTTTCTTGTTCACTTCGTGATAGCAGCAGCAGCCATGGAACATTCGAAAGACTTGGAAACATTCCAAAGATCTTCCTTCTCTAGTTAGCTAATTTTCTTCTAATGTCTTTAAATTCATGCAAGTAACGTCTGGATATCTTCTATACCCTATTGTAACAATATAAACACCTTTCTTTGGGAACGTTGAGGATCTTTTTTAGCGTAAAATTGTATGAAAGACTTGCTAGTCCCTGACGGATTGTCAATTTTACCTTAGGGTCGACTGCTTCATATAGGCACTATGATAGCAACCTTGAGTATTCCACTGATTCTTTCTGTGCCATGTCCGTTGAATAAATACAATAGAGATATTGCTTTTGTATTCATATTCAATATTGACAGTGAGATATTATGTAGAAAAAATATATATATTAAAAGGTGGTCACAAAAACCGTTTTTGTCAACTGAATATTTCGTGAGACATATTTGACCATCATTATAGTTTAACTGTGGATACAAAAAAAAATTGTGAATAAACATTCGTAAATTAGGTAAAAGTTCCAATAAAATCCCATATAAACCTCTTGTAAAGAGCATAATAAATAAATCATAAAAAGCCCAATAAATAAAATGAAAGAATAACGTAGCGGAGAATTTCCCATGAAAATCTCTAATGTAAAGGAGCCTGATGGCGGAATGAATAAATAAAAACTCAGAAAAGTCGCTAGAAATATGTTAATAAGATTTCACAAAAAAATAAAGCAAGTTAGCATACATTGAAAAGTCGTCGACTTAGAGTAGGTGAAGGAACAGCCGGTATAGTACCGATCATGGTTGAATTCAAGTAGGGAGTAGAAGAACTGAAAGATGGAGAAACTGAGGATGAAGTGAAAACCGTCGAGAATGAACTGGGAGTAAGACTATAACTTGAACTTGCCGAATTGCTTAAACTAGATGACACAAAAGTGCTCGACGAGGAAGTCCCGGAGCTACTTGTCGGAGAAATATTGCTTGTTTGAGTTATGGTAGTGCAAGTTCCAGTGGGATCGATAACAATTTCTAGAGTTCTCGTAGCTGTAACACCATCGCCAGTCGAGGTTGTTGTAACTGTTCTTGTAATTGTGTTTGTGATTATAGTTGTCCGCACTTGACCATCAGGATCAGTAATTGTAGCAACAGGATAATCTGTTGTTGAGGGTGCAACTGTCGGTTCAATCGTACGGGTCGTATTATTTCCCACAAGAACAGTTTGTGTAAGCGTGTCTACAATCAAAGAAGAAGATCTAGTTCTGGTTCGAGTTAACGTGATAGTACTTGTGAGTGTTCTTTCCGAGCTTGGTGAAGGTGTAGCAGTTGGCTCGATAGTACTTGGAAGCGATCCTTCAGAGTTTGGTGAAGGTGTAGCAGTTGGTTCGATAGTACTCGTTGATGAGTTTTCAATAACCACAGTTCTAGTCAGTGTATCCACTATCAATGAAGAAGATCTAGTTCTGGTTCGAGTTAATGTAATTGTGCTTGTAAGAGTTCTTTCAGAGCTTGTTGAAGGTGTAGCACTTGGCTCAATAGTACCTGTAAGCGATCCTCCAGAGCTTGGTGAAGCTGTAGCACTTGGCTCGATAGTGCTCGTTGATGAATTTCCAATAACAACAGTTCTAGTAAGCGTTTCTACTACTAGTGAAGAAGATCTAGTTCGAGTACGAGTTAACGTGATAGTACTTGTAACCGTTTCTTCAGCGCTCGTGGAAGCTGTAGCAGTTGGTTCGATAGTACTCGTAGACGAGTTTTCAATAACAACAGTTCTAGTAAGTGTATCCACTACTAGTGAAGAAGATCTAGTTCGAGTACGAGTTAACGTAATTGTGCTGGTAAGAGTTCTTTCAGAGCTTGTTGAAGGTGTAGCACTTGGCTCAATAGTACCTGTAAGCGATCCTCCAGAGCTTGGTGAAGCTGTAGCACTTGGCTCGATAGTGCTCGTTGACGAGTTTCCAATGACAACAGTTCTAGTAAGTGTTTCTACTACTAGTGAAGAAGATCTAGTTTGAGTACGAGTTAACGTGATAGTACTTGTAACCGTTTCTTCAGCGCTTGTTGAAGGTGTAGCAGTTGGCTCGATACTACCTGTGAGCGTTCCTTCAGAGCTCGTGGAAGCTGTAGCAGTTGGCTCAATAGTACTCGTAGACGAGTTTTCAATAACAACAGTTCTAGTAAGTGTATCCACTACTAGTGAAGAAGATCTAGTTCGAGTACGAGTTAACGTAATTGTGCTGGTAAGAGTTCTTTCAGAGCTTGTTGATACAGGTAGACTGCTGTTAAAATGCATAGAACTAGAGACAGAAGGATGTAATGTGCTGGTGATTGTGTTGTGAATAACAACAGTTTCTGGTTCAACAGCACCATTAGACCTGGTAACATAGTGAACTCTGGTGATGGTGGTAGTTGAATCATCTGAAGACGTAGAACTAGCGGTAGCACTGGCACTGATTGTACCTCCTGGAAGAGTTGTAGTAGAAACAACTCCATTCAAAGTAACATTAGTGGTGATATCTGGATAAACTGTGGCTGTATTGGAACCCGAAACATGGATTGTATAGGTTTCAGTAACAAGTTCACCTTCTGTTGTGAGAGTTCTTGTCAAAGTTCTGAGGGATCTGGTTGAAGAAGAAGCAGTAGTAGTAGAATTAAATGGCACTGTATACGTCCTAGTGTTCAATTGACCACCTTCAACGACGGTAGCAGTAGTAGTGTGAACATTTGTGATTGTACTTGTCGGAGTAACCGTTCTGGTGTTTGTAACGCTTCCTCCAGGAAAAGTTCTAGTGATCACTACTCCATCCAGAGTCACAGTGGTAGTAAGATCATCAGTTGGAATAACAGTAGATGTAATTGAAGGAACCACAGTTAGCGTTTTGGTTATAAGCTGGCCATCATTAAACTCGGTGATAGTAGTAGTGAGTAAATCAGATGTAGTTGGAGTCACAGAAGTAAGAATATTAGATGAGCTCCTTCCCTGGCTGGATTCCAAAGTTGTAGAATTGATCTGTGAGAGAGTACCTATGGTTGAGGTAGAGCCTCCTTGAACATGAATGGTGAACGTCTGGGTAACAAGTTCACCTTCGACAGTCCGAGTTCTTGTAATCGTACGAAGAGTGCCAGAGCTTGTAGTAGTACTATTGAAATTATCAGGAGTTATAGCCGTTGGGCTCACCGAAAGAGTAGTCGTTTTATCACCACTAATGACAACAGTTTGTGTGATTATACCAGTTGTCACAGTAGATGTCTGAACTTCAGTGCGAACATTGACTTCAGTACTGGTGGGTGTGATAGTAGCAGTGAGAGTATTAGTTTCTTGAAGAGTGCGAGTGAGCACAATACCTTCAGAAGAATAAGTTATAACATCACTTGGACGGGCAGAACTTGCACCAATATCAATTGTACTTGTAAGCACATTACCATTACTGAGCGTCAAAGTGATTACCTCACAGATTGTACAAGGAGTAGTGGTGCTGGCTGAAGTGATTGTGTTGACTGAGGTGATTGTGCTGGCTGAAGTTACGGTGCTGGCTGAGGTGACTGTGCTGGCTGAGGTGATTGTGCTGATTGAAGTTACGGTGCTGGCTGAGGTGACTGTGCTGGCTGAGGTGATTGTGCTAGCTGAAGTAACTGTGCTAGCTGAGGTGATTGTGCTGACTGAAGTTACGGTGCTGGCTGAGGTGATTGTGCTAGCTGAAGTTACGGTGCTGGCTGAGGTGATTGTGCTGACTGAAGTTACGGTGCTGGCTGAGGTGACTGTGCTGGCTGAGGTGATTGTGCTGACTGAAGTTACGGTGCTGGCTGAAGTGACTGTGCTTGCTGAGGATGTCGAGGTTACTGTAGTTACACTGGAATCTTGAATACTAGCACTGGATTGAACAGTAGTTGTTAATACATTGCCGTTTCCAAGAGTCAGAGTAAAAACTTCACAGAGCGTACAGGGAGTAGTAGATACCTCAGCAGAAGATGACTCTGCAGAGATAGTTAAAACCAGTGATTTACTTCCTTCAAGAACAGTCGTGATGACTTGACAAGTTGGACAAGAAGTTGTAGTTACTACTGGGGTTACAGTAGTGAGAACAGAACTACCTTCTATAATTGCAGTGATAACTTCACAGGACGAACAAGACGTTTCAGGAGGCACAGTGGTGACAACTGATTTACTTCCTTCAAGAACAGTAGTGACTTGACAAGTTGGACAAGGAGTATTAACAGTTTCAGCAGGAGTGACAATAGTAATGACAGAAGAACTACCTTCGTGGATTGCGGTCACAACTTCACAGGACGAACAAGGAGATGTTTCTTGAGAGACAGTGGTAGCAATTGATTTGCTTCCTTCAAGAATAGTAGTGACTTTGCAAGTTGAACAAGAAGTTGAGGGTAGAGTTGTAGCAGGTACTGGAATGTCCGAAGTAATTGAGCTAGGAGTATCAGAAGTAATTGAAACTGGAGTGGCCGAAGTAATAGGGACTGAAGTTCCCGAAGTACTAGAAACTGAAGTGCTCGAAGTAGTAGAAACTGAAGTGTCCAAAGTAATAGGGATTGGACTGTCCGAAATGACAATAGGCGCTGGAGTGTCTGAAGTGTCTGAAGTAATAGAGACTGAAGTGACCGAAGTACTAGAAACTGAAGTGCCCGAAGTAATTGAAATTGGAGTTTCCGAAATAATAGAAACTGAATTGTCCGAAGTAACTGAAACTGGAGCGTCTAAAGTACTAGAAACTGAATTGTCCGAAGTAACTGAAATTGGAGCGTCTAAAGTACTAGAAACTGAATTGTCCGAAGTAACTGAAGCGTCTAAAGTACTAGAAACTGAATTGTCCGAAGTAACTGAAATTGGAGCGTCTAAAGTACTAGAAACTGAATTTTCCGAAGTACTAGAACCTGAATTGTCCAAAATAATTGAAATTGGACTTTCCGAAGGAGTAAAAACTGAATTGTCCAAAGTAATAGGAACTGGAGTTTCCTCAACAGTGCTGGTTTGGACACTACCATCAGCGAGGGTCTTTTTAGTCACGGAACATTCAGTACAAGGAGTTGTAGACGTAGTTAGAGCAGAAACAATCTTTACTGAGTCAGTCGAGGTTAGAGCAAAAACGGTTGTTCCAGGTTGTTCCAGTAAAGATTGGATTGATCTAGCAGGTGAAGTCGAATCACCGCCAACAACAACAGTGACAGTATTATCTGAGCTACCATCAACTTCAACGACTGGATATGAAAATATGCTACTGGAGAGGTAAGTTCCCGGAACACAAGCATCACTCGGACCTGGGACGGTGACCGTGTGAGTTATATGTAACGGATCAGACCAAGGAACACCAGGACGAACTTCGACGACAGGAACGACGACATTTTCATTAGTTAAATCGATAGTCGGGACGGGCCGAGCATCTATAGCTCTAAAGCTCAAGAAGGAGGCCAAAGTCAGAGCTCTAGCCTTGAATGGCGGTAGAAACATTTAGATAACTTTGCATAGAAGTTAGTATGGAGAGGACGATACATGGCATAGAACATACCAAATCAATTGGCAGAAAGTATAGTCTCGGGAAGAAAATGAATGTAGGAATCCGAGTAAGCGTTGGCTGAGGTTGAAAGCTTGGATGAGAAAGGTCGATTGCAAATCAGTCCAAAAGACAAAAGAGATGGAATTGGGGAGATTTTTATAAATTGTCTATATCAACGATGGCTGGATCCCGAACAGAAGGGTGCCCTGAGCGCGATCATGACTAGTCGAGGCAAATGTTTAAGGAAGCCAAAGAACTCAGCTGGATGGTCATGATTTCTTTTTTGGAAGCCTTGACATCTAGCAGAAGGTTTAATACGGGTTGGTTTTGCTCAAGATGGGCAGCTGGTAAGAGAGGATGCAAGATATAAGGTAAAATGAAAAGGCGGGTATTGTTTCGAAAGGTGAAGGAAAGAAGCGCAGAGACTGGCACAAAACATAAAATAGGATCTTTCTCCATCGAGGTCCCATTGACATTCCGTCAGCAGGATCTGGATGGAGCATTGGTACCTGACATTGTTTGGTCTGCATTTTCAGGATCTTTGGTGATGGAATATGGGGTCACAAATACGAAAAGGATTAGTTTTTCGAGGGTTTGGGTAAGAACTCACCACGCAATATAAGGCTACGAGATGAAAAAGAGTGGCTGGAGACGGGAATAAGCCTTGGTTGACAGGAGCAGCAATATATAAGGCTGGATGGCTGGAATAACAAAGAAAACAATGGGATCGGGTAGTATTATGGGAAGGCTTTAGGGATTGTCAATGGAGGAAGGACGGAGGATGTAGGCAATTCAGCCTTGATAACTTAATTGAGCTATCGAGGAATGTTTGGTATTCGCCATCACCAATTTGATCCAACCTACCAAAGATTAAGACGACTACCAAAGACTAAGAATACCAAAGATCAAGAATACCAAAAACTAATACCAAAGACTAATACCAAAAGTTAAAACGAATGCCAAAGACTAAGACGAATACCAGACTAATATCAAATACTAAAACAAAATCCTCCATTCTATTCTCTATTTAATTACAAACCGCCTATTCAATTCTTTCGCTATACTTTTCTTCAGACAAAATTAATAAGGTAGCGTGTTTTTTTCCACACCGACCATCTAAAGCTATAACAGCCTTAGAGGTCTCGAGCCAAATGCACTCTAGTCATCATATAAAAAGTAAGAGCTACCAAACTCAAACTGTTGAAACAGTTCAAAGAAAAGAATAAAGACGCTGAACTTATAACGAAACAAAAATCATGGAAACAAGCCCATAACAATCTGTTCCATCTTTCTGTTCAATCAACATTCCGTCCAAATGTTGGAAAATATGTTAGGAGGAATCGTTTTGTCCAACTGAAATTTTTTTTTCACCCATTTTATACCTCTCTAGGGTTGGGAGATTTCTAGTTAGGGCTATTAAATCACGTGTTTTATAATTGTGAGAATATTAGTGAAATGAAATAGTGAATATACAAAATGAATAAAATAAATAAATAAAATAAATACAATAACTACAATAAAAATATAATAAATACAATAAAAACATAATAAATACAAAAAAAATAATAAATATAAATAAATATATAAATAAATGAATAAATAAATAATAAATAAATAAATAAATAAATAATAAAAATACAATAAAATAAAATGAAAATAAAATGAAAATAAAATGAAAATAAAATGAAAATTAAATGAAAATAAAATGAAAATAAAATGAAAATTAAATGAATAATATTCAAAATAAATATAAAATATCTAAAAAAAAAATGAAATATTCATGAAAATGCTTTGATGCTCATGATTTACCTTGTCCCAGAGCAACTAGTAAATATACATTAAGAATAGAAATAAAAAGCCAAATAACTACTCCAAGTCCCATAGTAAAAAAGTTATTATTGTAATTCTTCGGCTGGGTCAAAGGCTTGCCAGCTCTGTATAAATCGGCAGCTTCAATTTCATGAGACGTCGTCTGAACTTGAACGTCAACTTGTTTCTTATCTGAAGCAGGATCAAGATTAACTTCGGTAGGGACAGATCCCATAGGAGCAGTGGCCTTAATAGTCATAACGTTCTTTTTACAAGTAAAGTAAATCAGGGGAGCTACCAAGAAAGGAAGCAGAATTGAAAGAGCTACCTGAGATGCGTTCAAAGTCTTGTTCAGGCCAGGTCGTCCAACCGCACCGGCAACAATGACACAGGGGACAATTGCAATACCGCGCGTTAATATCCGACGTATCCAGGGCTTCACAGACCAGTTCAGGTATCCTTCGGATACGATTTGGCCAGCCATAGTGCAGATAATTCCGGCAGACTGGCCAGACAGTAACAGTGCAAGCATGAAAATAGTACCAGCAGTCTTGGACAGTAAGGTGCTCAGAGTGTCGTGAATAGCGTACAAGTCGGCATCGCCGGCACCGTCTGTTCCATAGATGGTGGCACCAGCTACAATGAGAATGGCAGAGTTGACAAATAATGCAAAGGTGAAGAGAGATACCGAGAGCTCGATAATCGAGAATTTCATTGACCAGTTGATGGCAGGCACGCTGGGCCGATATCTATCGTAGTAGCCGTCTTCAATGTCTTCCAGCAGCGCCTTGTCGACGTTGCCATTTTTGACATCGTAGTCAATCAGTCTCGGCTTGACGATAGAAGAGCCCAGGTAGAGCGAGTGGGGCATGACGGTCGCGCCCAATATACCACAAGAAGCGTAGATGGCATCGGGCTTGATGAGTGTTTTGCTGGGGAGGAAGCCTCTAAACACTTCAGCAGCTGGAGTGGGAGGGATTCTCGACAGCTGGACGGCAAAGCACACAATGACGCCCATAACCAGAGCGCCCACGCCGTACTCAAAAGCTCTCACCATTTTCATGGAGTTTTTTCCTGGCCGGTGAGCCAGCAGGATGACCATGACGTCCACGATTGTGATAACGACACCGGCTACCAGAGGGATGCGGAGGAGGATGTTGAGCGCGATAGCAGTGCCAATGACCTCTGCAATATCGGTGCAAATGATGGCGATCTCGGCCAAAACGTAGAGCAAGAAGTTGATCCAGCGCGGGAGCTCTTCTCGACTTATTTGGGCCAGATCTCTGCCGCTGACCGTGCCCAGTTTGATGGCCAGGGACTGGAGGTAGACGGCGATACAGTTGGAAAGGAAGATGATGAAGAGGAGTTTGTACTGAAACTGCGCGCCGGCAGAGATGTCAGTAGAGTAGTTTCCAGGGTCCATATAGGCGACTGAGATCATGAATCCGGGACCCATGAAGCGGCCGTAGTCGTAGACGAAGGTTCTGACTTTGCGGGTCATATGTTTGAGTCTGGACTCGCTGGATTCGCAGCGGGAAGCTGCGTTTGGGTCAGCGTTAGCAGCGGGAGTCGGGTGCTCGAGGACGGTTGAGTAAATCATGTTTGATGGTTCATTTGAGATGCTGGTTCTTCTGTCGAACCTGTTATGAAGCGAGTAAGTGTCTGGTACAGTGGTAGTTGGAGATGCCAGAGGCACATCTGTGAGGTTAGCAGAGGAAGTCATACTGGACTGTCATTTAGGACTTGTAGAGGATGTTAGGCGAAGTGGGCCGTTTATATACATTTCAAGAAGATTCAGCTAGATTTACAAATGAGATTGAACTGGATATTACGAATTTATTTTTTTTTTCCGGGGCTAGGAAACTCCCAAAATGGGTTTTGATATTGCGATTTCCTTTTTTGGCCCGAGACTGGGAGAGAGTCGGAAGGTGAGCCAAAACTGAGCTAAAAGAGAGTTGAAGACGGTTTGAAGACGAAAAGGCCGTTCGAGAATAGTGGAGAGAGATCAATACGAGTTTCTGGTTTAGATCTAGAATCAATGTCATCTCATTGAACTGGAATGCATTTAGAATTAAATCATATTAAAGCATTAGGAACTCAGCCAGAGCCCAGTTTCTAGTAGTAGATAGCATGAGTTTGATACTTGTACTTAAATTAAAAGCTTTGCCTTGATCTGTTAATTTGGTCCTCAATTATCAAGCAACTTTTTCAGAATCAGACAACTTTATATTGAAGCTCATTTTATGTTCAGAGTTTAAGGTACAGTTATTCACTCACATAGGTGCCAGAAAATAATTAGGAATCTGGAGAATCTGGAGTATCTGGGATATTGGGAATATCTGGAGTATCAGTAATATTAGGAATATCTGTAATATCTGGAATTAGGAATATCGGTAATTAGGAATATCAGTAATATTAATTACCATATTCAAAATCTAACTGCATTATATGTTAACAGTATTTAATACAAGTTCTTCCACGTTAAAAACACTCGGATAGCTACTTCCATATGATCATTATCAGTCTCAATCTGATTTTACGTTAACTAATTCCACTGCATACGTTGAAAAAATGTGAGTTCTAACATATTTGAAAAAACTTTTAAAAAACCAGAAGAATATTCCATCAGTATTTAGAATCTTATTCATGCAAATTTATTCAAATTTATCATCTGAAAAATCTTTTTATTAGCAGTTACCAATCATGAACATCATAATTGTCATTAGACAATAGCAGTTCCTCGTGGCCCAATGGCAAGGCGTTCGCCTACGATTTGTTAAATGGTCACAAGCGAAAGATTCCAGGTTCGACCCCTGGCGGGGAAGCTTCTTTTTGACTAACGTCATTAATTTTTCACCTTCTAGCTTGGAAGAATTCCATTAATTCAATATGAAAAGAAAATATTTGAAGGAAAAAAAAATAGTATGAAAAATTGAAATTTGTTTTTACCAAAGACTCCAACCTTTGGGAGCAGGAGATTCTGTCGAATGAGTAGAATTATCTCCCTGATGCTGAAGATTATGAATAGCATGCTTAAGTTGTTCTATTTCTTGTCTAGCCATGGTTTCATTTGTTTTTGCAATAGTTAACTCTACCCGTAGGGTCTCACAACACTTGCTTTCTTGACGCTTCTTGCCTTCATCATCAACCAAAGAAGGATCGTCCTCTTCAGACGGTTCATGAAGACGACTCAGCTGAAATTTCAATGTTTCTATCTGAGTAGCAAGACTGTCAACCTGATCGCGCAGAGCCTGGTTTTCAGCACCCGAACTGGAAACATGTGAATCGCTCATTAGAGAAGCTGTTTTGTCCATGCTTGAGTCTATTGTTTGATCAGATAACGCAGATGATATGGAATACCGACTTCGACTTCTGGTAGAATATGTTATGGTCTCAGCAATAGAAGGCATTGGCTTATGTGCACTTGCGGTAGATGGATATCTTTGTGGTACGGCCTGTTGTGTTGTTGAACCAGCAGAAGTAGAACCAGCGGTAGGATCAACAGCAGGAGTAACAGCCGGCCATCTGAACCAATCGCTCAATGAATAATACGGAGCAGGCTCTTCAACTGCCGGTGCTTCTTCCTTTTTATTTGCGCCGCCGTCCTTGAACTCCGTTTCCAGGTCCTCAAGCTTGGAATAGGTGCACCCTACCATAGCAGAAACATCCGCCATGAGCAAGTCGGCGTCCAAATTATACACATCCCACAAACCTCGTCCTAGCAAAAGCTTTAGAATCTGTTCTTCTGTATCATTTTGGTAAGCCATGATTTTGTCTTTATTGCGGTTAAGTACGGCCAGCGCGACACGCATCATGGTGGGCACTGCACCTTCAGCAAATGTCAAGTCGAATATACGGACCAGCATAGCGAGAGGACAGGACACTGCAAAGAAGGACAAAAACCATTGTGAAGCATAAATGCTAGTAACGCCCAGCGTTGTGAAATGCGTATAGAGCTCAGGAATATGAGTTGCAAACAGAGATTCGAATTGGAACATTCGGAGTTGCAGGCCAGACATGTCAGCAGTGAACATTGAGCGAAGACCGTAATCCTCCATCAACTTGACAAGAACGCAAAAGGCATCTCTGTCGCTCATGTGCAGCAAAAGAGGGCCTGCGAGGAACGTAAGGCCTTGACAGTATCCGACCTGGATGTCATAGGCGCTATAAGCACGGAGAACTCTTCCCAGTTTCATTTGGCCATCTCCACCTTTTTCACGAAACATTTGGATATCTGGGAAGGTCCTGTTGAGATCGCGCCCGATGAGCTTTACGAAAGGGGTCCATTCTGCAGCCAAAGAGTCGAACAAAGAGCCCAAGGTGTTAGAAGAAGCTTCGGCCATTGATCTCCAAGCGAGGCCTCTGAGAGCAGGAGGAATGCCAGACCTTACCATGATGCTAGTGTATTGAGGAAGTTTCCGGACCCCCACTCTGTAGTCCGAGATCAAAGCAGACCAGAACTCTAGTTCATTATCAGAGTACTGAATGTCGGGGAGATGGGGGATATCGTGGAAAGGGAGATCTTTAGCGTTGTCTATGATGCATTTGAGTTCTGAGACTGAAATGAGTTCGTGATTACATTCATCCCAATCATTCGTAACATGAGTAAGACGTTCAAGGAAGAGGGCAGTATCGTGATCTTGGAAGACCATTCGATTTTCAATGACCAGTAAGTTATCCCAGTTGATGGATTGTTTACCGGGTTTTGATTCGGAGATGTTGGAAGTAGAGCTAGAGGCAGTACTTGGATCAAATTCGCTGTTTGAAGCAGAGTTAGGGCTAGTACTTGAATCAGATTCCATGGGGATGCTGGGGACGGTGGGATTGCTTGGACCATTGAGGACGATGGGATCGCTGGAACCGCTTGAACCATTGAGGACGGTGGGATCACTGGAACTGCTGGAACCATTGAGGACGGTGGGATCGCTGGAGCCACTGAAAGGAGTCGTGGAATCTAGAATGGAATCTAGAGTGTTGGAGTCACTCGAGTTGACGGTTGCGAGTTTGTCGATATTACTGCTACTGTCCAGAGTAACGTCGTCTAAAGAAGTAGCAGACGACAGGGCGTCCGCTGTTTCTTCTGAGTCTGGAGTATTCAATCTATTCATGAAGGTACTGTGAAATTTGAATCCAACGACGACACCTACAAGCAATTGAAATATTTCCAGGGAGGAAAGAAATCTGCGAGATAGTGAGTGAGAAGGAGAATGAAGGGATATATTTATGTTTTTATTTTATTTTCATGGCTGAGAGAGTGACGTATATTTGGGCATGGACAACGTAAAAAGGAGACTTTTGTGTGGGGATCAAGCTAGAGGTTGGATCAGCGGTTCTAGAGAGACGTTACAAAGGGGCTTGTACAGATAACACGTACGAGTATCATAACAAGTGTATAATTATAGAAGTATCAGAAGTAGGTAAGCAGTGGAATTAGAAATTAATGGGAATAGGTGGAGTAGGTGGGATAGGTAGGAAATAGGTAGGAAATAGGTAGGAAATAGGTAGATTAAGTAGGAAATAGGTAGTAAATAGGTAGGAAATAGGTAGGAAATAGGTAGGAAATAGGTAGGAAATAGGTAGGAAATAGGTAGATTAAGTAGGAAATAAGTAGGAAATAAGTAGGAAATAGGTAGGAAATAGGTAGATTAAGTAGGAAATAGGTAGGAAATAGGTAGGAAATAGGTAGATTAAGTAGGAAATAGGTAGATTAAGTAGGGAATAGGTGGATTAGGTAGAAAATAGGTAAAAAATAGGTTCATGGCTCATTAGAAATAAATAGGTTCATTGATCATGCAAATCGACCAAATGACAAGTACTTTTCAAGATTATTGGACTTTTGTTTGGAAAGAATAGGCTTTTTGACTTTGGAATCAACGCTCTTTGGCTTTTGGTCGACCTCATCATCATCTTCTTCTTCTTCTTCAGAAGACGAATCAAGCTCCATATTCTCTTTATTCGAATCGACTTTATCAACGATATCCTCTTTGTTTGAAACAGTAGCAAACTCGTCGTCGTCTTCGCTATCAGATTCGATGCGGCCCAAGAAGGTTGCGCGATGCTTCTTTTTCTTTATGGGCTTGTCAGGGTCGTCAGAGTCGCTGAGATGGAAGTAGTTTATCAGAGAGGTGGAGCCTGGAATGGTTTTGCCCTTGACGTTCTTTGGCGGATCAACCGTAACAGGGACGTCTAGTCTGACGCGGGAGGTTTTCTTTCTGCGGCCTTTGGCAGAGACGTCGTCGGCTGGGGAGGACGACGGGTTGAGTTCTACGCCACACTCTTCGGCGGCATGTTCGTGGGTGGCATAGTCAATACCATGGGCGAGACGACAGTGGTTGATGAAGCCCTGTGGGTTTGCAAAGTTTTCTCTATCGCAGCTGGGACAGACGAGTTTGACCCAGGCGCCGTCGCCTCTTCTGACGGTGCAGGTGGTGTTGACGGGCTCAGCTCTGTTTCGCAGACGGTAGGGAGTGTTTGGAGCGGCCGAGGAGGGCGTGGTGGCCAGGGAGGACGATGAGTACTGGCGTTTGCGGGTTTGCATATGGGAGACGGGAGTAGGAAGAGCATTGGAGGTTTGAGTGGCCGGGACGGGCAGCGGCGAAGGTTTTCTGTTTGGGTCGACGAGGAACTGGGCGTAGTATTCGACAAACTCAGGGACGACGGAGGCAGCTAGAGAGGAGTCTTTTGAGTAGGAGGGATGAGCGTCGTAGTATAGTTTGAGGTGATGTAGGGTGGACTCGATTTTGGCGATTTCTTGGTCAATGAGGTTGATTTCCTGAGTTTTGAGACCTATTTCGAGGTCGAATTCGTTACGGATGATTCCTTTGAGACGGTCCACTAGGGAGATTTGGGGGTCCGAGTGGAGGAGGGTTGTGGGGGCGTCCATTTGGGCGTCCATTTTGGTGTGAGTATGGGTTGGATGGGTTGGATGGGTTGGAGCAGAGGTTGAATAGGAGTTGGATAGGAGTTGGATAGGAGTTGGATAGGAGTTGGCTAGAGGGAGTTGGATAGATGGTAGGAGTTTAGTAAGGTGTAAGAAAAATAGTGAAAAAGAGAAAAAGAGAAAAAGAGTAGACAATACAAGCCAAAATTTAGTCGCAAATCCAGTCCCAGTTCGAATTCAGTCCCATCCCAGTCCCAATCCCATCCCAAAATTAATCCCAAAATTAATCCCAAAATTAATCCCAAAATCCTATTCATCCCACCATCAATCTCCATCAACCGTTGAATCCCATGGAGCTAATAAATCATCTTCTTCATCATGAAAAAGTTTATCAATTTCGGAAAAACTTCGATAGCTCGTGTTTTGGGACTGTAAAATATAGAGGCCGGTATGCTTGGAAGGCGATGTTTGTTCAAATTCAATCAATCTGACGGCTTCGGCAATGAGATTGGAAGCATTGGGAGAAGCGGAGAGGTTTTGATTGGGAGTAGAAGTGCCTATGGGGAGGGAGTTGAGAATGTCGGAATGGCTGAAGATGGGATCGCTTTTGCATTGATCGGAGTCGCTAATGTTTACGATATGGGCAGCGCTGGAGGAGAGAGGGACGAGAGTAGGAGGAGGGCTTGAGTTTGATTTGAGTTTTTTGAGTTTTTGCTGGTATTTGTTTGTTTTATCAGAGAGCGGTTTCAATTCTGTGATTTCACCTTTGATTGAAGGTTCAGAGTTTAAGTCGAAGATGTCATCTAGAAGAGTTAGTAGGGGAATTGAGTGGAGGGAAAAGATTTTGTACGGTCTTTATATACTTGGAAAGTTCTTTTAGACATGGTGTGAGTAGGGAGAGCAATCAAATAATGGAACCGTAGATGGTAGATGGTAGATGGTGGGTAGTAGTTAGTAGAATGGTAGAACGGTAGAACGGTAGAACGGTAGAACGGTAGAACGGTAGAACGGTAGAACGGTAGAACGGTAGAACGGTAGAACGGTAGAACGGTGAAAAAATAGAACGGTAGAACGGTAAAAAAATAGAACGGTAGAACGGTAAAAAAATAGAACAATCAGATCAAACAGATCTTGAACAATCCTACATTTCACATCCCTTATATACTCCTATCTACTTCTATAATCCTATAATCCTTCACATTCCCATACTCTCTTCCCTCACATAATTAAGTTGCAGTAAATTTACCATTACACAAAATTTCACACAAAACTCAGAACTCACACAGAAACCTTCTCGACTCTAGAAGAAACATACATGGCCAACAAATCTTCTTCCTCGCCCTCATAACAATCGTCAACTAAAAACCCATCCAAATCCTTCTTCATGGAATAAGCATCCTCCTTGTCCTCGTAGTACGCCTTCGCTACCTCAACGACCTCGAAATCAAGACTGCGACTGTACAAATTGAACGCCGCCGAGTTGGACTTGCGAACATGCAAAGAAACATACTTGGCCCCGTACACCTGGGCCAGCGCTATCAGCGACTGTCTCATGAGCTTCTCAGCAAGGCCCATCCGTCGATACGATCGCATCACCGAAATCGAAGTGACATGACCATGCGGAATGTCGCTGGTGTCGTCAGGATTCGCTTTGCGTGCTCCGTCGTCCTCCATCTTGGTCAGCGCGTATCCAACAACCCGTTCTGTGCCTGATGAAGTCGTTGTCGTCGCGACGTATGAAGCCTGGGGCCAGGTAGCCAGGTGGTACAAGTAGTATTTGTATGGATAGTTTTCGGGTAGGTTATGGAGGTTACAATTTTGCATTCCAAGAATGTCATCAACAGTAGCTTTTCTAATGTTCATCGTAGGGTGATGGTGGTTGATGGTTGATGGTGGTGGTGGTGGTGGTGGTTGATGGTGGTGGTGGTGGTGGTGGTTGATAGTAGTGATGATTAATGATTAATAGTAATGATTAATAGTAATGATTAATGATTAATAGTAATGATTAATAGTAATAACTCAAATATTCAATCTATTAACAATGATTGGAGGTTCCTTCGTGATTTATTCTTTGGTTGAAGGTTGAAATTTTGGTGGCTTCGGATAATCCTTTGACAACATCTGTAACGTGCAGTATCACGTGTGAACCCTGCATGGCTGAAATAATTCTACCCCTCAGAATCCGAAAAAAGTAACAAAAGATACTGAGAAAAAGAAAGGTGATTTATGAATCGCTCGCATAGATACGACGCCCCGTTTCACATGGAGGCAATTTTGGCTGCTTGAAAAGTTGCAAGTATTAAAGGAAAGAAAAATCATCTTTTATTCAGAAATTTTTATTCTGCTATTATTTCTATTCATTTTTTCATTTATTCATTTTTTCATCTATTCATTCATCTTTTCATCTATTCATTCATCTATTCATTCTTCTTTTCTTTCATCCACCCTCCTACCATGTCAAACTCTACTCTTGGTGCCTTGTTTGACTCACAAACTTGTATGAACGACCTACTGGAAGACCTACTGGAAGAAAGCGCCATGGAACGCGCTGAACAACGCAAACGAAACTGGCTAAAAAATAAAAGAGCGGCCACTTCGGCCTCAGGCCTCAATGAAAACGACAAAACAATCCTCAACTACGGCCTTTTCCTCGACGACGCAAACGAACTGCTCAAGCTCTCAATGCAATCGCCATACTCATCGTCGACCTCGCTCGTCTCTTCATGTGAATCTCGCTCTCCCAGCACAGCACCGTCCTGCTCACCATACTCACCTGACTCTAAAATGACCAAAGAATCATCGTCGCCGTCGTGGTCGGCCGGATCTTCTCTGGCTCCGGTACCTCTATCGGCACCTCTATCGGCACCTCTGTCGGCACCTCTGTCGGTCTGGCTGTCGACGTCGCTCTTTGTTCTGCCGCTCGTGTTCCTGATCACCAAACTTGAAGCTGTCATCTCCAAGCAAGTCTTGTCCTTCGTTGTCACTGTGTTGTTGGCGAGAATGTTGGAGGCTCTCCGCTATGGGCACGTCTCAAGTCCTGTTCAATTGTCTACATGGCTGCGATGGATAGCCACTGGTTTAGGGGGAGTTATGGTGATGAAGCGGTTTGTATGAGATTGGTGATTTACATTTAGTCATATATTTAATTTATTTTGTTTTGTGGGGTTGTTGGATTGTGATTGTGGGATTGTCGTAGGATTGTATGATTATGATTGTAGGACTGTATGATTATGATTATAGAATTCAATTGCTTCAATAAATCAGCCTACAGCTCTTAATTTGTGGTTGCGTCTATTGGTCTCATCTCATGCCATCATCTAACCAATCTCATGATTCATCATAGTATCCTTTGCCTATTTGTACTCATGACTGCTCTAGTATCTGCTCTCTCTGCTCTCTTCAACCCTGGTTCTAGCCTTCACCTTCTGGATGCTTCCAGACTGTTTCTCTCAGTTTTCACTACTTGCCTAGACCTCATCCCAGTGTCTTAACTCTATTCCATCCTTGCTTTCTTTTTCTGCACCCACCCCTACTCCTTCTAGCCCCCACATTTCTCTTCCTTCCGTAAATTGACACTTTGGCCGAGTTGGTCTAAGGCGTCCGACTCAAGAGTAATCTTTCACTGATTGCAGTGCATTCGGATCTCGTAAGAGGCGTGGGTTCGAATCCCACAGGTGTCATTCTTTTTTGCCTGTCCTTGCGCAATCTTTTTCATCAAACAAAATCCGCATCCCTCATCTTAACTTCTTCATATTATGCCATTTTCCGCTTTTATCTCCGTTTATTGTCCCTTATAACCAAAAGTTATTTAAACCTTCCCTCTTCCTCGTATCTTGCTCAACATCCAACTCTTCTCTATTCTCCTAAAGTATATCTGCTAAAAATGTCTATCCCAACTTTCACCCTCAACAATGGCCTCAAGGTCCCTGCAGTTGGTTATGGAACTGGCACCGCATGGTACAAAGGAGCTAGCACTGACTTCTCCGACAAAACCGCCCAAGCTATCAAATCTGCTATTGATGCTGGCTTCACTCACATTGACGCTGCTGAAATGTATGGAACTGAACCTGAAATTGGTGCTGCCCTCTCCTGGAAAAACGACCCTTCTCGTCGTTCCAAGTTCTTCCTCACTACCAAAGTCTTGCAAAACGCTAAAGACATTGAAAAAGCCCTCGACGACTCTCTGGCCAAGTTGGAAACTGACTACGTTGATCTATATCTCCTCCACGCTCCTTTCCTGCCTGATGGCTTGACCCTCGAACAAGTATGGCCTCAGCTTGAGAAAGTCTACCAGTCTGGTAAGGCCAAAGCCATTGGCGTATCCAACTTTGCAGTTAAAGACTTGCAACACCTCTTGACCTTTGCCAAAGTCAAGCCTGCTATCAACCAAATTGAATTCTCTCCATACTTGCAAAACCAGACCCCAGGTATTTACAAGTTTGCCCAAGAAAATGACATCCTGTTACAGGCTTACTCTCCACTAGGCCCCATCATTGCTCAAATCAAAAACCCTGATGTCGAATTGCCATTGACTCCTGTACTCAAGAAACTCAGCCAAAAGTACAATAAGTCTGAAGTCCAAATCTTGTTGCGTTGGACCTTTCAAAACAATGTCCTACCAATTACCACCTCCTCCAAGCAAGAGCGTTTGAAAGAGTTTTTGGACGTCTTTTCCTTTGAATTGGACAAGCAAGATCTTCAAGAAATCTCCAACATTGGAGCTACCCATGTTTTTAGACAATACTGGAATGAGCAATACTCTTTTGAAAATTCTCCTTTGTAATTTATATTGAAATATTATTTTAAACCAAAATGCTCCAAATTTTGTACAAATCATCAACACCAAAATCTGTACACCTGGTAAATGATTCCCTTCTTTTTAATATATTCCCTCTCTTCTCTCAATTCTTGTTGCAGAATTTCAACATCGACTTGCTTAACTCCAGTTACCAAATCAATGTCCTTGGCTCTAATAAGCATCGGCGTCCTGTAGTATAGCTTGTATGGAATGTAAAAGACCAAAATTACTGGAAATGCCAAATATATTGAGAAAAAATTGTAGGCATCTGCTTTGTCCTTGGGGAACAACGCTGTCCAGAATTGTACTCCAAGAACAACAATGTTGATCAAAAGCCCATAAGTAGAACCATAGATTCCAAGAATCGCACGGTATGGCAGCTCATTCAACGAATGCCCTTGAACTCTCATGGCTCGTCGGAATCTCAAATGGCACAGGTTAATAGATGCCCATGTGAAGAGCGTCGATAATCCTGAAAGTGCCAACATCCAAGTGAACGCCTCTGTATGTTTATCAGATCCCGCAAGGAAACTCAAAAGCCCAACCATGGCAGTAATTGCAATTCCCACAATAGGACGTCCTCTTCTATCAATGTATCCCAAAAACGCTGGCGCATGTCCCTGGTGTGCAAGTCCAGCAAGCGTACGAGAACTGCCAAAGATTGCAGCATTACCAACAGACAACACCGCAATCAGAATAACAACATTCATGATTGAAGGAAGAACTTTAATACCGGCGTTACTGATTGCAATAACAAATGGCGAGGCTGCTGTATTGGATGACGATGAGTTCAGCAATCTGGGGTCATTGTACGGAACCAGGAATCCAATAATGGTAAGAGATCCAACGTAAAACAAGACAATTCGCCAGAATACCTGCTTGCAAGCTCTAGGTAAATCTTTTCTTGGATTTCTCGACTCAGCTGCCGCAAGCCCAACTAATTCAGATCCTGCAAACGCAAAAGCAGCACTCACAAACACTGAACAAACACTCTTGAACCCGCCAGCAAATGGCCCTGGGTCGTGCCAATGTCTATCTCCAATAAATCCCCCTTCTGGGCCACCTCCACGAACCAAGATAATTCCCAATATAATAAATCCTACAACCGCCAATATCTTGATAATTGAAAAGATAAACTCGGCTTCTCCATATCCTCTAGCCCCAAACATGTTGATCACAATAATCACCACATAGAATATGGCTACCCAGGCATTGGGATTTACTCTCGCTGCTGGATTACTATCCCCGGACCAATATGAAATGGTCATGGATGCTGCGACCAACTCTAAAGGACAAATAACAAGCCATTGTAGCGCGTAGTTCCATCCCATTGCAAACCCCCAAGCAGGGTCAATGAATCTTGAAGAGTATGTTGAGAATGATCCTGACACTGGATAGCGCACCGACAACTCTCCCAGACTATGAATAGTGTTGAACAGCATTGTTCCAATAAGTCCAAATCCAATGAGAACTCCTGCTGGCCCTCCAGTTGACAATGTGGATCCTGAACCTACAAACAAACCAGTTCCAATAGATCCTCCAATGGCAATCATATGTAAATGTCTAGCCTTTAAGGATCTCTCCAGAGGCGATTTAGATGTTGCCATAGCTGCTTTCTCCAAATCAGTCAATTCCGTTTCATCGTAGGCTTCGACTTTCTGCCTTTTGAATGAATCTCTAAACTCCGTCCATTTGGAGACTTTTATTTGTGTCTCATAATGAGAAGGACTAGTATCTCGAGGTTTGTCGACCTCATAGAATCCCATAACGCTGATTTTGTGTTGACTTTTTGGAATAGATGAATATCTATCGCTTATGGTTGATTATTAAAAGCGAACAAAAGTAAAGGAAAATCAGCCTATATATATAAATCATTCAATATGAAAAATTTCACCTCTTAAGGAGCTCCATAGCGTGAAAAGAAACCCGGAGTTAACCTACAAATTATACTAGAAAAAAGAAATTATAAACGTTGGAATCTTGATCACCTGATTGAAAATAATCCGTTTTATTGGACCAAAAAAAATATTTGAAAGATTCGGGAATTATTCTTATGTCATAACAAACACTTGGTTTGGCTGTTTTAGGTATAATTATTCCGAGCAGGTTACTTTTTTTTTCTTTTCTTTTGTTCTGTGTATTTCGTTCCTTTTCGAGACTTTCCGGCCTTGATTGGACTTGTGGAAAGAGCTATTCAATTTCTATTTTCAGATGAATAGCTGTCAAAGTTAGTTTGACACAACTTACTATTTGTGATGATTTGACGGTTATGTTACATGACCGTTGAAAACGCTAGTAAAAAAGCTTATTAGTAACTTAAAATTTCAGTGAATAACTTGTCAAAAGATCAAAGCTTCGTCCTGTTTTTCCGTCTTGAACAATAAGTGTTTGACTCTAGTCTTGATACCATTAGTGTCAAACACTTATTATTCAAGTAGGGATCTGAATTTCGAAAAAATGCTGCTCTTAATGACACTCCTGTTTTTATCAAAAATAGAATTTGCTATTCCAAATAGAAACGACACCAGCAGGACTCGAACCTGCGCGGGAAAATCCCAAAAGATTTCTAATCTTTCGCCTTAACCGCTCGGCCATAGTGCCTTAATATAATGAAATTGTAAACATATACAACAGATCCCACAGCTTTGGCTATAAAAATACACACGCAGAGGAAGCTATAAGACTTGAGATTAAGTTTGCTAGTCTTGGACTGTCATACACTTTATTCTAAAATACCTGCTACTTGTATATTTAAGTTTTTATCTAAAGCCGTCAATACAAATAAATTAATCATCGTTATTGATAATGTTGGTGCCAGTTATAGAGCATATTCATAGATTAGCTTTTAACTTTTTGAGATATGAACAATATAATCATAATTCGACTTGATAATCCGAGATAATCTCCAATACCGATCTTTCTTCTATTGACTTACAACTTCATATCATAAATTGCTCCTTCACTTCTAAGTGAAAATTTTAACATTTTATATTCTGAAATTTTCCTAAGACTTGATAAAAATTTTAAAGATTTTAAAGATTTTTTATTAATAATTTTTAACGACTTGTGTGAAATTTTTTAGTCTTTAATGATTTTTCAGTCTTGATTTTGAACGACTTTGATGAAATTTATGAAATTTTCATAATTAATCTCAATCGTTTTTTAATAATTCTTGAGTGCTTCAGTTAATGGTTAGACCATAGTACACACAATCATCTCTTGTCCAACGATTAAATGTCCTGTCATGGAAGTCACCTAATTGATTGATTGTTACACATTTAAGTGAATTATTCAATGCGGAATAAAAATGCCTATTTGGAATATACTCTGAAGATTGTTCTGTGTACCGGTGGGTTTCTTTTGTAACCAGTCAGATTTGGCTTTTTTTTCTGGGCAAGAAAATGAAGAAGCTGCTACGGAGTAAGATTCGTTGTAACCCTTCAAACTTCCAGTTACAAATATGACTTCGTTGGTTACAATTCCATATTGGGAAAGTCACAAAATTGACAACTGCCCTTTATACAAATGTAATTTACTTTTCATTATATTTCATCTTTAAATATTACTATTCAACATTGTCTTCAATTATACTTCATCTACAAATATTAACTTGGTACTTTTATACAATCACCCTCTATTTCCAGCTAATATTCGCCCTTCAATTCTGTAACTGCCCTCACCTCTCAATTTTGGTGTTTGTGATTTATTTTGGTGTTGATGGTGCTTGTAATTTAATGTCTTGCGAAATATTTTTTCCTTTCTTTAATGCACTGGAAAAGCGAATCTCTTTTACAATTCTACTAATATCTGAAACGAATCATGAAGCTACCACTAGTATTTCATTTAACCTCTTATTAGTTATATATGGAGCTCTACGTAGTGTAGATTTAACATTCTGTATAGTAGTATTGAGAAACACTCTCTTTCATGCACTAATCTAATCTACGTCTTTAAGATTAACTTCAAATAACGCATCATCGTAATAAAAGAACCATGATTCGCCAACTTATCTCTTTACTATCAACTCATCTTCACCATGGACACTAAACAACCCACTGCAGTGTCTACCCAATCAGTTGACCAGTCACCTATAGCATCTACAACTGAAAAAGAATCAAGATGGAAACAATTCGCACATTCATTTAAACGCCAAGATGCTCCAAAATATGATACCTCCGGCCTTACAGATCTAGAGAAAGCTGCTCTTGCCACTTCTCAATCACCACTGGAACGCTCTCTGAAAGCTCGCCATCTACAAATGATTGCAATTGGCGGATCTATAGGTACAGGTCTCTTTATCGGTTCCGGTGCATCTCTTTCGCATGGAGGGCCTGCTGCTGTTATCATTGGATTTGGTCTCATTGGTACAATGCTTTTCAACACAGTGCATAGTCTAGGTGAGCTTGCCGTGAGATTTCCCGTTTCTGGCGCTTTTGCTACATACTCTACAAGATTTTTAGACCCTGCTTGGGGGTTTGCCATGGGCTGGAACTATGCTTTATCAGGTCTTGTCGTTTTCCCGCTTGAGTTGGTAGCTGCTTCTATCACAATATCATATTGGTCAAATTCGGGGAGTAAGGCTGCTACTGTAAATCCGGATGCCTGGGTTGTCTTGTTTTACATTGTAACAATCGGAATCAATCTATTTGGTGTTAAGGGATATGGAGAAGCGGAATTTGCATTTTCAGTGGTAAAGGTATTAGCTGTTATAGGATTCATCATTCTTGGAATTATTCTAGTCTGTGGTGGTGGACCTAACAGTGATGGATATATAGGTGCAAGATATTGGTATAACCCGGGAGCATTTTCTGCTGGTTTTAAAGGTGTTTGTTCAGTATTTGTGAACGCAGCATTTGCCTTTTCAGGTACCGAGTTGGTAGGGTTGGCCGCTGCAGAAACCGAGAATCCTCGCAAACATCTTCCCACCGCATGTAAACAAGTGTTTTGGAGAATCACCATATTTTATATGATTTCACTGACATTTGTTGGCTGTCTTGTGCCATATAACGATCCAAAGCTCCTTGGCTCATCTTCCTCTGTCGATATATCTGCTTCTCCTTTTGTCATTGCTATCAATAATGCAGGAATTAAGGTTCTTCCATCCATTATGAATGTCGTAATTTTAATATCGGTACTGTCAGTCGGAAACTCCTGTGTATACAGTTGTTCCCGTACGCTCGCAGCACTTGCCCACCAGAACCAAGCTCCTGCAATTTTTGGATATATAGATCGAAAAGGCCGACCTCTTGTTGGAATTGCGATTACTGCTGCATTCGGTCTTTTATGCTTTCTGGCTGGAACAGATAAGCATACCGAGGCATTCAAATGGATGCTTGCAATTTCAGGACTGTCTTCTATTATGACATGGGCTTCTATAAATCTGTGCCATATAAGATTTCGTAGGGCAATGAGTGCTCAAGACAGATCTTTGGACGAATTACCATTTCGAGCAGCACTTGGAGTGTGGGGATCAAGTTATGGATTCGCACTCAATATTCTCATTCTCGGAACACAGTTCTGGGTGGCTCTCTATCCCAAGGGCAGCAATGGTCCAGATGTGTATAGTTTTTTCTCATCTTATTTAGCTGCTCCAGTAATTCTGGCTTTCTACTCAGGGTTTAAAATCTGGGAAATGACGAAAGGAAGAAGAAAGTTCTATGTTAGATCAAAAGAGATGGATTTGGTAACAGGCGTCAGAGAGATGGATTTAGATGTTTTGAGAAAAGAGATTGAGAAGGAACAGGAAGCACTGCGACAGAAAGGCTGGATCTTTCGAATATATAAATTTTGGTGTTGATAACTTTTCTACAGTTTTGGTAACAAAATTACAAGTCCATTTTGGGAACCTACATTTTTGCACAAATATTTAAACATGGATAACAGAAATTTGAGATATATTCCAGGAAATTAACTACAAGCATTTCACAAGAATGATCAAAATGATGTTTGAAAAAAGTTAAATGGCTGCTTTTGACTACATGTGAACCAAAATAATCTGGGATTGTATTTCGGATATAACGAGCTAAAATTTATTAATGATTGCAAATGTTACAAAAAAACAATAGACACCAATATTTATCTTCAAAAAACTCCGATACGGGGAATCGAACCCCGAACTGCTCGGTGAAAGCGAACCGTGCTAGCCGTTACACTATATCGGATATATATCTTGTAAAAAGATATTGAAATCCTATGACAATATTTAAGAAATTAAATTGTCAAATATTTGCATCTACATTACTCTCATATACCTCTGAGAACTCATTGTTGTAACTCCAAGTTTATAACAAGTCTTTTCAAAGTGGTAGAATATACTATATTTAATACTGCTTTAGCGTGTTTGTTATCTTATTTAAACCTTTTTGGAACCATTGGGTCTTCATATTCACTAGCTTCGTTAAGTCTACATATTAAAAACACTATTCTGCCATAGATCATTGAAACATTATGAGGCCAGTGTACATATTCAAAAAGTTGAAGGCTCGATGATAACAATATTCAAAGCCATATTTAGTCTGTGTTCCACATTATTGTCAAGTATTGTAGACCCGAGCTTGAGCAATACCTGAAACAAGTTCAGATTTAAGATGCATCTGAGTGAAGCTAAAGAGATGGGCAAGACTTTTCAGAGATAAAAGTAGCTCTTTTGCGCTTAGTCGAACACAAAATCAGATCTCTTCAAGTACATTTCGAACGCCATAAACCATCTTCTTTGACGATTGAATTGGGCTTAATCGTATCTTTGGAATACTCAATTCCATCTACTCAAATTACCGAAATTGTACTTCAAAGCTTTTGAATCAACAGTATATAAACTGTAGAGATGTCCTGTTGATCAAATCCAACTCATACACACTCATTAATACCTCTTCTCTCTTACTCAACAATGAAATTATCTGCTTCCTCTCTAGCTCTTGCCTGTGCACTTTTTGGACTTACCAACGCTGAAGCAAACCCTGCTCCTGAAGCCGAAGCTCAACCCGAAGCCCAACCTGAAGCTGCTCCCTGGCACTGGTATATCCCTCTTCCTGGTGAGGCTGCCTATAAGCGTGATGCTCAACCTGCTGCTGCTCCTGCTCCTGCTCCTGCTCCATGGCACTGGTATATTCCTCTTCCTGGTGAGGCTGCCTATAAGAAGAGAGATGCTATGCCTGAACCTGCTCCTGCTCCCTGGCACTGGTATATCCCTCTTCCTGGTGAGGCTGCCTATAAGAAGAGAGATGCTATGCCTGAAGCTCAGCCAGTAGCGGAGGCCAATGCTCAACCTGAAGCTGCTCCCTGGCACTGGTACATCCCTCTTCCTGGCGAGGCTGCCTATAAGAAGAGAGATGCTATGCCCGAACCTGCTCCTGCTCCCTGGCACTGGTATATCCCTCTTCCAGGCGAGGCTGCTTACAAAAAGCGTGATGCTATGCCTGAAGCTCAGCCAGTAGCGGAGGCCAATGCTCAACCTGAAGCTGCTCCCTGGCACTGGTACATCCCTCTTCCTGGCGAGGCTGCCTACAAGAAGAGAGATGCTATACCCGAACCTGCTCCTGCTCCCTGGCATTGGTATATTCCTCTACCTGGTGAGGCTGCTTATTAACTGCCATTATATCCTCAATTGATTTTGAGTTGATAGGAAAACAGTTATTTCATTTACAATCTTCAATTTTATATATCTTCAATTTACAATAACAACTAATTTTCATATATCATAGTGATATTTTCTTATACAATACAGTTAAGAATAAATAATTGAGCTAAAGCCAGTCTATATTCACTGAAGTACACCACTACAATGAGAAACATGAATTTACATGAAATACTGAAAATCATGAATTTCTACCAGTACAAATCAAACCAACTTCTGGAAGATGATTTCTTTCTCAATTATTAAGCAAGCCTAAATTGATTAACAGATTGGAATTAAAGCAGTTCAGATTCTAATACAAAAAAAAACATACAACTGCCCAGTGTATTGAGTAAATTTTACCTTCCTTCATAAATTGACACTTTGGCCGAGTTGGTCTAAGGCGTCCGACTCAAGAGTAATCTTTCACTGATTGCAGTGCATTCGGATCTCGTAAGAGGCGTGGGTTCGAATCCCACAGGTGTCAATCTTTTTTACTCTCTCAAATCTCAAGGCTATATTTGAAAATATCAAACCGTTATTTCTCCAATAGGAAGGCCAAATTCCTTCTCCATACCATTCTGCAACTATATTTGAAAAATTCCCTCTTTGGTTGGTTTCACCATTATCACGTGACTCAAGACGTTTAATTTCTCTTGGTCCCAAATCCTCTTTCCGACTTCATTCTTCTAAGCATTTTCATCATGTATGACAGTATGTATCAGCGATATATTTTGAGTGAATGTCTTCTAATTCATATTAGCACCTTCTAGATCAACTACTCCTTACTCACGACGTCGCGATCACCACGTCTGTAAGGTATGCCAGAGATCAAACAGTCCTAAAACTAACCAAATCGTCTTCTGCGATGAGTGCAATACTCCATACCATCAATTATGCCATATCCCGCCGATTGACCGTCTAGTTGTTGATGTTCCAGACGCCCAGTGGTTTTGTAAAGACTGCCAGCCTAAGCGCAGAGAAAGGCCTCTGGAAACAGGATGCTCTGGAGAAGGCCTCGCCCTGGACACAAAAATGACATACTTGAGTTCTCTCTCAAAAGGCCAGCTTGTAGAGCTCATCCGATACGCAGAAAAGATAGAGCCCAAACTTCCGATATATTCGCCAAATACTAATGCTATTGCTCTGAAAATGCAACTGGAAAACGACAAAAAGGAACATCACACATCTACTTCTGCTACAAAGGTCGACTATGAAGATTTATTAGTAGACGCTATATTGGCCAAATCATCTGGCCAGGGCGTAGAAATAAGCCAGATATGGAACTGGATCTCAAGAGAAAGCGGAAACCTCAAGCCTCAGGTTGATCAAACATTCCTACAATCCGCTACTAGAGCCCTCCAACGAGGACTGAGAAAAGGACGAATCTTGAAAAGTGGTGCTCTATACTTTGTCAATACGTCCTACCAACCACCCTCCGAGCTGTCACTCGCTCAATATTTGGCTTCCAGCGATGAAGCCCTATTTAGCGAAACCGCCATGTTAATACCACCGCCCACAGAAGAAGACAACTACTATACATATGACGACAATGAGGAGGTTTTCAGTCATAAAGTTTATATTAGAGGACATTAAATGGACATATAGCTGCTCAGACAGCAGAAGGCACTTTTTTGCAAGCTGCCAAATTTTCTCGAATGCTATCAGCGTATTTCTTGGTGACATCTGTCGGAGAGGTACTGACTGAGTTAAACAAATCGCTAAGCGTCTGCATCAACTCATAGCATTTTGTCAACAATGTACTGCTCACATCCAAGATTCGCTTTGCACTTTTCACTGATTCAAGGAGCTTTGCCAACATTATGGCAGCATAGGCTCCACAGAAATGAATCTGATCACTGAGAGCTTTGAAATAAGTTACATCCTTTATTACCAGCAGCCCTTCAATAACTTTGATAGCATGCCGAATCATTCGACGCAAATGAATATTATCACAAGCATCAAATACGCTTGCAACATTTGTCAACTCAAATGAAGGAGGAGCTGAAGGAAAAAAACTATCTTGGTTGCCAATAGAAGCAATCATTTGACGATAATTCCAGTGATATAATATTAAGAAATACCCATAGTGATATCCAGTTTCTACAAACTGAGTTGTAGGCTGTTCGAACAAATAGCCCCAATTGTCATGCCAGTGCCGTAACTTTTCTTCAACTTGATCTAAGCTTTCATTAGTTTCTAAAAACATGTAAATAATCAACTGAAAGTTGATCTCTGCAACCATTCTGCCATCGAAATTTGTAGAAGTACCAATATCCAGCGTTTTCCTACACTGATCAATACGAATTTTATCAAGATTGCAAACACGTCCTGTCATGACACAGTTCACTAAATGCACTAAACAAAGATGATTCCAAACTCGATATGCTGTGATTTCGTCAATTTCAGACACCGGACTCAAACCTCCATCAAAAGACATGACAAATCCAAGAACATTTCTAGTTGCCAAATGTTGCAAGGCAACACCACTGATAAACCAGGCATCAATTATAAAGGTTTCTCCATCACTTAAGGAAGAAGCATAGATCGACATGACCGCTAAGGCTTGGATAAATTCAATAGTATGAGGAACAATCAGCATAGTCTCTTTCAAATCATTCTGAAGCTTTCGCAGTAATTTGGTCCATAAGAAAGCCTTCAATTCGGGATAATGGTACCTGATAACAACGCAGCAGCAGACCGTTAAAAGTAAAGAGGACCGTTGAATCATGAGACCTAATAGTTTTTCAGTCGAGATCTCCGTATGAAATGAAACCCATTGATTATAGTATTTCAGGAAAACATCGAGCATTTCAATAGCCTGCTCGCGCGTGATATACCCCATGGTAATGATGTTTTGCTGGATGAAGACCATTTGGGGGGTGTTCAAACGCTCCAACGGTGGAGGATAGTGCTTGTTATTCATAACCAAGGCCAGTGAATTGAACGGCGATGTCTCAAAAGACGGGGAAGGGACGCCAAACGAAGAAACTGGGTATTCATGTGCTTCATCAATTAGCAGAACACCGTTCCCAACCTGCGGCGACTCATTTCTGACATTTGGTCTTCCAGCCCCCCAGTTTCTATTCATTCCTCCAGATTTCATGATTGTGACGAGCTCTGACAGATTGTTTTCCAAATTTCCAAGTCGTCTTTCCAAATTTCCTTGACCCTGACTATGACCGGCGGTTGGAGCACCAAACATTCCTTGAATCGGGGGGTTTTGTGCGCCAAATTCAGATACCTGATCCAAGTCCTGACTTAGAAAGCTACACTCAAAGCCCAAGGTAGCGCATCTCAGACAAGACCGAGAGCTGCCAGACGGGAAGCACCTAGTTTTCTGTTTTCTGCATATTTCACAAGCTTTCGCAGCTCTTGAAGTTCTAACAGCTTTCCTATGCTTTCCACTAGAAAACGAGAGTCGATTAGACATGTCCATTCACGAAACCAAGTGAAAACGAGATGCAAAGAAGCTCGAGCTGCAAATATAAATGGATAAGAGACTTACCTTCCGGCTTCACTGATTGGTTCCGCCGGAGCTTCCTGATCCCGCGGTCGCTTCTGGGATTCATCGTTCATCTTTCAGTAGGCTTCAGTACTTTGTTGTAGCAAGCCTTAGACCTTAGATCTCGCAGTTTGAACCAAAACAAGTTCAACCAAAACTGTAAATGGGGTCTGTATGGCAATACGCACTTAGCAATATTCACGGAGTACTAGACGGGTTTTCATTGGGAGAGTTTTTTTGTGAGATATATATTGCCAGGAATTTTGGGTGTATGCAAAGGGCGGGTAACTTGGTTTTGGCTGGGGAGGATGGCTGAGGTAACGAGGGACGTTGGACTGTCATGAAAGGTAGGAATAGAGCTCAAGAACTGGATTTGCGTTGGCGGCCGGGAGATCTATGTCTATGAGTTCTTGAAGGAGATCGTGATCTGTTTCTATGAGTTCTTGAAGGAGATCTCGATCTGTGTCTATGAGTTCTTGAAGAATGAGAACGAACATTGTCTGATCTATATTCAATATGGTCTCTCTCGTAGGTCTTACGACGCTCGTCTCTTGTTCCACGGTGACTGCTGCTATCTCTATGAGATCGAGAAGATCTTGTTTCTGTGTGTTTTTCCGTACGATGACTAGATCTATGGTCTTTGCGATGATTAGATCTTTGATCTTTGTGTTCACTTTGGTCTTTGCCATGACTGGATCTTTTGTCTTTGTGTTCACTAGATCTTTGATCCTTTTCACTATATCTTTGATCTTTGCAATTCAATCTCTCTTTCTGTTCACTAGATATTTGGACTGATTCCTGAGAATGACGAGCTTTATCGACTTGCAAGTTATTAATTGACTCTTGAGATGCTATACTATGCCCATCGTCATACCGGAGTCTACCGTCGTTTTTCCTTGCACTGGCCAGTCCTTCAGTAGCACCAAGCCTCTCCAAAGCAAGTCTCTGCTCTCTTTCTAACAGTCTCTTGTTATGACTGTTCGTGCCCTTGAGGAGGTTGCTCAAAAATCTCTTATTTGTATTTAGTTTCGGCTTCGAACCAGAGGTGTGTTTTCCAGGAGCATCATCCAGTAGAAGCTGATACTTTTGATTGTACACGGATTCCAGATAGTTTGGGTCCTTTTTGAGAACGCTAATCAAGTCATCGATATCTAAATCGGACGCTTCATGGGGTGCCATCGCAGAGTCTAAGGGAATGGTGAATGGTAAGATGGAGTCTGGGTAACTTTAAAGCATTTCGCTGCATGGAATCAGCCCTAAACCTAATATTAAGCTGTTTTGAGACTTGGAAATCACAAATACCTTCTGTAGAGAAGCAGCGGTAGAGGCGCGCAATGAGAAGCAACGTTCAATGCTAGAACCATTTTCCGCAGCATCACGCTTATACTTCGTCAAGTTCGAGCTCTGACCTATATGAGAGACGTGCGTAGTTCCACCTTTCTAAATATCCTGCAATAAGCTCTTTAAGGGCGTTAGAGCCAGACTCTTTTGCCATCACCTCTCACGAATTTCACCGAGGAGTTATTGACGTTATTCATTGCAAGGCTTCTTCTGGCTTTCAGTCGAAGGGACATAGCTTTTACTGTCGTTTCAAACCATGAAATAATTTGTATTTGCTACGAGTAGTTAAGAGGCGCAAAACGGAAATCAAAGGTATGCTTCTATTTGTAGGCACCTTAACTGTCGAGAATTATTATTCTTGAAGCGTCTTGTTTGAAGCAGTGAACCACTGTAAGCTCAGCTTTGCAGGATATTTTCACCATCGTACCTAATTGTGACAGCCTCGAAGCTATTCGCCACCAGACTTTTTATGCGTCAAAGTTTCTTTCGTTTCACGAGGAGTGGCGGATTATGGTGAAGGGGACGGGCCACTTTTAAGCTTGTAATTGAGCATGATACAGTTTGGGTTTGCACGGTAAATGAATCTCCAGGAAACATTCATTTTCAAGGCATATTTTAGATATATTTCAAGCTTTACCATTGATTCATTAGTAGTTAATTTTTATTATTATTTTATTTCAATATTATATTTCTATTTCATATTTTATTTCTAATTCATATTTTACTTAATTAATATTATATTCATCTAATATTTTATTTATATCTGAACATTTTATTTATTTTTCTATATTTTATTTATGTTTGAATATTTTATTTATTTATATATTTTATTTATATATACTTTTAATATTTATTTTATTATATTTACTTCATGTTTGGATAATAAGATTTCTCATTGTTTAGCTCTTCATTGTTCCCTCAAAAATTCAAGAATTCCTTTTTCTTTTACTTCCAGTTTGCTACTGAGTATATCGATAAATTCGCCTGAGATTGTCAAAGATACTGCTTGAACTCGTAAACTCGACGAATACCTGAAAACTCGAGTAGTAGTCGCTGCTGAGAATCAATAGATTAAATTTATTTTCGACCCTCTCTTGCAAATAAACTTGGTCAGTGCAATGTCGTCGACTATTGAATCGTTACCAACTTACGACCCGAGCCAGCACCCAATTGAAAGTTGGCAGAAATGGTATTTCGGAAATGCAACAGAAATCTCTCGAGAAGTATTTCAGTATAGTCTGGGAGATACTTTATTTGATAGAATAGGTGAGCACTGATTCGTGTCTATTGTGTCTACATGAGCTTGAGTCTCTCAATATGTCCAATTTTTAACACTGAACTAGACTTGAGAGTTTTGGCTCCCTATGAATACACAGATTCATTGAATCAAAGACAAGTTTGGCAGCCTTATTTGACAGGTGCGGAACGTCAGGAACTAGATAATCAGTTACGAGTAAGTGCTTTGCTTTATTTTTTATACTGTTGGGATCTCTTTGTTTGGTGATCTAGATTCAAGACATTAACGTTAAGGTCGATAGGCTTTCATGATACAGTGCAAATCTACAAATTTACGTTTAAGGCCGGCGCCTATGGAATCTGAAAAATTACATTCCATGATTCCACAGCCGAAAGCTGATAAGATGCTAGTCCAGCCTTTGGATAGTGTCTATGGGAAGCCGGCCATTGAAGAATGCTCGATCTACAACTACCAGCAACACCAACTATACAATCATTTCAATGAGACGAACGAACCGAGCATCATCAGACGAACCGAGCACCATCAAACGAACCGAGCACCACCAGACAAACCGAGCACCACCAGACGAACCGACAATGAGCATCACCAGATGAACAGAGCATCACCAGACGAACCAACCGACATTTGGGCATCATGATCAAACAGATGAACCAAACAATCATAGACATACCTAAGTATTTTTACTTGAATGTTTCAAAAATGCTACTGGCTAAAACACTGTGATTTTTTATTTTGTATGTGAGAAAAGTGAGAGAGACGGACATGACTATATTAAACAGGGCGTAAGATGAATGGCTGATGAATGAAGAGAAAGTGAAAATGCAATCACCAAGACACTAGTGGGCAAACCAAAGAAACTACAGATATTGAAATGGCTATCATGGCATATATTCTCACAGGCTTTGTAGGTGCTGAATTCTCAATTGGACTGACAGATGGAGCGGTAGGGACAGAAAAGTTTCCAGAGGCAGAAGGAGATATCGGTTCGCTCACTGTAGTAAATGCGCTTGCTAAGCTATCAGCATTTGGCACAGAATTGAGAGCTGGAAGAGCAGAGTTTCGCACAGAATTGAGAGCTGGAATAGCAGCATTTGGCACAGCTGGAAAAGCAGAGTTTGGCACAGCTGAAATAACAGAGTTTGGCTCAATATTGACAGAGGCAGCTATAGAGGGAATGGCAGATTGCAGGATTGGAGTAACAGAGGCAGCAAACGAGCTTGGACTTTTTGTGTCCACCAGCAAAGGAATATCTGTGAAAGCTATTTCAGCAGTAGCAGTGCTTGCCTGAATGGCATTAGGCAGCGGAGAGATGGTTGATACCACGGAAACAGAACTCATTTGTCTATGCTTTAGATATCAAGAGAAGCGGAACTGTCAAGATATTTATATCCAGCGATCATTGATGTCATTGTTACATTTGTACGCTCGGTGTTTATGTGATTTTAAAACCACTTGATTTCAGGTTGAACCAAAAAATCTAAGTTAAACAGAAAGCGAGCTTCTAGGGCCCAAAGCCCTTAAAACCACCCGACAAGCTTTCAAAAAGAAACGAGAGCGATGTTCAACTGTATATTTTTTAAAATTTAGCAGCATGGAACAAAATGAAAACACCCGAAACTTATCTTGACTCAAGATTGTCGATGCGTATGATTCTGTGGTACAAACAAACTTTCACTGCTGCACTGCTTGTTCAGTTAGAGAGATGGAAGAGGGTCGAACAGGCAAGTCGCAGAACAGTAAGTTCAAGTCAGATCATCAAATTTCAGTAGAGTCGAGTTCATGTATCAATATGAGTGTCAATTTAGAGATCATCTCAGTCGAGATTGATCTTCATAGTGACGAGATATCTAGACAGATAAGGTCGTTTCATTTCTATTCAAAGCTTACCATACGTCCTATTCGCGAGGTCGTCTCATATTCTGGAGTTTAGCAATTGTTTTTGTAGCAGTTAATTGGGTTCAGTAATTTAGAGGTCCAGAAGTCAGTAGTCAGTAGTCAGTCCAGTTAAGACCAATATTCAATCCAATATCCAGTCAAGAAGCCATTATCCAGTCAAGAAGCCAGTCAAGAAGCCAGTCCAAAGTCAGTCCAAAGTCACGTCGCAAATTCCCCAGAAATTGTCTCTGTGCTTAAACTTTGAATAAGAATACAAGCTTGATAAGATCATGAAACTCGGTCCAGATCAAACAGATTTTCGAATTGTCTAGCGAGAATCAAGACATGGTCATTACTCAAAGCTATGAATCCTAATTGTCGTCTCGCACCTCCATTATGATATCATGGCGTGTGGTTTGTAGATTGTATCAATTCAATATATCAGACATAATTATCAGACATGAATATCACAAATGATTATTATGTGATATTAAGTATCATATTATCAAGTATCATATAATATCAAATATCATATTATTAAGATATCACATAATATTAATATCATCACAAAACAAGATTACACAATTATTATCAAGTAATCATTACACAATTATTAATAAGATATTATAGCATCACATATCATTACTCAGCAATTACCACATAATTATTAATCATTTATACACAACCAAATGTGACTGCTAGGGTTTCATTTGTCTGAACTTCTAGAATAGGCAATTTTGCTATGGTTCCCAGAAATTTTTATAATTTTTTTCAGAAAACTTCCATCCCAGAAAAAATTATCCTTCTTCGACACACTCCACTACTTCACCAGCAGAGCCGTAATCGACAACAAGTAAGTGCACAGGAAAGCTCGCGATGACAGACTACTAACCAAGCGTACAGTGGGTGCCTACAAATATCTCGAAGAGCTTCACCGCAAGAAGCAATCTGATGTCCTCAGATTCCTCCTCAGAGTCAGATGCTGGGAGTACCGTCAATTGAACGTTATTCACCGTGCTTCTCGTCCTTCTCGCCCTGATAAGGCTCGCCGTCTCGGTTACAAGGCCAAGCAAGGCTTTGTTGTTTACCGTGTCCGTGTCCGCAGAGGTAACAGAAAGCGCCCTGTCCCCAAGGGAGCTACCTACGGTAAGCCCACCAACCAAGGTGTCAACCAACTCAAGTACCAGCGCTCTTTGCGTGCCACTGCTGAGGAGCGTGTTGGTCGCCGTGCCCCCAATCTCCGTGTTCTCAACTCCTACTGGATCAACCAAGACGCTACCTACAAGTACTTTGAAGTCATTCTTGTTGATCCCCAACACTCTGCCATCAGAAACGATGCCAGATACAACTGGATCGTCAACCCTGTTCACAAGCACCGTGAGGCCCGTGGTCTTACTTCCACTGGTAAGAAGTCCAGAGGTATCAACAAGGGACACAAGTTCAACAACACCAAGGCTGGCAGAAGACATACTTGGAAGAAGAACAACACTCTTTCTCTTTGGAGATACCGTTAAACATAGTGTTGTGTATTTGTATAATATGCTATTTAATAAAAGTTTAACAAATTGAGAGGGAGTAAAAATTAGTAAGAGATGAGTAAAGATTAATAAGAATGAATAAATATTAGTAACAAATTAGTAAAGATTAATAAGAATGAATAAATATTAGTAACAAATTAGTAAAGATTAATAAGAATGAATAAATATTAGTAACAAATCAGTAAAGATTAATAAGAATGAATAAAAATCAAGATACGAGCTTACAAGCCAAATTCTCAAATGCTCTACTCTACCAATTCATATTTCTTAAATAACTATAAAATGTCTTGTCAATCATTGCACCGAACCCCATACGAGGCCACGAAGGGTCACCCTTAGAACGCTACAAGAACGTATCAGATGGTCCGCTGCACCCAAGATTGGCTATTTGGTCTCCAGTAAGAACTTGTAAATCCACGTATGTCCTGGGAACAAAACTCCAAATGGAGGTTCCTCGTAGGAATGCTTTAAGGTGTTTATTAAGGACAAGCCTTAATAAACTGTCTTACTGTTAAAAATGCGTTAAAGAAGAAGAAAAGAATTGGGAGAACTAAAAGTTAATTTATAGTCTCCACCAAATGTAGGGTAAGTTAGGGTTAAAATTGATTAGGTAATGATTACAAATGGTTAGGTAATAATCTGGAGATAATCCGAGGATGAGTCTGCAAGTCAGAGTCTGGAGATGATCCGAGTGTGGAGGTGTCGAGACCTAAAGATTGGAGATGATCCGATGAGAGAGGGTGACTGGTGATTGAGTGGTTGGGTGATAGAAAGACATGAACTATATTTGACAGTTGAAGGCCATGGCTATGAAGCCTTGAAGCTGAGCTTATTGTATGACGGCAACAACCGCCAATTTACGGCGGTATTAGAGAATCTGACAGAACAGGGACCTGAGTGGTAGGTTAGGAAGTAAGCTAGACAGAAAGCTAGACAAACTAGACAGAAAGCTAGGAACTTTTGATTCTAGTACAGCCTGTTCTAAATTTCTAGGACAGTCCTAGAACAGCCATGAATTAGTCCCTCTTAAAACTAGAACAATCCTAGAACAGCCCCTTTTAAAACTAGAACACCCTTTTTAAAACTAGAACAGCCATCCTAACTAGAACACCCCGGCTATTCTACGCTATATTTCTCCGCTAGATCTCTACAACACCCACCTAAAACAGTCCGACTTATGCAGTAGAATCAGCTGGTTCTCCAGTATCAATAAAAAATTTAAAGAGTCAACCTAAATTCTTAAAATTTAACTGCTGCGTTCACTAGATTTTTCTCTGGTTGCTGAAGAAAATTTCTTCCTTCTTTTACACCACTTTCTACTAAGCTCGCCATACTCAACAATGTCTACTTCTGCCCCCCAAAAGACTGCCATCCTCTCAGTCTACAATAAGACCGGCCTTTTGGACCTTGCTAAAGGCCTCGTCGACAACAATGTTCGTTTATTGGCTTCTGGTGGTACCGCCAGCCTTGTCAGAGGTGCTGGATTTCCTGTCGAGTATGTTTCTTGTTCAAACAATTGATTTCATACTAATCTTCTTCTTCAGAGATGTCAGTTCCATCACTCATGCTCCTGAGATGCTCTCTGGTAGAGTCAAAACGCTGCATCCTGCAGTTCATGGCGGTATGTAGATTGTTATTTGGATTTGGGATTGGTCTTGGTTGTCTTCTGGAACTGTTGGAACTCAGTTGAGATTTAGTTTTATTTCTGTTTGGTTCTAGTTCTTTTCTAGTTCTTTTCTAGTTCTTTTCTAGTTTTTTTCTAGTTCTTCTCTAGTTCTTTTTAGTTCTCGTTTCTGGTTCTTCTCTAGCTCTCCTCCAGCTCCAGCTCGTTTCTCCAGCTCGTTTCCAGCTTTTCTCTAGCTCTTCTCTAGCTCCAGCTCTAGCTCCAGCTCCAGCTCCCCCAGCTCTAGCTCCAGCTCCCCAGCTCTAGCTCCCCCAGCTCCTCCAGCTCCAGCTCCCTCACCGCCCTCACCTCCCTCACCTCCCCATCTAACTCTTTATAGGTATTTTGGCTAGAAATATCGAATCTGATGAAAAGGATTTGCAAGCTCAAGGTATTGATAAAGTAGACTTTGTCATTTGCAACCTTTATCCCTTCAAAGAAACCATTTCTAAAGTCAACGTCACTATCGATGAAGCCGTCGAAGAAGTTGATATCGGTGGTGTCACCCTTCTCCGTGCCGCTGCTAAAAATCATGCCCGTGTTACCATTCTCTCTGATCCAAATGACTATGCTGGCTTCGTAAATGAATTAGAAAAAGGCGAAATCACCCAAAACACTAGAAACAGACTGGCCCTCAAGGCCTTTGAACACACTGCCGAGTACGATGCCATGATTTCTGACTTCTTTAGAAAACAATACTCTGAAGACGTCTCCATGCTTCCCTTGCGTTATGGCGCCAACCCCCATCAAAAACCTGCCCAAGCCTTCGTCTCCAAGGGCGAACTCCCTTTCAAGGTCCTTTCTGGCTCCCCCGGCTACATCAACCTTCTCGATGCCTTGAACTCATGGCCCTTGGTCAAAGAACTCTCCGCTGCTTTGAACTTGCCCGCCGCCGCTTCCTTCAAGCACGTCTCTCCTGCCGGTGCCGCCGTTGGTCTTCCTCTCTCCGAGACCGAGAAGAAATTATACTTTGTTAGCGACATTGAGAACCTTTCTCCCTTGGCTAACGCTTACGCTCGTGCCCGTGGCGCCGACCGTATGTCCTCTTTCGGTGACTGGATCGCTTTGTCCAATATCGTCGATCTTCCTACCGCCCAAATCATCTCCAAAGAAGTCTCCGATGGTGTCATTGCTCCTGGTTACAGCCCAGAAGCTCTCGATATCTTAAAAAAGAAGAAGGGTGGAAAGTACTGCGTCCTGCAAATCGACCCCAACTACAACCCAGACTCTACCGAAACTCGTCAAGTTTATGGTATCTCCCTCCAACAAAAGCGAAACAACGCTGTCATCACTCCTGCCACTTTCAAGGAAATCGTCTCTGAAAACAAGGACATTAACGATCAAGCCCTCGTTGATCTTACCGTTGCTACAATCGCTCTCAAGTACACACAATCCAACTCTGTTTGCTACGCAAAGAACGGTATGGTTATCGGTCTAGGTGCTGGCCAACAGTCTCGGATTCACTGTACCAGACTCGCCGGCGACAAAGCCGACAACTGGTGGTTACGCCAACACCCTCGTGTCTTGGGATTCAAGTGGGCTAAGGGTACCAAGAGACCCGATAAGTCAAATGCTATTGACTTGTTTGTTTCTGGCCAAATCCCCAAGGCTGGCCCTGAAAAGGCTACTTACGAGGCCAAGTTTGCTGAGGTTCCTGAACCTTTTACTGCTGAAGAGAGAGATGAATGGATCAGCAAGCTTTCTGGTGTTGCTCTTTCCTCTGATGCATTCTTCCCCTTCGATGATAATGTCTACAGAGCTGTCAGATCTGGTGTCAAGTACATTGCTGCTCCTTCTGGATCTGTTCAAGATAAGATTGTTCTTGAAGCTGCTGATTCTTTCGGTGTTGTTTATGTTGAAAACAACATTAGATTGTTCCATCATTAATTCAAGAAAAATATATAAGATTTTGTACAAATGAAACAATAATGTCAAAAGACAATCCATTGTAACTTTTATGAGTGCTATTTATTGGCTTTATATTTTGGTATTTTGTTAACCAGTAAAAAAAAACTTTCTGGTTTCTTTCTATATTCTCGTTTTTATTTCTATAAATGTTTATATTGATAAATATCATGATATTTATAATTTTCATAATATTCATATTCATGATATTCATATTCATTTTCATAATTTTCTTAATTATACAACAGTTTAAGCTTTCAGATAAGGGCGTATGGTGTAGTTGGCTATCACGTTCGCTTAGCATGCGAAAGGTCTCCGGTTCAACTCCGGATTCGTCCATATTTTTAATTTTTGTCAATCAAATTACGTTTTACTACTTGAATATATACTTATAAAGCAGCACCTAGTCTCTTATGAACCTTCAAAGACTGTCTCATAGCAAGATCCAACATAATTTCCTCTGATCCTCCAGGAATAGCATAAGCCCTAACTTCTCTGTAAAGTCTCTCGACTGTACCACCTTGACCACCTCTGGTATAAGCCAAACCTCCAAAAATTTGTGAAGCTTCACGAGCACATAGCTCCATAGTTTGGGTAGCATAAGCCTTGCATCCTGCAATTGCACCACCAAGTCTGAGCGTAGCTTCCTCATGGCTCATGGTGGCGGTTTGATAAGTAAGAAGCTCGGTCCAGCTCTGAAGGCCTTCAATTCTGACGGCCATATTGGCGAGCTTGTTACGGATAACATCATGCTTGATCAAATGTTGGCCAAAGGTTTTACGTCTGTGAGCATGCTTGACAGCTTCATCGTAGAGAACACGAGAGAGTCTGGCAGCTTGATAAATGATTCCAAGTCTCTCATGGTTGAAATTGTCCATAATGACCTTGAAGCCTTCGTTTTCCTTTCCAAGAAGATTTTCGACAGGAACTTTGACGTTATCAAATTCAATATAAGTTGAGCCCGACTGTCTCATACCTTGGGTGCTCATTTTGCGCACAGAAATTCCGGGGAAGGTCTTTTCAAGCAAAAGAGTAGAGACGCCGCCAGCTCCTTCACCTCCAGTACGAACGGCAACGGTGAAGTAATCAGCCCAAACACCATTGGTGATCCATTTCTTTGTTCCGTTGACGATATAATGTTTACCGTCAGCAGTTTTCTCAGCAGTAGTTTTCAAATTGGCAACGTCTGAGCCAGCATCTGGTTCGGTGATACACAAGCAGATGCGTTTATCACCATTGAACAGGCCAGGAAGGAGTCTCTCCTTCAAGGCACTGCTACCAAAGGTATATAATGGAGGCAGGCCAATGGTGTAGCCTCCGAGAAGGAACCAGGCTACACTTCCAGAGCCAGCACGACAGATTTCGTCGTACAAGATGAGTTCGTGGAATGGGTCCAGCTTTTCAGGAGGGACAGATTTGATTTTGACGTCCGTGTATTGAGTTGGATACTTGCCCAAGCCGAGGGAGCCAATTAAGTAGCCTCTTTTGCCAGCTTCTTTAAACAGCTTGGGGTCAATTTCTCCTTCTTCCTCCCAGTCTTCAACGTTTGGAATGATTTCATTTTCTACCCATTCTCTCACTTCTTTCCTGAACTCTTCATGGGTTTCGTTGTAGTATGGCGAGTAGTAGCCTTGATACCAGTTGGGGTCGGAGAACGGAATGTTTTCGCCAAAAACCTCAAAGAGCTGAGGTTTAGTGGAAGATGATTGGACCTTTTTAGACATGATGTTTTGAGTGAGATGTAGGATGGAGGAATATTTTTGGCGAAAGAAGGGTTTTATCGAGTAGTTTAAATTGGTCTTCAATATACCTCGGCCACAAAGACCGAGTTATGTGGGGTATGTCACGTGATCCAAACATGTGAAGTATATGTATAAGAAGGAACGTATAGAATCGGCGATAGACAAACAATTGTTGAACTACGTGAAAAAAAAAAAAAAAAAAAAAAAAAAAATCATAAAAATATCATGTATAAGGTTTGTTCTTTATGCGACAGCAATTAAATACAGATTAAGCAGAAGACTCGGTAGCAGCCTTCTTCTTGTTACGCTTCTTGTTGGAAGGCTTCAAGGGCTTGGCCAACAACTTGACAATCTCTTCATCTTGAATCTTCTTGTCAGACTTGATGAGATCAAAGTTGGGAGTGGCAGGACCAGAGAACTTGACGGTACCGTTTCTAGTCAAACCAATGGTAGCAAAGAATTGAACAACAACCTCACCAGACTTCTCATAAACAACATCGTAGGGAGTAACGAGGTTGTGGGAAATGGCTTCTCTAAGACCAATACGGGCTCTCTTGGGGTCGCTCAAAGAACGAATGGTGAAAGGGAAGTTACCAGCCTTCTTTTGGATTTCGGAGATGGTGGCACGGGAGGTTTGAAGCTTGAGTTGGTAGGTGATGTCGTTCTTCTTGAAGACGGTAGTAGCAGTCTCACCAGCACGGACCTTACCTTCACCGGTAGAAACTAGAATGTCTACGCCGTAGACCTCACCTTCCTCGAAGGTTTGGGTTTCAAAGTCACGTTTTTGGCTCTCGCTGGGGTTCAAGATGATTTCCTTCTTGCCGGTGAGGACGTTTTGCTCCTGGTTGTGGGAAAGCATGCCTTCAAGAGCGACGACACCGTAGTCCTTGACGACGGCGTCGACGACCTTGGTGACGTCCCAGTTTCTGTTGCCAGGCTTGATGGTTCTGAGAGCAGCTTCAGCAGCGTACCAGGCGCCGGTGATAACATCAGCAACACGGCTGGAGACGTCGGAGCCCACGACGATGGTGTCGGCGACCGAGGAGGCATAACCGTCGATTTGGGCACCGAGGGTGATCTTGACGACGTCGCCGGCCTTCAGGACGGTTTCAGCTTCGGGATCGGTGGGGGCAGGAGAGAGATGGGCCACGGTGTGGTTGGGCGAGATGGAGGTAGGGAAGGCGATACCCTTTGAGATCTTCTTTCCCTTGTAAATGTTTTCAGTTTCTTCGAGAATGAGCTTGTCACCTTCGAGGGAGAGGTCGATGATTTTGGCTCCTTCGACGGCTAAGGCCTTGACCTTTTCGAGGACACGGTTGGAGATTTGGCCGGCGGTCTTGTACTTTTCCAAGACGTCGGAGTTGGCGATGGAGGAATCAACTTTGGCGGTTAGTATAGGGCCCAATGTTAGTAGGAGTGTGCTTACCTTCTGCGGTAGACATTATACAATGGATTGATGATGAGGTTGGGGGAGGGAGAGAAGTGAAAAAGTCAAAAAAATTTTCTACTACAGGAATTGACTTTTGGTGGTAAGCCCTTGCCCTGGATAGTGTGAGCTAGGAATGGCTGGGGTTAACTGGGAGGTGACTGGGAGTTAGCTGGGAGTTAGCTGGGAGTTAGCTGGGAGTTAGCTGGGGTGAACTAGAGTTAGTTGGGGTGAACTGGGGTTAACTGGGAGTTAATTAGAAATTAGCTAGAAGTCAACTAGAAGTCAACTAGAAGTTATATGGAGGTTAACTGAAAGCCAACTGGAATATAAAGCAATATAAAGCCAACAATAAAACCAATACTGAATCCTGATTCCTGAATCTTGATCCTGATTCCTACTTCATGATCCTGATCCTAATTCTAATCCTAATTCCATTAACTCTTCTCATCTTCTTCTTTCATTTTGGCCTTCAAGAATACCGCAGAACTCAGAGAAAAGATGCGATCCTGCTCACTCAAACCAGTGCGCTTCTTTGTCTGGGACCCTTTCACGTAGTTATCAAAGCCTTTAACAACGTTACCACTTGGAGTATCCTCCAAATACGCGCCTTCGAGTTTATAAAGCTGTTCCTCCAGGGAATTCTGGTTAAGTTAGTTTCTGGATGTTTGAACAGAGCAAGAACATACGAGAGATTTATCGACGTTTCGCTTTTTGGCAATCAAGTCTTTCAAATCTTTTTTAACTGATTCATATTCGAGGACTTTTGGGTCAGGACCATTCAATGGAGTAAATTCATTATCAGACTTGATTTCGTTATTAAAAGTTGGCATTGTAGGGTCTGAGGGTGGAGTTCTTTCTGAGTATCAGTTCAATCAGTTCCAAGTATCAGTTAGTTCTAAGTATCAGTCTGTTCCAAGTATCAGTTCTGTTCTGTTCAGTCAGTTCTAAGTATCAGTCTGTTCCAAGTATCAGTTCTCTTCTGTTCAGTCAGTTCTGTTCAGTCTGTTCTTCTGTTCTAATCTTCTGTTCTAATCTTCTGTTCTAATCTTCTGTTCTAATCTTCTGTTCTCTGTTCTGTTCTGTTCTATTCTCCGTTCCATCTCCGTTCCATCTCTTCTATTTTCCTTCTCTTCTGTTCTCCATTCCCTGCTCCAATTTTCCTTACGTAAAAAATGCATAAATGAAAAAACACCTTGTGCACAACATATCGTGTTTACACTCGTAATGACCACCAAATTTGCCCAATTCCCTTTTCTACATACAAAAGACTATGAAATTTCAAAAAACTCCTACAGTCACCTTCTAACCTTCTCACCAGAATCACCACCTTCTCCATTCGCATCCCGCCACAGCTTCGCGGCCCACTCCAAACAGGCTCGCAGTCCTGCCCTTTATTTATTTTTTTATGATCTCTACATGCACCTCTCAAGTCTCTCCATATATCACCTTCAACGCGCATAAAGCATTTGCTCATGTCTTATCCTATTCAATATCAACCACAGCAGCAGCTTCAACAGCCTCAACCTTCACAGCAAAACCCCCAGGCAGCAGCTAGATTCCAGCAACCGGGTCAGTATCCTCAGAATGCCAACTATTCACAGTCGCGACAGAATCCTGCCGTGATACCTCAGCACTACATGGGCCATCCTCAGTATCAGCAACACATTCTTCAACAGCAACTTCAGAATCAACAACTCCAGCAGCAACAACTCCAGCAGCAACAACTTCAGAATCAACAACTTCAGAATCAACAACTCCAGCAGCAACCGCAGAATCAACAACTCCAGCAACAGCTCCCACAACAGCAGCAACTCCAACAACAGCAACTCCCGCAACAGCAACTCCAACAACTCCAACAACAACAACACCTCCAGCAACAGCTATTGCAAAAAAAACAATACTCTCCAGCTCATCCTGATGCCATGAGACCCCAGTATCCCTTGCGATATGACCCGTACCAGCAAAAGCCCTTGACATTCCCACAGACCCACCTACAGCACCCTCAGTTCCAACCTTCCAGCCCGTCTGTAGCTTCTACTCCCGTCCAGCCAGCCAAATCTGACCAGCTCTCTGATGACAGTACCATCCTCAAAGTCTTGAATGATATGGGCCCCCCAGACTCTCCAGAAGCCGAGGATATAGAGGAAATTGTTCGCACCGATGCCGAAGACTACCTCGTCGAATCTAAAAGCAAATTAAACAACCAACTCTCCCTCAAACGTAAACGAGCTGAAATCGACTACTCGACCCAAACACTGCAAATAAGGCAATCTCGTCCCGGATGCATTTTTGACGGCGGATACTACGGTTATGGCAACAGGTACAAAAAGCGAAACTTCACCGTCGATCTTACGGATGAGCTGCTAGATGACATCGCGGATATCCAAGAGGTTTTGGTTCCTATACGGCTGGACATTGACTTTGACAAGTACCAGCTTCACGACACCTTTACTTGGAATCTTAATGAGAAAACAATTTCTGTTGCACGCTTTGCAGAGTCTTTGGCAGAGGATTTTTACATGCCAAACAATGTCTCTAGTTCTATCGCCATGGCTATCACCGACCAGATTAACGACTTTCGAGTCCATCCGGACGTTCTCGCGTCAAAGGATGCTGGCACCGATGACCCACGGGACGACGACTTTAGAATCACCATAAAACTTGACATCACTGTTGGGCACCACAATTTGATAGATCAATTTGAATGGGACATAAACTGCCCGGACAATAGCCCAGAACAGTTTGCTGTTGTTATGTGTGATGAAATGAATCTCTCTGGTGAATTCGCTACTGCCATTGCGCATGCCATTCGAGAGCAACAGCAGTTATATACGAAATCCCTACTTCTTTTAGGATATGAATTTGACGGGTCTCTCGTGCCGGATGAAGAAATTAGACGCGAAATATGTCCACCAATCACTGAATATATTAGGTCTACTCATGTCCTCAAAGATTACTCTCCAGCGTTGATTGAAATAGGAGAAGCCGAACTCGATCGACAAGACAGAGTAAGAGACCGAGAGAGTCGAAGGAAGAGAAGACAAGGCCGTGCTGGAAGAAGGGGTGGCCCGCAACTTCCTGACTTTAAAGATAATATTAGAACCTTTAGGACGCCGGCTTACGCTTCAATGCTTCCTGCGTCTTTGGATAGGAATGAAGAGCTAATTAGAAAGCTTAACAGAGGAAGTGATGAGAGTGAGAATGAGGAAGAAGACGATTCTTATTCTTATACATCGTCCAGAAGGACGAGAACTCATGCAACTCACTCTTCAGTTCCCAAGCCTGTTCATAATATGCCTATGTCCGCTCCAGTTCAGCAAATTCGGGGATACCGGCCATCCCCTGGATATCCTCAAGCTGTTCCTCCTCAATATAGATATATGCAACCGCAGTCTTACCCAGCTCCTCCTCAATATCGTCAACAAATTCAGTATCAACAACAACCTTATATTTCTCAGCAGCAAATGCCTCCCCAAATGCAGAGGTATCCTCCCCAGGCATATAGAAATCAGCAATTTCCTTCTCATAACCAAGCACATCCACAAGTGCATCCTCAAGTGCATCCTCAAATGCATCCACAGGCACATCCGGGTCATCAGGGTCATCCACAGGCTCATCCACAGGCTCAACAAGCACATCCACAGGCCCAAGCACATCCACAGGCTCAAGCCCATCCACAGGCTCAAGCCCATCCACAGGCTCAAGTTCATCCACAGGCTCAAGTTCATCCACAGGCTCAAGCTCATCCACAGGCTCAAGCTCATCCACAAGCCCAAGCCCACCCACAAGCTCAAGCCCATCCACAAAGTCATCCTCAAACCCACCCTCAAGCTCAACCTGAACAATTTCAACAGCCTGATCAAGAAATTCCAAATGGTAACGGGAATTCAGATTCTTACATGGTAAAACTCAAGGTACCTAGACTTGGAGAAGTTGTTCAAAGTAAGTAATGATAACGTGTATCAATGTAAATAATGAAGGCGATTTTTGGGTGAGAAGCTATAAGAGTGTATTGCAGTCACTTTATTTCATATAGTTGTAACAAGCCAATACCAATATTAACAAAACTCTAAAGAACGTTACTATAATACATATAATAATATGGATGTCTGATGCATTTCATTTCTACATCCTTCTTATGATTCCCACATTTTTCACACAAATCATGGAGCTTCCGGTAAACAACTTCTTCTCTAGTTAATATGCTCTGGCACTGTGTTCGTTTCTGGGGATGTTTAAATGGTACATGTTTTCTTTCTGGAATCAGTTGGATTTCTTTAAACATGGAATTAGTTTCCTGAACAAACTTTGGACTTGTCCAAACTTCATAACTGGGATAAGATTGAGGAATGTATATCTGTCGTTCAGCCGATGACAACGCTGTCCATGCCTTTCCAGGAGAGCTGGATTCTGAAGAACAACTTGAAATAGGAGTTTGACAACCAGTGGGTATATAATTGGATAGTTTAGGAGTTTGACAGCCAGTGGGTATATAGTTGAAGTGTTTTGGAGTCTGACGGCCAGTGGATATATAATTGGAGTTGGATAGTTTTGGAGGTAATGGAGAAGTGTCAATTAGAGTCATTGCAGTATCGCACTGCCGAAAATTTGTGGTAGCTGGTCTTTGAATAGAAGAGCTTGGATAAGCTTCAGTGTTTGGTTGAGTAAAAGAGCTTGGATAAGCTTCAGTGTTTGGTTGAGTAAAAGAGCTTGGATGAGCTTCAGTATTTGGTTCGTGATATTGGCTATATTGCTGGTCAAAGATGATTTTCAAAATGCTCATAATATCATTGATAGATAGTCCACTGACAAATCGATTTTTTTTCATGTATCCAATATCAATCATCTTCATATCGATCAATGCAGCTGTTTTAGGTGGAAGTTGTGATACCATAATGTTATAAAGTCCGTCTGTTGTTGCGTAAAGTTTTTGAAATTGAGTATGATACTCCATGAATTCTCTAAAGTCAAGATTTTTGACTGAAGTTGAATCAAAAAGTTCCCGTTGAATTATTATCAAGTCTTTTCTCCATTGTCCAAGGTCGTAAACAGTATCCAATAAGTATTGAGAAAACACGATAGGATTCAGCCATTCAACACCTTCATCCATCATTAATTGAATAATCTCACTTCCCAAAACTTTGTCTACAGAATCCATAAGAAGTCCATAAACCTCGCTCTCAGATAATGCGAGCCCACTTCTTGTTTCTTCCATAATGACTAGTTTCATGAATTTATCAAACCAGCCTTTGATATCTAAAGTGTTTTTTGACAGTTTTTCTGCCATAAGTTGTCCAAAGTCGTCATTGAAGCTATTTGCGAATTTGTAACCGAACTTGTAATTTTTCAAAGGTGTACTCAGATTAAAATAGGGTCGAAAAGACAGGGAATTATAAGAATTGATTGATTCTAAATCTTCAAAAAGTACTTTTTTTTCTTTAATATTGTCCTGCGAAAAAAAGACTGGAGTTCCATACTTGTGATATTCATTGTTTGGTTCCATTTCTCGTAAGAATAAATAGTTGACAAAATAGTTGACGAGAAATAACGATTTAGACGATTTAGATGATTTAACGATTAAGAAGATTTAGATGATTTAGACGATTTAGATGATTTAGATGATTTAGACGATATAGACGATATAGACGATATAGACGATTTAGACGATATAGACGATTTCAACACAATTTAATAACAATTTAGAACGATTTAATAACAATTTGAAAACAATTTGGAACCGATAAAAATAACAAATTCTAGAATAACCGACAGAAAAAGAAGAAACAGTTTCTTTTAAACTCCGAAATTGTATTAATTGCTATTGAGCGTACGAGCAGTTGGTTGTTTTGAACGGTCAACACCTGAAAATTAACAAGACATGAAGGGTGGTTTAAGCAGATTTGAATCTTATGAAGAGTACCTGTTCAGGAACAGACTTTAAGATTCAACTAGCTATATAGTGTTTAAATGTAAACGACATTTTACATAAATATCAATTTACTGTCCTACGCTTTCCTCCCTCTTGCATACCACATTGAAACCAAAATGTCTTTTTTCAACGACGATGACTTCTTTACGCCGTTCTCCAACAGTAGGAGCTACCAGCAACAGAACCAATTAACACAAAGGTTTGGCTCTCAACAAGCCATGGCAAATGGACATCACCATCAGATACCTCAACAGCATCTCGACCCGTTCACTCAGATGCAAATGCAAATGCAGTCGGCTCTCAACTCATTTCAACAGCCATTGATGCTTCATGATATGTCTTCAGCATTTCCGACATTTCCAGCATTTCCAACAATACCATCGGCTCCAGCATTTGCAACTGCCAGCTCCAACGCCATGTCCACCTCTTCATCCTTCAACGAAACACCTGACGGCTATGAAATCAGACTACAGGTGTTTGGAGTAACACCTCAGGACGTCAAGTTGGATTTCGACCCGTCTAGATCAGTGCTATCCGTCAGAGGAACGTCCAAAACAACCAACAGAATCCAAATGCCTGATGGGTCCGTCTCCATGTCTCAGAGTTCCAGCTCGTTTGACCGCTCCTTCCAGCTTCCTCAAGGCACTGTTGATTCCAGTGCCATTGCAGCTTCTGTCGAAGACCAGGAGTTGGTGATAAGAGTGCCAAAACTTGGGCGAACACAACAACCTTCTATCGGCTCCACTGTTTCTATTCCAGTTCAAGACCATAGAAGGATTGAAGATGTTACTGAAGACAGTGTATAAGTATTATACTAAAGACAGAGACCTAATTATAATGAACATGTGATCAGATCACGGGGACAGAAGAGGCCGGGTAAGCTAACCCTAAAGCCCTAATTCCCAATAATTTTAGTATAAATATTTCTTGAGCTCCCTTGACGAACCCTTTTTCTTTTTCTTCTTTGATACGAAAGTCTCTTATTCACTGTACTGTTCCCTTTAATAGTTAGTTGGACAAGTAGAGGGGAAAAAGAGACGAGAATATGAGTTTTAATAACCAAGAACTACACCTCATACTGGCTGTAAAGACGTTTTAACTTTACGAGTCGGTAACTAAGTTACTGGAACATGAAAGTAGATATAGTAATGAGTTTAGTTGAGTCTTGAGTGAGTCTTGAGAATATAATAATGAAATGAGTTTAGATATGGGAATTGTATTGAGTTTAGATATGGCAATTGTATTGAGTTTAGTTAAGGGATTTGTATGAGACTCTTGAGTCTTCAGTCTTGGATTTGTATGAGTCTCTTGAGTCTTCAGTTTCTGTTCAGTCTGAGTTATGAGAAATAAGGACGATATCAACCTGTCCCACATTAGCCCGTAGCATCATTGAAAAACATGGCTTCTAAATAAACACTGATATCAAGCATCCAGAATGACCCTGATCTCTTCAAACATATCCGTTAATCATAAGACGAAATTGAAACAGGAACTTATTCACATTCTCAGTTATATCTCTGTTTCGCCTAGAAAATGTTTCTCTCGTATCTTGGCCAATTCTATTAGCAGTAACTGGTTCAACAGCTATACTATAAAGCTGGTTTCTGAGTGGTACACTTATGGCACTGTCGTATGCTGGTACAGAAATAAACAGTCGGTGATATCCCCAGCAATCAACAAATCTCTGGGTTCACTGGATTGAACTGAGACTAAGCGTCAAAACGAGTTTCCTCAAGCTCTTATGGGAGGATTGCAAATATGAGCACTTTGTACAGAAGGGCTTGGATATCTGGGGTCATTCAAATCGGACTCAAGCACTACCGATTGTAGAGGATTATTTGGACTCGAGCGCTGCTGATTGTACAATTTAGACACTCGGCTCATTCATCTCAATGCAGTTTCAGGTTTTTCAGAGACATTGAGGTTTTGCTTAAACCTTTATTCACCTTTAATTCACGTTCAACTCTTGCTCAACTCAACTCCAACACCTCCATCCACCTCCATCCTCCCCAATCCTCCTTGTCACTCGCTTCATGGACACATTTTAACCCCATAGTCCTAATAAAAACCTAAACCTGAAAACGAATGACGTCATATTTTAATGTCATTTTTTGACAGCTCCACTAGTTGTGGCCTTATAAGCAGATTGGAGTTGAAAATAAATATGGAACGGTGTTTGAACTGTTTTGGAACAGAGTTAGAACGGTACCCCGAGCTGGACCAAAAGCCAGGAGCCCAAGCACATATTCCAAGTAAGAAAAAGTTCAAAATCCATAGAAAAAAGAATTATTGACAGACCCGAATGCCTTTCGGGTCGCTGTTAGCAAACGTGGCTGCTTGTAAAACGAGAACAATAACTTCTGAGAAAGCGTCCTTTATTTTGGCGCCGCTGCTTCAGAGACCGGCAAGCTATTTGCAAGAGCACACTCACGTAGTAATGAAGTTCCGTCGGCGCCTCTGTTAATGTACCGAGGATCGGCATTGTCGGGCCGCGACACTATTTATGTTGAAGTTCGGTCCATAACATTGAGCAGGTGTCGGGCTCGCAGGACCCAAATGATCCGAGAGTTTAAACGGCCTTTACCAAGACATTTAATAAATTAACACAAATTAAGACAGAAACGTGACAAATTTGCAGGGAAACTTTATTTTTCCTACTAAATTATGATAAATATTTAATAAACTACACTAAGTTGCACTAAGGTGAGTAAATTTTTTATTTTTATTTTATTGTATTTTTTTTTTTTCAACTCTTCTTCCTTCTCATATATTCAAGTATCTTGCTAACTTTTACGCCCTTTAGATTCTTCACCTTCTTCTGGTCCCATAATACTTTCATGCTTTGAAATTTTCAGCGCTGCGACTGCTGACTTCTCTCTCCCTTCTGTCTCGCTCACTTGGCCTCTCAAGTCCTGCTTTCTGGCCCAAAAACCGTCTGAAAAAAATATAAAAAACAATGTCTGTCTATCAGAACACATCTTCTCCTTCAGCCCAGAGCGCTGAAACACCCGACCTCGAGTCCAATCAGTACAAGAAAGTCGAAGTTAACCACTCGACCAACTCCTCCTCGTCCACCCTGACGAGACTGCTGGACCGCCCTGGCTTCGCTACCCGAAGAACTTCTTCTCCCCTGGCTGCCAACGCTTTGAAAGAAAACGACTCCGTCCAACATCCTGCTCTGATATTGACCGCCAACCAGCTCTCGTCCGCTACCGATACAGGCTCGTCTTCCTCTGGCCTCGCCATCACCACCGCAGACTCTTTCAACAAAACCACTTCTACTAGCTCCCTCGTTGGTGGCTACGCTCCAAACGCCTACTCAAACAGATCATATCAGTCCTCTACCAGCTCTCTCTCGTCCCTGGGAACCGAGTCCTCGGCCACCTTACAGTTCAATATTCCTCCAAACGCCAAACCCACATTTCACTTTGGCACTCCGAGTGAGCTCGGGTCCCCTACTTCGGCCAGCCCTCCCCATTCTGCTCCTTCTTCTCACTATCCTGAAGCCTCCACCTCTGACTGCCAGTGCGAAATCTCTCAGCCTGGCACCCCTATAGAGTTGCCGGCTCCTACAATCCCGATCCCGCAAGCTGTGAACCACGACAGAGAATACAACAGTCAACAACAGCCTGATGTTGCTACTGGAAGCTCGGTTAAAGAAAAACCGAAGCCTGCTCCTATTCCTACAACTGCACCCAAAGACATCCCTGGTAAAGAGCTCTCAAAGTCTCATAAGTCTCACTCGTCTATAAATCTGTTCAGGCGGCATCGAGGTGATTCAACTTCAAGCGTTTCCAGCATCCCCAGCTCCCCTTCAACCTCCGCTGGCCCTAACAGCGTCCCCAAGAGCTCCATGGCAGACCTCAAACGTTTCTTCCAGAAACCTTGGAAAAATAATGTTGCTCATCTTCAAGAGTTTCCTCTGACTGGCCACCATCACCACGGATCAAAAAAGCTAGGCTCTTCGCCATCTGCTTCTTCTTCTCCTAGCTCTCCTGGTATCAGAGGTATAGGCAAGTCCCTCCGTTCTAGCTCCACCAGTCTCAAAGTTATGCACGATGAAACGAAAAGATCTCTAACAAAAACTTACGGAAAGCTGGGCAAGGCTCTCGGTGAAGGTGCTGGAGGAAACGTTTGGTTAGTTACGAGAAACAAAGATGGTCGAGTTTTTGCAGTCAAGGAATTCCGACAAAAGCAAAGCTATGAGTCTGCTCGTGATTATTCAAAAAAAGTCACTGCTGAATACTGCATTGGATTAACACTGAAAAACCCGAATATTGTAGAAACGGTTGATATCCTCTACGATTCTGATAAAATCTATCAAGTCATGGAGTACTGTGAGTTTGACTTGTTTGCAATTGTAATGTCGGGAAAGATGTCAAGATCAGAGGTCTACTGTGATTTTAAACAACTGATGAATGGTATCAAATATATGCATGAGTCTGGTCTTGCCCATCGCGATTTGAAGTTGGACAACTGTGTAATCAATTCTCAAGGTATTGTCAAAATCATTGATTTTGGTTCGGCCGTTGTTTTCAGATATCCAGAAACCGAAAAGATTCATGAAGCTGTGGGCGTGGTTGGATCGGATCCATATCTTGCACCTGAAGTCATTACTCATTTAGTCTATGATCCCAGGCCCGCTGATATTTGGTCCGCTGCTATTGTTTTCTGCTGCATGCTGATGAGAAAGTTCCCTTGGAAAGCTCCTAGACAATCGGATAATTCCTTTAAACAATTTGCTGCTGGTATGGAACCTTCCAAATCACCCACCTCTTCTGGCGCAGATAATAAAATTACTCTCCCTGCTACAACTGGTGGCGCCATGTCTGGTCCAAGCCGACTTTTAAAGTCACTTCCTACGGAAGTCCATCCTCTTGTTTTGAGCATGCTCTGTCTTGACCCCGAGACTCGTCCTAGTATAGAACAGTGTTGGGCGGATCCTTGGTTCTCCTCTGTTCCGTTCTGTACTATTGATGAGAAGTCTGGTTCTACTATACGCGCTGATGGACATACACATACGAAAGTTGACTTTGAAGACGCTCACATTGCGCTATTGGAAAAGAAGAATAAAAAGAAGAAAGAAAAGGAAAAGTTATGGTGACATACTCTCTAATTTCTTCCCTTTTATTTTTGAGTATTCATACTCTCTAACTTCAATTTCTTCCTTTTTATTTTTATTTTTGAATGAATGAACGACGAATGAATTGGATGAATTTGTGTTTTTGTTTTTTATCATTGATGTTTTTTTTATGTACCATACCTTCTCATTTAGAATTGTGTATTTTTTAGAATAGAGAATATAGAGTGTTTTTTTACAAAAGAGGTTTGCCAGCTTTATTTCATAAACATGGTTGTTTTTCTTGTTACCAGAGGTGCTATCTATGAATGATTCCACAGTCGCTATGAAAAGAAGACATGAAAGATCAATGGAGATAGTTTCTCTCTATTTTTTTCTCTTCAATATATCGCTTTAGCACTCTGGCCGTTATATTGCCATTTTTCTATTTAACTTTGGTTGAATCAGTAAGAGATGGAAGCTCTTCAAGATGAAGTTACAAGTTCGAAAAATCTAAAACGGACTTGGTCTGAAATCATTTCTTGCGGAGAAGATAGTGCTTCTCCAGCTTTCATTTCTTGTAGAAAAGATCCCGTTTCTCCAGCTTTCAGTAAAACGGATATAGCATCTATTCCTAGAAACCTCGCTCACGATTTTCATAACTTGTTGAAAGATCCACAAGATAAAACAACTACAGAAACATTAAAACTAGCAACGGAACAACTAGAACCATTAGAACTAGCAACGGAACAACTAGAACCATTCGAACTAACAACGAAACAACCAGAGCCATTCGAAAAAGTAACAAAAACGCTCGAGGCAGTATCTGCTCTACATTGTACAAACAATAACGGCACTCACTGGAGCCTGTCCAACTCAGTCTCAGATGCTCTTGCAGAATATCGAGCTGCCGATCGAAACTGTCCTACTTATGAAATTCTAGAAAGTCTCCAAACATCTTCAAATTCGCTTCTTAATGCCCCCGAGTTATCTCCCGTTGATTCCAAACTTGAATGCTTCTTTCCCTACCGAAACTCGCCAAATAGCCAGCTTAGCTTCAGCCAATATTCGCCAATTACAAATTACTCCAATGCTAAGTTGCAGCCTCTCAATTCATACCTCATCAATCCAGTACCTCAATATCGGCGACCTGCTCCATCTTTCAAATACCTCAGCCCGTTAAAGGCTTTAACGCTTTTGTTGCCGTTAACTTATCACATTTGTAACAAAGAGTTTGAGTATGACCCGAAAAAAATTGAAATATGCTCTCTGCAAAAAGACGATCCGGAGGAAGGATCAATCTTTAAACAAAATCAAATCATTGGCTCTGCTAGCTCTAAAAGCAGATATATTGTTTTAGATCTCTTAGGAGCCGGAACATTTGGACAAGTTTACAAATGCTGGGATTTGGATGTTAAGCAGCTTTGTGCTATTAAAGTAATCAAGGACAAAACTTCAACAACGCACCATGTATATCCAGAGATATTAATATTGAACCACTTGCAAGTTTTATACAATCCTGTGGAAAAACACAATATTCTCGCTCTAAAAAATAGTTTTTTAGAAGATTCTCATATGTGTATGGTGTTTGATCTTTGCAAGTGTACTTTAAAACAATTCATTAAACACAATAACTCCAGACCTTTTTCCTTCCAAACGATAAGATTGATTGCCGGACAACTCTTACATACTTTAGTGGCACTGAAGAAGGCTAAAATTATCCATTGTGATCTCAAACCGGATAACATAATGGTCAAAGATGGACCTGGATTCCAATTACAGATCATAGATTATGGATCTTCCTGTCATGAAAATCAAACAGTATGCCAATATATACAGACTCGATTCTACAGAGCTCCTGAGATCATTTTAGGACTTCCATATTCAACAGCAATAGATATGTGGTCGTTTGGATGTATTCTCGTTGAATTACTTTTAGGAAAGCCAGTTTTTCCAGGAGCAACTGAATATAACCAGTTGGTTAGAATCACTGATATCATTGGAAAGCCACCAGCGTGGATGGTTAAAAATGGACGAAATTCTTCCAAATATATTGATATGAATGGTTCATATTATTCTGTGAAATCAATTGATCAATATAGATTTGACTCTGGAAATCATGATGAAATAGATTATAAATTGTGTCACCAACACGAAAGTCTCTCGCAAATTGTGTACAATACTAATCTGGGATCAGACCCAATTACTGTTTCTCAGGAATCCAGCACTAGAGATCAAGTAATTTTCCTTGATTTTTTACAATCTATTCTTCAATTTAATCCCCTAAGTCGATTAACTCCAATTGAAGCCTTGAATCATCCGTTTTTAACCAATTGTCAGCTCAGTCATACTGAATTTACGGAGATTTTACAACGTGTGACTGAAATCAATTGTAAACGATTCTACAACGATAACAGTACCAACGAAGAAATCAATACTTCTAAAAGATCAAGAAAGAGAATCAAAAGGGTTCCAACTCCTGTTATTGACCCTCACTTTAATGAAATGTTATCAGATATCAGTAAACAGATTCCAGATTTGAATAACGTTGATGTAAAAGCTATTGAAGCAAACACCAACTTTCATATGTATCAATATCCTACTCCTAATAATAATTGAATTTTCAATCGAGTATTATTTCTGATTTGAAGAAAAAAAAAAAACACAACCATTCTTGATAAAATATACATAAATAAATTTGAAGTCTGCTAATCAGCAATAGCTTCCTTTAATATTTTCCAGCGTTCTTGAAGCATTCCATATTCGGTTTCAATTTCAACAATCTGCTGTTTTGTATCAACCAAATCATCTTTTAAACGAGACAGCTGAGATTCATGACGCTCCTTCGTTTCAAACAATTGCTTATTTTCTTTTCGTAGTGCAATCAGTTGATCTGCCATATCTGTGTCTAAACCTTCAAACTTTTCTTTCATTTCCATTTCAAGTCCCTGATTTTGCACTTGGAGTTCCTCATTGTCATCTTCTAATTGAGCAGCTTTAACTCTCAAGTGAGCTAACTCATTAGTCACTGCTAAATGATTGCTAGTCAATGTAGATATAGCTTCCTCTAATCTCCGAATCTTTTGAGTTGATAGACCATTAGCGTTTCGTAATGCTTCAACTTCTTCAACTCGTTCCGTCTCAATTCGATGGAGCTCAGCATACTCATCATTGTACTTTTGTAATGTTACTGGTAAGATTCTGACATCGTACGCATCAGCTACCAAATCATTGATCCTATATTGGAGAGTAGCGTTGTCCAAAAGTGGACCATGAGCTGATCCATTACCAATTTTAAAAATTGGACTTCCACTTCTTGGGGGAAGAGGAGGAGGAATTGGTTTATTTGAATAATCAGATGGGCTGAACATATAATCATCAAAGATATTTTCTTTCAGGAATGCCAACAACTCTTCAAATTCCAAAGAAAGTATTTTGCTTGTATTTCTTTTGATTAAACCAACGGCAAATCGCAGCATAGCTTCCATTCCTTCAGAAATAACAACATCGAATATTCGCAACACTATTTGTAGCGGGAACTTGTACGCAAATAAAGTCAAAAACCATTGTGATGCAAACATAGAAGACCTTACTCCCTGACGTCCTAAATGGATATGAACTTCAGGAATTGTGTCTTCTAATATTCTGTCAAATTGATAGAGTCTCAAATGAAGACCAGGCATTTCAAATAAGAAAAATTCACGGAACCCATAATCCTTCATGAGCTTTACAAGCAAACAGAAGGCCTCAGGCTCAGACAAATGAATAAGTAATGGAACGGTAATAAACGCCATTCCTTGGGTGTAGCCTACTTCTGGATCGAATAAGCTATATGCTTTTATGATTTTGAATAGAGATTCAGGATCAACATTTTTAATGAAACTGGTTCTACTCAAATCTCTTCTTATAGCTTTTTCATGGGGACTGGACTCTGATATAATAGAATGATAAAGAGTTTCCAAGCTTGCAGATTTTGATCCTGAAATCGCTTGCCAGACAAGACCTCTAATTTCATTTGGAATACCAGAGGCAATAACGAGAGACATGTCAATTGGGTTACTTCGTGCAAAATGCGAGTAATCATCCATTACCTGAGTCCAAATACCCCAGTCAATTTCATTCGCGCCTTCTCCAGATGCCTGGTAGTTTGAAGAAGCTTGGAGGCCGTCGCGAATGACTTTGAACTGGAGTCGGAGTTGATTCATGGCCTCTTCAATTTTAGCATCCGACTCTGAGGAAAGTGAAGCTGCCTGATCCTCTTTCACATCTAATCTTGACAACAGCAAGTCGTAGTTCGCTGTCGAGGCGTAGGAAGCTCGCTTTTGATTGAAAACTGAGCCGGACGAAACACTCGTCAATGTATGCGACCTTTCTCGCGAGCCTCCACCATTGAATAGCAATTGTCTCTTTCTAGGAGGTAGAGCTGGGCTTGCCTGGGATTCTTCCAAAGAATCTTTGCCAACAACAGAAGTATCAACTTTGGGGTTTACGCTTCCAGCAGGCCTATCCAGTTCACTCGATACTGAAGTATTCTGATTGTCACTGTGAGCATCTTCAAAGTTATCTGTTTCAGTATCTTCATCAGTTTGGAGGCTGTCGTTCAATTGGTTTGGCGGAGTCAGATCCTGTCTTTAGTTAGCTATAACGAACAATTGTTTGCTCAATTGATCTCACGCACTCCTACTACTGAGTCTTCAGCATAAAGACCTCCTTTCACAGCAGATTCATTTGCCTCCTGATCTAAAGACATGGTGAAGAAGTCTAGCAACCGTGAAGTTCAATTGGTTCTGTTCACCCTTATATGAACAAGTAGAGAAATTAGTGTTTGGTATATTGTGCCTAGTTTGCACCTTCGTACAGTACCCCTTACCCACGTTGCGCCAATATAGGAACAAGAAAAAAAGCTTAAGAAGCTTAAGAAAAGAAGTTTGAGAAGTTTAAGAAAAGCTCTAGAAAGGCTCTAGAAAGGCTCTAGAAAGGCTCTAGAAAAGAAGCTCAAAAAGCTCGAGAAGCTCAAGAAAAAAAACTCAAGAAAAAAATAGTTAAATACAAGAATATGGAAGCTATGTCATTAAGCATTGAAATAAGAAGAGCCTTCAGAGACAGTTTCACCAGAAGGAGAGTTGGTCAAAGAAGGGGTGCTCAGAGAAATGACGCTGGGATCAAGAGATTGGCTGAGGTTTCTGGCAGGTAAATCTACTGAAGCGTCTTCACTATTATGCAGAGAGTAGTAGTATTGATACTCTTCACTGACAGTTGAAGTTTCAGCATACAATGAAGAATCGTCAGAAAACTCGTCTGACGAAGACAGAATCTGAGAATGGCTCTGGCTTTTAACTACTCCTTGCGCAGCTTCTACACCCGAAAGCAAGGCTTCAACTCGCTCGGGTTCACTGTTTGCAAAGTAGATTCTGAGGGCCTTACCGTCTTCCACAGACAAAGGAAGCTCACCAAGAGAAGCTACCTTTTTAAGGTCCTGGGCAATCTTCTTGAGGTGGTCGGCAAAACGGTTAATATCATCAGAAAGCGTGTCAACGACCTGCTCGGTGAGCTGGGTGACGGGAGGGATTGTGAGAGTAGGCGTAAGGTCAAAGTCGACATATGAGCCAGTGGTGGGAATCTGTGAGCGGAACTCGCGAAGCAGATCCCCAAAGGAAGCAATGGTATCAGAGACACCGGGGCGAGGAGACGAGCTCAGAACAGCAGACAGAGAAGGTTGAGGGAACACAAACTGCGGCTGGTAGGTAGAAATAGGTCTGACGAATCTGGGGGATTTGTAGGCCTTGACATTTCGGGTCCAGAGCTTTCGCAATGATTCAGAGGGAGAGGTAGGCTTGTGGAACGAGTGCAGTGAACGCATGCCCCAGTTATTAACCAGATAGCTTTTGCTTTCCAACTGGAACAGGTTGGGCTTGTTGTCCAAATGTCTCAAGACAAGGGGCCGTCCCTTTCTGTGAACAGAGGTCCAAGAAGCGGTATTCAAGCTGCGCGCAATGACGCACCTGCGGTAGTTAGCGAGAGGGTCAACGTATTGTACCAGCGCAGAGGAAGGACGGTTGAACGCCTTTGAAGAGAAGAATCTATGTGTTGGACAGCAGAAATCAGTGAAGAACTTTTGCCTAGGGCTGTATCCGGGTCTACCAGAGAACCCTCTGCGATACTGACGTTTGCTATTAGCTACAGGCACCCTTACAAGCGCAGGCTTCGGGTTCAGGTTTCGAGGAAGTGAATCAACTATATCTTGTAGAGACTCCTTAGCCTGCTGAGCGGCCTTTCTAAGGAGCGACAAGAGATTTCTAGCATGTTTGGATGAATATAATAAACTCGACATGGTTTTCAGAGCCGGAGCATTCTTCTAGCAGAAAGGACTATTGCGAGACTCCTTTCTAAACGATCCGTTGGCGACTGTGAAAACGGATGGATGTAGGTCCTCGAAGACTATCAAAATTGGGATTGTGTGTAGTAGGAGGAAGAAGAGAAATTTGCCACCGATCTCGAGATTTAGATGCGATTTTCGGTCATAGTCATGTGATGTGGAAATAAGATTATGTACGGCTGAATATCACATGATGACATCATCGGATGAATAAATGAATTAATAATAAAATAATGATTATTATGTTGATTTAAACTCTAATCATTTGTGCTTAATGCTACTCATTATTATATGCAATGATTACAAGTCTCCTAACTTGAAAGCAACATCAGTCTTCTCCCATTCCTCATAGAAAGCCTTAAAGAACTTAACACCAAGCCAAACATCTCTGGAACCACTGGTAGCCCTAATGGAGTGCATGGAAAGCTGGGGAATACCCATATCAATACTTCTCATACCAGTCTTGGAACTAAGAGTAGGCCCAATGGTACCTCCAGATCTAGAGTCGTTGCGAATCTGAAAGTATTGAAGCTCATTATCGGTGTTTCGAGCAATCTCTTCAACAAACGACTTGGAAACAGAATCAGTAGTCATATGGCCATTGGGATCGCAAGACACAACCAACCCAACATTGAGCTTAGGCTTGTGGTGTTCAAGGTAGACGTTGACGAAATTGGGGTTAACGGCATGAATAACATCAGCAGAAATAAGGAACGAGTTGGCATAGGTTCTTCTCTTGTCCTCGTCGTCTGAACCATATACTGCAAGAACTCTGTCAACAGTGCTCTCGAGAAGACCGCCAGCCGCACCTTGTTTGGACAACGATCCAACCTCTTCATTATCAAACAAAGTAACGACGTTAACAACACCGCTCTTTTCGTTGGAGTTGACGGCTTCAAGGAAGCCATGAACAGCGGCATAAGAGCAAATCTTGTCGTCGATACGGGGGCAGAACATGAGCTCCTTGTCGAGGCCTCCCACGGTACCAAACTGAGTGTCAAAGAGCTCGAGTTCAAAGTCTAGCAGGTCCTCTACAGGAACACCAATGTTTTTGGAAATGAGTCTCAGAATCTTGACGTGGTGCTTTCCATACAAAGGACTCTTCTTCTCAGAGTCGGTGGGCTCTTCGGAATCGCCTTCGCCAACGAGGCCAATGATGGGTGTTTGCTGGGTTTCTGGGTTGAAAGGGCCATTCTCAGGGAGACCGAAATGGGGTGCAAGAGTGGGAATACGAGCAATTGGATAAGGAACATGGGCGAGCTTGGAGGTGATTTTGCCGTCTTCACGAACAATGACCTTACCACCGATTCCGAGATCGCGATCCCACCAGGTAGGGCCAGAAAGAGACCTCGCGTAGGGAGCAACTCCGAGGACATTGTATCCCTCGACAGGAGCCTTGATGGAGATGGGTTTGAGCTTGGTAGCGAGAGCGTCGATATGAGCACCAATGAAGCCAAATCCATTGCCAGGCTTGAAGTCCTTGCCAATGACAAAGGCAGAAAGGGATGAGCCGTTTCTGGTGGTGTAGAACTTGGTTCCGTAAGGAATGAGGTTGTTCCACGAGTCGCGCTCAGAAATGTATTTGAAGCCAGCTTCTTCTAGTTCTTTGCTGAGATACTTGACCGCGTGGAAGACAGTAGGGGAAGTGTTCATAAAGTCGAGGAACTTGTCGGTGTAGCCCTCAGGAGAGGTCTTGGGGTTGAAGGGCAGGCTGGTGCTGAACTTGTCGGCAGCTGGGGCCTTTGAAGGAGCAGCGGGAGCCTTGACAGCGGTGTCAAGGGCGCTATTGATCTTTTTAGAAAGAGCTGCGTTTCTATTCTTTCTAATTGACATTGAGTTTTCAAAAGAAGGATTTCCGGACATGTCAAATTGGTTTTAGTGGTCCAGGTTGGTTCCAGGTTGGTTCTATGGGTTGTATAGTAAGATTGAGAGGTAGTGTTCTAGACTAAGAATGGAGGTTGGTTCTAGAGTAAAATTGGAGGTTGGTTCTAGAGTAAGATTAATGAGAGTGATATAGAGTAGGAAGAAAAGTGACAAGTGTGGGCATTTAAATAGAAACCAAAAATGCAAACGGCGTTGCTATCAGCCATTAATCATTGAAATTGGCTATGATAGTGGGCAATATAGAACGGCATGGGCAGTACAAATTCCGACATTTTTTTACTGGTAGATGATACAGGACTATCGAGTGATCTTGAAAACAGGACTGGGAATGCTAGCACGGTGGTCGGAGTAGGGGGATTATGGGGCAGTCGTAGAACGGTTGTAGGGCGATTGTAGAACGGTTGTAGGGTAGTCGTAGAACAGCCGTAGGGCAGTCGTAGAACAGTCGTAGGGCAATTGTGGGGCAGTCTTAGAACAGTCTTAGAACAGTCGTAGGGTATTTACAGAACACCCTTAGAACAGTCGTAGGGTAGTTATAGAACAGTTGAAGGGTAGTCACAGAACACCCTTAGAACAACCACAGAACCAATCGTAGAATAGTCTTAACACCCTTAGAACTAATCGTAGAAACTTTGGTCTAGATATGAAAATGTTTTGATTTTCTAGTGAAAAACTCTCCATCCACTTCCAAACTCTCCATGCACAAATGTCGTTTAAGTCTCTGACAACGTCAAGGAAACCAGAGTTTTATACTGAAAATGTAGGAGCCATCAACTGTCTTGCGGTTGACCAAGAACAGTACCAATTCATGCTCTCTGCTGGAGCAGACTCGAGTATTAAAATCTATGATCTTGAGAGTAAAGTCTCAGTTGACACGACCAAAGACCAGGAGTACAGCTTAGCACCTGAGTATGTCAAAAGTTACGAATGCATCGCTCACATCCCGAGACAAAAGGGCCATAAGTATGGCGTTTCGTGCGTATCTTGGTGGCCGCTAGACAATGGAATGTTTATTAGCAGCTCCTTTGACGGTACGGTCAAGGTCTGGGACTCCAATGCGACCGAAGAAGGAGAAATATATCAGTTTGATATGGAGCACCGAGTTTATTCGTTTGACGTCTCGCCTACGGGAAGCCATTCGTTAATAGCACCAGCGACCCAGCACCCGGCGGTCAGGCTATTGGATCTGAGAACAACTTCGTCTGCCCACACTCTGACTGGCCATCATGTTGGAAGCGTTCTGGCTGCCAAATGGTCGCCAAAAGAAGCTCATTTACTGGCAACTAGTGGATCAGATGGATCAGTGCTGCTATGGGACATCAGACAGAGCAAAGCCTGCTTAACTTCGCTAGATCTCAACCAAGCTGCTCCATTCCAGCCAGATGACGACCATTATTTGACTGCGACTCCCATTGAATCTCGCAGAGCACATTTAAACGCCGTCAACAGCATTCAATGGCTACCTGATGGGTCTCAATTGATTACTGCTGGATGCGATGAGACTGTCCGACTATGGGACATGAATCATACTGATTTGTCTAGAGCTAGAAATTCTCTAGTCAACTACGGTCCTATGGTTCGAAACAAGTATCCCCAAGCTTTGTACATTTGTATTTCAGAGGGTCCAGAGGTATCAGAGGGTCCAGAGGTATCAGAGGGCCCAGAAAACTCAGAGGGTCTAGAGAACTCAGAGGGTCTAGAGCAAAAACCATTTTACATGCTATTCCCGTCAGATAGTGGACAAATTTTGGTGTTTAATGTTAATACTGGAGAGCTCGTCAATATTCTGGATAGGCCTGCAAAGGTAAAATCAGCTATAGGCGTCCCTAGAACTGCTACAGTCACCGCACGAGGCAATGGCACATTTGAGTTTTACTCTGGAGCACTGGATGGAAGTATAACCAAGTGGAAATTTGACTCTACAATAGAAGAGCGTACAAACAAAGGATCCAGTGAGACTGGAGAGAACTCAGCAATGTCCTCAGCCAATGAAGTTAGCAGTAGTGATTATGAAGAAGATGCATCCAAAGCATTTGACGAGCTGTTCTAGCTCTTGGAGGATGTTCTAACTCTGGCCCATATGAGAACTAACGTCCAGAGCTCTTCTCCAAAGCTCTTCTCAAAGACTACGCTCTATCCAAAACTGTTCTAAATGTCCAAAACCTTTGGAAACTGTTTCAAATGATGTCCAAGCCATTAAGAACTGTTCCAAATGCTGCCCAAAGCACTTGAAAACTGCCAAAACACTTCAAACCCGCCCAAACCTTTCAAAACTGCCCAAAATCACCCATATGTTCCCCGTAGTATACGTCCTCAATCTCCTTCAGTACCATCCATCCAAATCCTTTGTTCGCCAGCCTAATCCTTTGCTCAAGCCCGGAGAATAAACTTTATAGTGGGTTAGGGCTTGATAATCGTGTCTCCCCAGAGTAGGTCAGACATACAGGCCGAGCGCTTTTTTGATTCTTTTTCTCTTTCCCTTCGTTTTTCCTCCTGTTTCTTATTTGCTTTAGCCCGTGCACTTACAATATAAAAGCTGGCATACGATATTTTGGAATTTGCAAATGAGTAGAGACAGTGGCATAAGCAGCATTGACAAGAAGTGTAAGTTGAACTGCCAAAGGTGCCAAAGGTGCTAAAGGTGAGTACCGAATACTAACCGACTTTGCAGTACTCTATAGTGCAATTGTTCATGGAAAGAGCTCCGTGCTAGCAGAGTACAATGTCGACCCTAAAGGACCAGCTAGCGAGCTGAGTAAAGTGGTTTTAGATCAGATACTGCTCACTGATGACAAGAAGGTAGGTTCGCATACGCGGTCGTAGCACTGGCTAACATCTCTTCCAGCTGAGTTTCCTCCATGGCCACTATTCAATCCATTTCATTACGAGACCTTCAAATGTGCCTTCAAGCGCACCTCTGGGCCTTACATATCTCGTGGTGATGCGAAACTCGTCGACCTCTGAAGACTCTAATAACCGACGTGTGCCATTTTTATTCCTCTTGGACCTCGAAAGCATATTCCGCAGCAAATATCTTGGTCAAGCAATTGGTGGGAGTGTAGAAGACTTACGAGGCTCTCCAGGCTTGGACAAAGACTTGCAGGATCTGATGGACCGTGCCAATAGGGGCGACAATGATGTTAGTGGATTGGCGAGACAAGAGATTGAGCAGGTGAAAACCATCATGATTGAGAATGTTGAACGGGTTTTAGAGCGAGGCGAGAGAATCAACTTGCTGGTATCAAAGACTGACAGAATGAATAACCACGCCGTAGAATTTCGAAAAAGGGCTGGAATTACGAAACGAAATATGTGGTGGAATAATATCAAGTACGTGAATCCTGACGAGTTGTGATCTGGATCTAACTTCGTGATTAGGTTGAAGGCTATTTTGGCTTTGGTCGTGATATTTTTGATTTATTTAATGGCTGGAGTCGTCTGTGGGTTTCCAGGTATGTTTGCCTACTTTTTATGTTCTTTTAATACTAACTACGTGAACAGGTCTTGGTCGTTGTGTAGCGTGAAGCTGTCCAACTTTTGTATATGGCTATTTTGCATATTAGAGGGATTTCTGGCTGCGGTATATATATATATATATATGTATATATATATATATATGTTTGCTAGCCATTTGACCAAATTCCGCGGCCGTTTACTATCATCTTGAGCTGAACTTTAACTGCTGAAGCTTTAGATGCACTCTAGTGTTGGCTATAGAAGAGATATCAGACGCCTGGGATGAGCTTCTTTCATCCAGTCTTTATATATCCATTTGTTGATCAGTATACTTTTAATCATTATCTAAAGTAAGATGAATCACTATTAAACTTGGTCTTAAAAGCTCTAATATATACCCATCTGTGTTATTAAAGTTCCAGTTGCATTTTTTCAGGAACTGAATATCAAATTGTCTTTCTGTTACATGAAAGGTTCGATGGTCTAGTCGGTTATGGCATCTGCTTAACACGCAGAACGTCCCCAGTTCGATCCTGGGTCGAATCATTTTTTACCTGATGGGCTTTGTCTCAGTATCAATTTTACATGGTCCCAAATTTACGCATTTCGATAATTCGTACACCATCTTCTTCACTTGACATTTCCATAGCCTTGAGTTTACATCTTTATAGACTTCATCATGCCTTCCGACACACCTTCAAAAGTTCAAAAGTTTTCTCAGCAAGAGAAACACATTTACATCAAAAACAAGTTCAATCCATCGCCCGCCAGCTTGCAAAGACAACAAATTGATTTGCTGCTGAAAAACGTTGATGAGCCGATAGTATTGCCCAGTCTGCAAAAGACCAAACGAACTCTCTCACCTCCTCCAGAGCTGGTTTCAAATGTTCCTGGTAGCAGTGCCGGAGCAGGCTCTGGAGAATTCCATGTATACAAACATGCTAGAAGGAAAGAAGCGGAACGAATGAAGATGTTTCAAGAAGAAGAAGAACAAGAAACAAAGAAGAAGGAGTATTCAGAACAAAGAGAAGCTTGGGATAGGAAAGACAGCTTGAAGACGGAGAAGAATAGACTTAAAAGAATGAAGCGAAGGAAAGGGAAGGAAGCTCATAAACAATCTACTGTCAGTCAGTCTACTGTGAATAGTCAGTCTACTGCCAGCCAATCTACCGTGATTAGCCAGTCTACTGAGAATAGTCAATCTACTGAGAATATTCAATCTACTGTGAATAGTCAATCTACTGTGAATAGTGCTAGCTCTTCAGAAGCAAAGACAGTGGAGTCAGTAGACAGTGGGATCAAGGCAACAGAACCAAAAGGCATAGAAATTATCGAAGACGAGTTTTGAGATTGAGTTTTGAATTGAGACGAGATCAAGAAGATTTTTGAATTGAGACGAGATCAAGAGGAGGTTTGAATTGAAACGAGATGACGAGTCTTGAATTGAAACGAGATGACGAGTCTTGAATTGAAACGAGATCAAGACGAGCCTTCATTATTGGACTATTTACATGGAACGCACTTTAACTATTGTCAACAGTGGACGTTCTGGAGTTATTATTATGCTCTTCCCAGCACTTTTTGAACGCTTCCATCTATAGCGCATCGTCAGTCGGTAGTCAAAATCAGCTGGAAGGTATCATACCTCTGGTACACATTGACGCCAGTCTTTAGTTGCAACATGGCAATCTAATAGCTTCATGTTGTACTCTAGCTTCGGTTAGCATCAACGTTATAAACGTCAAACTGGTTCTTACCTGAACATCCAGTCTTTTCTATGCGAACATCCCTACGACAGTTAGCGACGTCTCTAGACATTCAACTGGCTGCACATACCAAGGATCGTCTTCCTCTTCATCTTTGGCTTCAAGCTTGCGGTTGTCTGTTTCGTCTGTGGACATTCTTTAGGATTCAAAAGGATTAATTAGTAGGACAAAACAATTAAAGACAAAACGATTAGTGAAAAGGATTAAAATCAAAATGAGAAACTTTATAATCTCTTCTCAGTTCCCATCACCAAACTTTCAACTATGAATGTTCTCGTCTATTCAGGTATATAACAAACATTTGTATTAATGAATTCATAGTAATCTTTCCGCCATACAGGACCTGGAGCATCCATCGAATCAGTCAAACATTGCACTCACACTCTGAGAGATCTTCTATCACCAACCTACACTGTCATTCCAGTTACTCAACAGCTCATTCGGTCAGAACCATGGCCAGCCCATACCGCGTTACTGGTATTCCCTGGAGGTGCCGACTTGCCCTACTGCAACGAGTTTAACGGCTTTGCCAACGCAAAGATCAGGAAATACGTCGAGCAAGGAGGAAAGTATCTCGGGTTCTGTGCTGGCGCCTACTACGGGTCAGGGAAAGTTGAGTTCGAAATGAATAGCCCGTACTTAAAAGTTGAAGGAGCCAGAGAGCTGGCGTTCTTCCCGGGAATTGCTAGAGGAGCGGTATACAGTGGCTTTGCCTATGGTAGTGAGACTTGTGCGGTAGCAGCCAAGCTGGAAGCTAGTAACAAAGTGCTGGAGAGCTCTTTGGACGACGATTTCCACGTCTATTTCAACGGAGGTTGTATGTTTGTCGACGCAGCTTGTAGCCAACATGATGTTACTGTATTAGCACGATATACAGACCAGAATCTTGCGGTGCCCTCTAGCGACACTGGTAATACTGAGCCTGCTGCTGCGGTGATTCATTGCAAAGTAGAGTCTGGTTGTGCAGTACTCTCCGGAGTGCATCCCGAGTTCTGTCCTGATCTATTGCGGCCTCTTCCAAACAGCCCAGAGTATGAAGTCACACGCAGTTTACTGAAGCAGGGAGACGAAGCTAGAAAAACGTTTCTAAAAGCGACTCTGAGATATATTGGCCTGAAGGTTATTGAAAGTCAACCTCCTTTGCCAGCGCCTTCCAAGCTGTTTCTTTCGTCCCTCAACAGAGAACGGTTGCCTTATTTAATACGCGAACTCATCAGCAAGTTAGGATCTGAGTCCGTCATCAATGGTAGTTCAGACGTCAGCAAGTTAGGGTCCGTCATCAATACTTCAGACATCAGCAAGTTAGAGTCTCCGTCCGTCATCAATGGTACTTCAGACACATTTTACATCTACGATTCTCGAGACTCTCTGTTCAAGTTTGACACTCAGTCGCATTCGCGCAGCGCCAACGACTATCACATAGAAGTGTGCTACCACGGCTATCCACACTATCGAACGACATCTCATTTCAATCATGAGCTCTACTATCATTCATTGCGAGAGTTTTACTACCATTTGAACTCGAGGGAAGAGATGGGCTCCGTGCTGTTTTATGGCGAAGTTGTAACTTCTACTACGTCAATTCTTCAGCGAAACTTCAACTTGCTAGAGAACTTGCCTAATGGGTTGTCGGTAGTGGGAAGTATTCAGCTGGAGGGAAAGGGAAGAGGAAACAATGTTTGGTTAAGCCCACCTGGCGTGCTAGCAGTATCGACGGTACTGGTATTGTCTAGAGACAAAATTTCTAGTCCAGTATTGCTCCAGTACTTGGTTGCTTTAGCAATGATTGAGTCCATCAAGACCTACGGACGAGGATACTCTGACTTGCCGGTTGGAATCAAGTGGCCAAACGATATATATATTGACTGCCCGGAGACTCATGAGAGCGTTAAGATTGGAGGATGTCTTATGAGTAACAATGTGGTCGGGAATAACTATATAGTTATTGCTGGCATTGGGCTGAATGTGTCGAATATAATAGGACCTTCAACTTCACTCAACCGTGTTTTGGAACATTTGAATATACAGCGCGAAAACATGAACTTGCCCCCTCTGGAGATGTTTTCGATTGAGCGACTGCTGGCCAAGTACTTTGCGACTTTGCAGAAAATGATTGTAGAGTTTGAGTATCAGGGATTCAGGCCTTTTGAAACATTATTTTACAAGAGATGGTTGCATTCTGGCAGGTCGGTTCGAATTACAAGTTCCGCAAAGTACAAATATGTTTCTGGAGAAGAGCAAGCACACCCTGCGATTACAAGTGCAAAAATACGAGGAATTTCGGTAGATACTGGATTACTTCTCGTTGAAGAGATTGAAGAAGCACAAGAAACAGTATTAAACCAAAATCGCACTGGACAGTGGATTGAAGTTTTTCCAGACGGTAATTCGTTTGATTTACTGGAAGGATTAATCAAATGTAAGCCAGCTATATAGATCACCAATGTCAACCAAAGTCTATCTATAACTTTAAAGACGATTTCACCAATAATATCAAGTATCAAACTTTGTAGAACTATTTGAAAACTTTAGATGAGATGAAAAAAATATTTATCAATTTTATATTGAATATTTGATTGCTAGAAAAAAAAAATAAAAAACTCTACATGAAAAGAAAATGAAACAATAAAATAACAATAATCATAGAATCGTGGGAATTCAATAGAAAACTTGGTTTCATATTGAGAGATCAGTTGGTGCATTTCATGACAGTAGCAGAACTTGTCGTAAGAGTGACAGTTGTCGCATTACTACTCACTCTTTTTCTTCGTTCAATCAAGGTAGAGGTTTCCAAACTTAACTCGAAAAATTTCTCATTTGCACAAGATCCTTTTTTAAATGCAATATTCCTTGAAGTCGGTGAAGAAACCGCCATGTCAGTAGCTTCTGAAGTTATCGATTTGGGAGCCTTGTGAGACTCGGAGTCAGAACTGCTAGCAGAATCATTGATGGCCAACTTTTCAATTGACGGGAACTCTTCTTCTCCAACAATATCCAACTTACTTCCATATACTGAACGCCTGCTTTCTTCTTCTGGGATGTGAACTTGATTAAAAACAAAGAAAGCTTCTTTCATAGCTAGTGCAGGCGACATTGGAGAGGGATATGAGTCGTCCAACAAAGGTATGGATTTGAATTTTTTAGAGCCGTCAACTTTAAGACTAGAGGGGTTCAATAATGGAGAATCGAATGCAGGTTTCGTAGGCTGGTTTGTTTGGGTGATCCAAGGGTGCTGTAGAAACTCTTCAATAGTATAACGTCTGTTTGGGTTGACGGTTAACAAATGAGATACCAAATCTTTAGCTTCCTTGGAAATATCATCCCACCACGGGCTCAAGAAGGTGTACTCGCCCTTTGCGACTTTTTCAGTGAGGACCTGGACGTTTTCGTCGTAGAAGGGAGGAAATCCACAAAGAATCGTGTAGAGTACGCAGCCGAGGGCCCACATGTCTACGCTTTTCGAGTATCGCTGGTCGTTGACAATTTCTGGCGCGGTATAGCCAACGGTGCCACAGGGAGTCATGGTGTTTGAATCCCAAATGACCTTTGAGAGGCCAAAGTCAGCCAGCTTGATGACGCCAATGCCGCCGGCGCCGACGTTTTCAATAAATTTGCCTTCATCTTCTTTGTCCTCTTCGTCGTTCGCTCGGGACTGTTGTGTGTCGGAAGGGACGATGTCAATGGGGTAAAACAAGAGGTTTTCAGGTTTGATGTCTCGATGAACAACGCCGGCTTCTTCGTGGAGATACCTGATGGCTTTGGCTACCTGGACAATGACGTGACGAGAGAGATCTTCTGAAAAGTAAGTCAATCTAACGATTTGGTGAAATAGCTCACCACCTCCGACGAGCTCTAAAACAATGAAGTAATAGTCTTGTGTTTCAATGAACTCTAAAAGCTCGGTAATATTTTTATGCTTCAGTTGTCGCATAATTGCAACTTCTTTTAAAATGCTAGAATGCTGTTGCGAGTTAGAGGTGGATACTAGGAGATCTGTCGCCAACATACCTGAGATTTAGTCAAGTCGAGTTTTCTGACGATTTTGACGGCGACTTGGGATTTGGTTTTCAAGTCGTAGGCCTGGTACACGACAGAGAAGGCACCGTCGCCTTTTTTGTCGAGCAGTTGGTATCGTTCTAAACCTGGATAGCTTGGGCGGGCCATGGGAGATTCAGAGTTGGTTTCATGTGGAGGAGCAGAGGTTTTGCTGGAGGCAGGTTGTTTAGGGGAGTTTGTGGAGGATTGAGACTGTTCTTTAGCGGTTATCTTTGATTTTTCCGAGGACTTTAGATGGTGAGACTGGTTGGTCTTTTCGGTATCATAATTTTTTGGTTTACCATGACGAATAAAGTTTCGTATATTCTAGGTGAAGAGTTAGAGATGGAGTGTCCAGGGAGGAGCAGAGCAGGAGCAGAGTAGGAGGTGTTTAGACCTGTTTGGAGGTGTTTAGATGTGTTTAGATGTGTTTAGACCTGTTTAGACCTGTTTAGACCTGTTTAGAGCTATACCAGAAGCTTTTCAGAGCAGAGCAAGGGCTGTTCAGGTATCAGGAGCTTTTCAAAGCTGTTCAAAGCTATACCAGGAGCTGTTTAGAACTGTTCAAAGCTATCCGCTATCCACTATCAACTATCCACTATCCATTATCAACTATCAGCTATCCAAAGCTACTAGAACCTGCTCAGACTGTTCAAAGTTCGTGAGTTCGTAACCAGCTCAATACCCAGAGCTCAGCTCACGCGCAGAAGCAATCAATACTTACTTCGAAAACAGGCATTCTATCGGAATAATACCGTAATGTCAAAAGAAAGGGAGGATGAGAGATGGAGAAAAGGAGAGGTAAGAAAAAAGAAGAGCACAAAGAATATCCAGGGAAAATAAAATAAAAATCAAGAATAAAAACACAAAAAAAAAAAATCAAGTTTCATGACGTAATTTGGATACACGTCTTTCCGTGCAAATCCAACCGTCATCGACTTGACCAGTTCACGGCGAATCCTTCAAAATCTGTCAAATCAGTGTAAAAAGGTTGGCGCATTGCCAAACAGTGTCTTACAAAGGTCATTCATGCAGGTAGCAAATGTCAGTAGACTTGTTCATAAAGTGTCTTTTACTTAGACTTTAATCTAGATTCAGAATTGGAGATCATGGCAGTTTTTGTTATTGATCTTTGTTTTAATGATGGTTTATTTGGTGATTCTGGTGATTCTGGTGATTCTGTTTTGTGCTGGTGATTTTGTTCAGTTTAGTTATGTTCTAATACTCTGATACTCTGATATTCTGATATTCTGATATTCTCTGATATTTAACTCTAATACTTAACTCTGATACTCTGATATCTAACTTTAATAACTGCTGACATCTGCTACTGATAGCTCTACAGTTGTATAGCTCTAATATAGATACTGTTCTATAGATACTGCTCTAATATACTGCTCTATAGAGCTCTATAGATACTGCTCCTACTCACATTATAATCCTTAATCATCATTTCTAAAACGTAAATATATTTAAATACTCGTGAGCTTTGAGATTTAGCTGAGCGTTGGATGAGCTTTGACTGAGGTTTGACTGATCTTTTGCTGATCTTTTGCTAAACTTTGACTGAACTTTGACTGAGCATTCAACCGAACTTTGACTAAACGTTTCACTGCTAAGCTTGATCCATTGACTCACTGAATTTTCTGAGTTCACTCATCCATTGATTTCACTGATCCATTAACCAAGTTCACTGCCCTCACTGATCTCACTGCTCTCACTAATCCATTGATCTCACTCCCATTGATCTCTAACTACCTTCGTGCATTCAACTGATCTTCCTTCTCTTCTTCCTCATCACCTTCATTCTCTTCATACCCTCCCTCAAGCTTCTCTTCATACCCTCCCTCAAGCTCCTTCTCTAACGGCATTCCACTAACTATCTTCCTACCCTCTTCTATCTCTTCCTCCTCATCCTCATCATCATCCTCCTCCATATATTGCCCATCATGCTCATCTTCTGTCCCACTCTCGTGCTTTTTCTCATCAAACATCGCCTTCTCGCCGTCCTCCTTCTTCCCAGATCCTATCTCTCCCTCCACCGGCACCTTCTTCTTCCTTCCTCTCTGCTTAGGCGGCCCTTCTGCCCCCTTTCGCTTCTTCGCAACTTGATCTGCCACTGGATCCTCCTTCGCTGACTCTAAAGGAAGTATCTCATCATCCTCCTCAATATCATGCTCTATATTACTGATGCCCTGCTGCTTCCGTAGCCTCTGCACTTCCTTTCTTGCTGCCGTATTCGCTTCAAACTCTACAATCATGTTAGCCTTGTCCACCTCTCTTCCCTCCCTAACTCACCATTCAGCTCTTCTGTAACCTTCCCCAAGAACCCGCCAAATTCAAGATTCTCCAGCCCTTGAAACACATCGTTCCCTATAATCGTCTTCCTCCCTTTCCCCTTCGCGATTGTGTTTGACTCTGATGCCAAATAACTCACAAACATGCTGGCGCTCCGAAGAATGGCTATTTGAACATCCTTAGACAAAACCGTCGATCCGTCTGGCAAACTCTCCTTCGCCAGCTTCAGTATCGTAGACTTTGGAAATAATAAATCATCCAGTGAATATGTTACCGCTTCTTTTCCTGAACTGCCATTCGTGTTTCCATTGCTGCTCGAGCTCCCTCCAGCACTAACACTAGTTAAAGGAATGTTCGTCGCGTTGGTCGGTTTAAATCCGTCTGGGTACTTTCTCCATCCTTTTGGTGGCATCGTTTTTCTTCTCCAATCTCAAGTTACAGGATTGAAAAAAAAAATAATCATTTGGATTAAAACGCGTCTCAATATATATAGGGTTAGGTAAAGAAAATGGCATGAAATTTTTCAATAAAAATGCAAAAATGATTCGACCCAGGATCGAACTGGGGACGTTCTGCGTGTTAAGCAGATGCCATAACCGACTAGACCATCGAACCTTTCATGTATTAGTTCGCAAAGTTAGACATTCAATATTGGCTATAGAGTATATTAAGCTCTGAACTTTACTTCAACTCTGATAATAAGATTCTAAACTCTATCAATCCTCTTTTTAACGAATACGAATAATAGCCATTTCTATAATTCTATATAGTCTATTTACTCTAAACCATTGTCAAAAGAATAAGCAACAAAAAATTAAATGCAGTCAAAAAAAAAAAATAATAATAATAATAATAATAATAATAATAATAAGAACCATCAGACCTCAGACCCCACTGGCTTTCGTTTCTTTCGCTTCTGAGGATCAACTCCTTCATGCTCGACGGTATTTATATGGTCATGCCAATACCCTGGGATTCGCGTCACAAATGTACAATACTCTACGGGACAAGCAAAGTACCCGCTCTCGTTCCTAGAGCAAGTCAACTCTGTTCCAGGTGCAAAATCATGCTTAAAATTGCCATTCTTAACCGTTGCCCTTATTGTACTGAAATGTTTGTTATTCTTGTGCGTTTGTCTATCTGCAACACTTTGAAAAAGAAGACCGCACGCGCGACACTTGAACAACTTGCGCTGATGTGCAACTTTCTGGTGTCGGCGTAGCTCTGAAGTCGTAGAAAACGTGTCTTTGCAATCGGAACAGTTGATACTCGACGACATTAGAAAGTCCTTCTTTTCCTCTTGTCCCTTCTTTGGCCGCACTTTGGACTGCTTCTTTTTGGCTGCACCCTTAGATGAGTGAGAGCTGGAAGGATTCGATATCAGAAGGTCAGGCTGATCTTGGTTATCAATGAACACCGACTTCAGTTCGTAGGTATACTGGTCGTTGAGCGAATGGTGAGGATCCCTCAATGTCGTCTGGTATGGCGATAGATACTGCTGGGGTTCTGAATAGTTGGACAGAATCTTCGGACTCACGCCATTTGAGTGTCTACTGCTGGTGTTATCCATGATTGATGTCGTTTCAATGGCTCTTGGAAGATTATAATGTGCAATGTAAATGCAGGTTTGATTAATTTTCGGTCTTGAGTATGAAAGAAACGCTGAAAAAAAAGGTCTGGGGCAAGAAAATCTCTACTTGGTGCTTACTTAATCTATTCATACTACTGATTCTGCATATATATACAAACCTATATATTATTACGAGCAATAGCTCATGGGATTTGCTAACGCGCTTGTCAATAGCTTGGTGCGCCATTGATTGGAAGCCTCCATATGGCTACAGCTGGGCTTAATGTTATTGTATAAAGCAGGGTGGATTTCTGTCAATAGCATGTTGAGCGTCTTGAAATCAGCATATTCGTAGAGCTTCCAGTACGATATTGTCGATATTTGTGCAAATATAAACGACTTGTTCATTCGTACAAAATACTCGTATGCTTTCTTGAATGCTCTCACTAGTTCTATAGACCGTGTTTGACTCGAGTTCAGATATTTGCATCCACAGTCATCTTCGAGTAACGATTGAATCATGCTAAATGAGTTGATGATTGCTTCTCGATCTGGTAGTGTGAGACCTTTGATGGCAAATTCAGCTATTTGATTGTCACATATATATTCAATCATGGGCCCTTCTTGGTTCTCCATAAACCCGTTAAACAAAATGACAATGCTATGGACCAGTCTAGCGTTATTCATCTTTTGTCTTCCTAGCAGTGAAATGATTTTTGGAATGTCCGACACAAGAAACGGTATTTTTGTAGACTTTCCCTTAGCAATGATATGCATCAGAATAAATAGATTGTCATGATACTCCATCATAGATTGGTCTAGATGTTCATCTTTTTGCACAAAAAATTGTAAAAGTTCGCCCAACACTACAGTAACAAACCCAGAACTATACCACAGAAATCGCGGCAGGTCTGGAAAATAGCTAATCTTTTCAATCAAGCTTGCTACTGCCTCGGCCTTTTTGGAGGTATATAAAAAGTCTTGTAAATTATAAAGTACTGAAGGGTCGTCTGGTGCGTACCGAATCGGCTCATTTTGAAATTTATGGCGGCTCATTTTATCTGAACAAGGCTGTTCGTTCCATTGAAGTTGCAGAAGACAAATGTCAATTGGCCGCTTGTTTCTTTAAATATTTCTGTCTCTACCACTGGTGACCAGGCCTTGGTAGTGTAGATGATGTTGATGTCGGTAGTTCAACCATTACTGGGACCCTTACTCACAACATATGGATGAGTTTTGACATACCAGTTAGAAGAAACATGTTGAACTTGTTGATGGTTTCAATGAAAATAGTAATAACACCAGGGTCCGGTGAGATCTCATATATGCAGGTACATCGTAGTGAAAGCCGTTACAACTCAAATTTAGTTGTGAACAATATTTAAAACTGAATTAAAATAGATAAAAACTTGAAATGAATTAGTGCAATTATATGAATTATTTACGGCTTGGAATGAATTAAAGCTTGGAAGATTCATTGGAGTCCTTGACCAACTTTGTTGGAGCATCTTCACTCACAGTAATACGCTTGGGAGTTGAAGTTTCACCAGCAACTTTGGGGATTCTTAATGTCAAAACTCCATTGACAAGAGATGCAGAAATGTCTTCGTCGCTAATTTTAACGTTTGAAGGGAACTTGATTGTTCGTTCAAACTTTCCTGAATATCGTTCTGAATACTTTTGAATTGAAGAATCAGAATTTTTTGGTTCAGCGACCTTGGACCTCGTGGTTTCTCCTTTGACTAACAAGACATTTTTCTCCGTATCAAATTCGACAACTAGGTCTGATGGTGCAACACCGGGGATGGACAGCTTTAACTTGTACCCATCACTAGTCTCATCCAAGTCAAGAGGTGGGACATTTGGCGACAGTAATTGCGAGTTGAAAACTGATGGTCCGGTTTGGAAAACTGAATTAAAGTGATTATCAAAGTCTTCAAAGATATTATCACCTTTATAAGAGGGGACTAACGAGAAAGGGCTGATTTGGAAAAGGCTCATTGTTTATTGTATTTTGTGATTGTTGTTGTATTTTGTGATTGTTGTTGTATTTTGTGATTGTTGTTGATGAAAATATTTGCTTGATATTAGCCTGGTATTTATATTTTTTTTATTGTCATATAGATTTTACAGATGGTTCCTGAATTATCTAGAATATCTACTATAGATTTAGAACTGTGCTCACAAACTCCAGATTAAGCTAGAACCTACTATTAAAGTCATGTGATCTGTCTCTACCCGCTGTTCTAGATCACTGTTTTAGAGGCCAACTGACATGCGATGATCACAAAATAGGCTATTTTGACCAATCATAAATGTTATCTGTCAATATAAGAAATATATATTGGATGATTTGCAAAAGATTGAACTATGTTAACATGAAGGATTTGATTCAATTGTATTTTTAATAATAATAGAGTGCTATATCTAGCTAAAACAAGCAATTTTCAAATGAACTGTAATAATGACTGACAAGAATTAAGCCCTCGAAGCTACTTGGAAAGTCTTTAGAAGATGGAACTTTAGAAGTCAGACGATACTCTAATAATTCTAAAGAGTTAAAATCTTTTCAGTAACAAAACTTTAGAAATTCGTAAAAACTTTAGAAATTTGTAAAAACTCTAGAGACTCGTAAAAAACTTGAAAAAAAGTCTAGACACTCGTAAAAACTTCAACTCTAGAAACTCGAAAAAACCTCTTTTGGTCCTCGAGAACTCTTGAGAAAATAGGTTCTCTGAATAATACTTTGATACAAGTAAAATGCGAGCAAACTACTAACTCAGCTACTCATTTAGTGACTGGTTTTCAACATTGAATTGTAAGTTGATAATCCGGTTAATAAGATGGAGAATACCATATATAACGTACATCTTCATGGCAATTTTTGATCAATTCTTGACTACGAAATGTCAACTGAAAAATAAAACAAATGCAATACAACCTAAACTAAAATAACCAACAAAAACTGAATTTCAGGAGATATTGGTTGATCATGACCTGAAGCATCTGGTCTTGAACTTTTCACATTATTTTTTCTTTTTATCCTTCATATGCTCACTGATCAAAACTGTAGAGTTCGGCCATTCTACAACTGCCGTATGTTGTCTACATATTTTGTGCTTTGTTGCTTTTGCTCAACAGCCGAAGAGCTGATAAAAAAGAAATGGAAAAGAAACACGCTCAACAGTGTCGGATGTCGGGAAAAAACAACTACAATGAGATTAGGAAGTTCAATCAAAATGCTAGATTGATCTGTACCTTTTACAAATGTCATCCAAGTGACCGTGTATCAAATTTTCTACATCACAAGTTCATGAATGAGATAGCTTTAAACATCAAAAGCCTAAAAATAATTAGTACTGGTCATAACTTCATTCTCAAATCATACCTTCAATGCTTTCTTAATCTCTTCATAAACAGCTTCAACAGGCTGATCGCAATTCACCTTAACAACACGATTTTGCTTCTCAAACATATCAACAACTGGCATACTGGTCTCAATAAACGTCTTGAATCTCTTCTTGATCGACTCAATATTATCATCGGTCCTACCGCTGGTCTCACCACGCTTAAGAAGTCTCTTCTCCATAACTTCTTCAGGGCAGTCCAAAAACAAGGTGAATCTGGACAAAGCGATCTAGATATTCAGTCAGTTTCTAGATATTCAGTTTCACCCATGGCTCTTAACTTACTTCTTCTTCAAACTTTAAAGCTTGATCCATCTTGCGAGGGAATCCATCAATAAGGAACTTTTTAGAGGAAGTCTCCCTCATAGCCTGTTCCAGCAGAGCCAAAGTAACTTCTTGAGGAACAATATCGCCGGCCTTGATGTAATCAGCAATCAATTGTCCATACTTGGAGCCAGGTCGGGCTTGTTCAGCTCTGAGAAGATCTCCAGCAGACAAGTGTGTGAATCCGTAATTTTCCACCAGTTTAGCACACTGAGTTCCCTTTCCTGATCCAGGTCCTCCAAGAACAAAGATCACGGTAACATCGCCAGAAGAAAAGGCTCGCTTAGAATCAGATACAGGCTCGGTCATTATTTGTGAATCGATAGACGCTTCAGGGACTTGAATGGGTTCAGCAAAGTCAGGAGTTAGTGAAGAAATAGAATAGGACGCTGGCAACAAAAAAAGTTGAAATTCACGTGACTTAGGTACTTACGCTTTTCGTCTTTCAAGAGCTTGCGAATGAGAGTGGTAGCAGCAGCCAAAGTACCGAGAAGGACGAGAATGTTGATTCGTTTTTTAGCGGCGGCTTTCTTCTTTTCTTCCTGTTGTTTTTGCTGTTCTTCTGGCGAAGGCATTGGGGGTTTTGGCTTGACGGGACGAACGGGTCTTGCAGGTTGCGAGGACGATGGAGGAGGAGAGGTTGAGTAGGGTCTCAATGAAGCAGAGTTTACGAGCAATCTTGACGAGTTTACGAGCAGTCTTGACGAAGCGAGGTTTCTACTCAAGAGAAATGAAGATTTTTGTAGGAATCTCATGGCGACTGTTTTTGGATTTGTGATTTGGAGGAGGAAAGAAACTGAAAAAAAAAAATCCATTTTAACTAGAAACGGAAGTGCAATATAAAACAGTTTGAACAAAAAATGGAGCTTGGACGGAAAGTAGTAGGAACTTGAACAAAAAACAGTAAATATCAGCTTGAACGAAGGAAAAGAGTGAATAGCAGCTTGGACAACAGCAGCTTGGACAAAAAAAAGGTAAATATTAGCTTGGAAGGACAATATAGCTTGAAAGAATATCAGCATGAAGGAATATCAGCATGAAGGAATATCAGCTTGAAGGAATATCAGCTTAATCTTGAAAGAATATCGCCTTGAAAGAATATCACCTTGAAAAATGAGCTTGAAGGACTAAACAAAAAACGTAAATAACAGCTTGGAGCACAAAACTGAAAAAGCACTATTTATAAGAATCAAGTTCAATAGCGTTATATCGCAGGTATTTACCATTGATATCATCTCCTTGACCTCTCAAAGCGAGATTAGCAAGAACAGCTGCTGGAACATGAGCAGGTAATAACTGGCCAGTCTCCTTCAAATCAATGAACTTTTTGTGATTCTCTTCCGACATGTTTGATTTATCTAAAGCTCGGGTTAGCTAATATATCAAGTTGACTTCTGGATACTCACGCTTCTCTCTAATGTCAGTTTGCATATTGGTGTCTACAACACCTGGTGCAATTGAAACAGAAAAGATACTGGATTCTTCAGCAGCAATAGAAGCAGCAATGTGATTTATAGCAGCTTTGGAACTACCATAAGCACCCCATCCACGATAGTTTGACACAGATGCGCCACTGGACACAAAAACAATTCTTCCTTGCGAGTTCCTAAGATGTGGAATAGCTTTAGAGGCCAGTTCAAGCGGAGACAAGACATTGATCTCATATAACCTTCTCCAGCCAGCAAGATCTGTATCAGCAATGCTAGCAACGGGCTCGAGAACACCAGCATTCAAAATAACACCGTGAATATGGCCAAAGGTGTCAATGGCCTTTTTCACAACTGCTTTAGAGGTTTCTTCGTCAATCAAGTCTCCAGCAACATAAGCAAATCTATCAGGATTCTTTTCTTGCAGCTCTTTCAAGGGCTCTTCGGTTCTCGAAACGCCTACAATTCTTGGATTCAGTTCACTTTTCAAAAGCTGTTCAACTACAGCATAACCAATGCCTGGCAATATATTGTTAGACTAGAAATGCTTCAATGACTGAAAAACCCCAATATATACCTCTTGATGCACCGGTAACAATAACGACTGGTCCTTTCATGGTGAGTACTTTATAAAGTGGTTGGCTGATGATACGTTTGAAATGGAGTTAATCTTTAAGCAACATAACTTTTTCTTACAATTACATAATGATGTCATATTAATTTAGTAAGCTTGTTTTATTTGTGTCCAGATCACAGAGCATTAAAGCTTGGCTTTGAGCGGTCATAAGAGTGTAGCTGTTTGATGAGAAGGTGAGTTTGAACCAATTTGCGACAATATGGTCATGAACCAGCTACTTCAATCGGAATGAGAGTTACAAGATCAATATTAGCTGAATATTGAAGCGTAGTTTAATATAGTCAAGAATGCTACTAATATTCTTTTATATGTTAATTAGTTTAACCGAAACATTGAACATAAGAGAGCATTAAATTTGCCTCCACTTACATGAACATCTGAACCTGGAATCACAAGTTCTAACAGATTTGTAACAAGATCAGAGCTATTGAGGGAACATGAATAACTCGAGACAATATCGAAACCTGGAAAAACGATCCTAATGATTTAATCTGAAGATTTTTGATTTTATGCCAATAGGAATTCACAGTTTGATTCAACATTAATTACAAGTATCAGATTGAAATATATTTAAGGAACCAGAATTGTCCAGTTCAACTTAATCGTGAAATTCTCAACCGCTCTTTTAACTATATACATTCTTTTATAAACAATTTCCAACTATTTACAGTCTTTTAAATACTCCAACTACAGTCAACTGTTTCGACTACAGTCTTTCCAACTATTTACAATCTTTCACATTCATTCAACTTACAATATTTTAACTACAATATTTTTAACTACAATCTTTCCAACTATTTACAATCTTTAATTACAATCAATATTTCCAACTAATTACAATCTTTAAGTCCAATATTTCCAACTACAGTCTTTCATTATAATATTTAACTACAACCTTTAACTACAATATTTCCAACTATCTACAATCTTTACATTCAACTACAATCTTCCATATTTCCAACTAATTCCACCGACCTATTTGCCCAAATATGAAAGTATTCAGAAGAAGTTCTAAACAAAACTCTGACTCTCCTCCAAAATATAACACACTCCCTCCACCATATCGTCAAGAAGAACATGAAATTCTTCCACCCTATAAACCCTCTGTTCACAAGCACAGTATCATGAAGCTCAAGCCTGAGCTAGACTCTCCCCATACTTGCTCTTCGCATCGCTCATGGCAACCAGTATACTTGCACTTAAATAACACTCAACTCAACATTTACAGTTTAGTTATTCCTTCTCCTTCAAAAGCCATCATTTCACAACAAAACATGCAATCGTTTCATGTCGACCCTCTCGAATTGAACGGAAGTAAACACTCTGAGCCCCTAGTATCCCCAGGTATGCTTCCTTCAGATTTAACCGGTACTTTACTGAGCGACCGAGCTTGCAAAATCGGTAAACTTTTGCATTCTTACACTCTTCAACATGCCGAAGTTGGACTAGCTATTGACTACAAAAAACGTCCTCATGTTTTCCGAGTAAGAGCTGAAGGTATGCAGTTTCTGGTCCAAGCTAGCACTCCTGAAGAACACATTGCCTGGATTAATGGAATACAAATTGGAATAGATTTAGCATTACCGTTGGAAGATCGCGAGATGCCCAAGTGCCACTTGATTCCACGAAGAAGACGCGGTGACAGAGGACGAAGATCTGAAGGTCTGCCTCCACCTCCACCCGTTGTTATTGCTAGACCCGAACCAGCCGAGCAATCAAGCAGAACAGTTCGAGCTGTTAAACGTGCTAGATCACCATCTCCATGCTCAGATTCCGATGAAGGCGAGCATTTGATGATGCTGATGGAGCAAGCTGCTGAAGTCCATGATGCTGAAAACAAATCATTGGACAACAGATGGGAACCAAAGCATCCCAAACAATCTGATCAAGCTCTATTGAAGTATGCTCATGGATGTTTACGAATTTTGCCAGCATCTACATCATGGCTTAACAAAACCATCACAGTGGCTGGCAAAAGATATCTAGTAAGTACTACTTGCTTGCAAAAGCTATAGATAGGTGTATTTATTATAATTTCCGTGATTTCATGCAAACTGAAACCTTTTTAATTTAATTCTTTTTTCGCGTAAACTTCGTGTCAGTGTTTTACCATACAAGGTGAAATCAATTAACAACGTGTATACTATTTTTTTTTTGTCCACCATGATTTCATCCATCAACCATAATCATGACTCGAGGAGCCTTGATTCTAATTGAAGGCCTAGATCGCTCTGGCAAATCTACCCAATGTGCCAATCTCCAAGCTTCTATTCCTGACTCTATTCTCATCAAGTTCCCCGATCGTACTACTCCTATCGGCCAACAAATCAACCAATATCTCACTTCATCTTCAAAAGCTTCCCTAGAGTCTATGCACCTTTTATTTTCAGCTAATCGCTGGGAACTAGTCTCTACAATAAAAGCCCATTTACTGGAAGGCAGATCTGTCATCTTGGACCGCTATGTATATTCAGGAATCGCGTACTCTTATGTTGCTTCACGAACTGGAGACGCTGAGAGACCTCTTTCCTTTTCATGGCTTGAAAGCTGCGACCTCGGACTGCCGAAGCCAGACCTATTCTTCTTTTTAAATATATCTGAGGAAGCACAACAAAAAAGATCGGGATTTGGCCAGGAACGCTACGAGAAAACACAGTTTCAACGCTCAGTAGCACAAGTCTTTAAACAAATTCTACCTAAAAATGATTCCTCCAACTTCATCATTATCGACGCCTCTCGGGAAATGGAACAAGTATCAAAAGAAATAAAGTCTTTTGTTGATAATATGGGCGAGCTAAAAGAACTGAAATATTTTGAAAAAATCGTTCATGAATAAAAAAAAAAAAAGATATTCATACAATTATATAAACCAATTTATAAAGCATTCTTCTTCGTCAAATAATCAAAACGACTATAGGTGTATCCAATGAATGGCAAATCAACTCTAGCATCATTGGACGACGAAGCATCTTGATGTCCTTGTTTCTGTGCCATAGCAGGAGGTCCATCGGGAATTTGATCCAATTCCTCGGTGGAAAAGTATGAAGTGTCAGTAATGGAAGACAACTTGGGGATAAAAGGTGCGTTGAATTCTCTAATACTATCCCAGTCAACACCACGGAAAAATGGGTGGTTCTTGATTTCCTCAGCTCCATTGTTTCTACCAATACGTTGATCTGCAGAAGTCAAAAACCTTCTAATCAAATCCTCACTTTCAGCAGATAAATGAATATCGTCAGGAAATTGCAATGTTTCTTGCCAGTTAAGAATCTTGCGATATGTTTCTTGTGGAGTTTCCGAGCAAAATGGAGGCCAGCCTACCAAACACTCAAACATGATGGCACCCAACGACCACCAATCACACTCGTGGCTGTATCCTTGATGGATGAAGATTTCTGGGGCAATATAATCAGGAGTTCCCACGGTGGAGTAGGCCATCATACGTCTAGACTTTCTCCAGGTCGAAATCTGTTGTCGGTTGGAGATGGTTAAGTGAATGGTATCGACCATCATACTGTTTCTTTGACTGGGCTGGGGGTCTTTATCCAGCAATTTGCGGTAGTAGTTGCTATCATGCTGCTTGTGCAAGCCAGTAGAAAGACCAAAATCCGACATTTTGATGTGACCGCTCTTGTCAATTAAAATATTATCTGGTTTGATATCACGATGAATGAAACCAAGCTTATGAATGGCTTCGATGGCCAACACGCATTCGGCAATGTAGAATCTGGTGATATCTTCTGAGAACACATCGTACTTGATGAGCATGGTCATTAAATCGCCACCTGGTAAAAACTCCATAATGAGATAGAGGTACTGGGGATCTTGGAACGAGTAGTACAAGGCGACGACCCATGGGGAATCCGCACCAGCCAAAACATCTCTTTCAGCTTTAACGTGGGCCAGCTGGTCCTTTTTGTACATTTCAGATTTCAGGAGGGTTTTCATGGCGTAGATTTTACCGGTATCGCGTTTTTGGACGAGCCTGACTTCACCAAAAGCACCTTTACCAATGACTTTGACGGTGATGAAGTCTTCGAGACTCAATTTCGTTCTTCTCAATCGCAAGAAGGAGCTTTCCTTTTTGCCCAATGAAGCCAGAGTTCTATTTTTTCGTTCTTCGGAGCCACGCTCTTGGGCGAGACTCTGCTCAGCGAGGACTCTTCTTTGATTGCGTTCTACGGCGTGGGCGACGTTGACTTGGAAAAAGTGTTCGATTTTAGCTTTAACGGCATTGGCTTTCTCGAGAGTGACTCTAGGGAATTGCTCAGGATGGCGTTCAAAAGCTACGTTTTCCGAAGGGGATGAGCCTGGAGCACCATCGACGGTGATGGTTGGATTTGAAGACAGTTGCGATTGTGCCTGGGCCTGTTGTTGTTGCTGCTGCTGCTGTTGCTGTTGTTGCTGCTGCTGTTGTTGCTGCTGTTGCTGTTGCTGCTGCTGGTATTGAAGCTGCTGCTGCTGCTGCTGCTGTTGTTGGTGCTGCTGCTGGATCAGCATTTGCTGTTCATGGAGATGCTGAGGAGTGTAGTACATTTGCTGGGTGTTATAACCCTGTGCAATCCTTTGATTGGTTAATACAGCAGCTTGAGAAGGAGTTGGAAGTTGGAGAAAGGGAGGTTGTTGGTATTGGGGTTTGTTGTTGCCATTGTTTTGCGAAGGTTTGTAAAACTGAGAAAGCTGGTTGTTTGAGTAGTACTGTGGGTTTGGCTGCTGCTGCTGTTGCTGCTGCTGCTGTTGCTGCTGGTAGAAGAAGCCAGAGGAGTTTGCACCTTGCTGCTGAGAATACATTTTGGGCAGATCTGGAGGAAGGAGGAGCGAAGCACTGGAACGGAGGCCTTTAGAATACGCACTGGAAGATACCCACCGATGAAATAGGGCTCTGGCGTGGAGGTGAAGATATCAATTGGGGGCGTGAAGAGCGGTGAGAAAGAAAAAAGGGAGGAAGACAGAAATTAAAGGAGGTTGGAAAATCTTGAGAGTAGAAACAAAGAAAGGAGTAATTACACCACGACAAATTGGGGGTCACGGAAAAGCTAGTGCAATTTTAAAACAGTCACGTGATGTTAAGGCTAAGGAGAGTAGGGAATAGGGAATAGGGAATAGGGAATAGGGAAATTAGAGTGATGGAGATTGAGATGGAGATGGAGATGGAGGTGGTGATTTAGAGATGGAGGTCTAGAAATGGAGATCTAGAGATGGAGGTGATTTGGAGTGATCTGGAGGTGAACGTCTTTAGGTATTGGAAAGAGCGTTTGAAGCTTTTATAAGGTCTACAAGTTAAGTTGAGTTCAAGAGAATACTACAAGAATAAGTAGATTTACTCAGATTACTTGTAGACACTAAGATTTGAGATTATTGGACTGAATCTGAACTGATTGAACTAATTCTAATGTTTGTTAACTGATTGAACTATTTCTAATGTTTGTTAACTGATTGAACTATTTCTAATGTTTGTTAACTGATTGAACTAATTCTAATGTTTGTTAACTGATTGAACTAATTCTAATGTTTAACTCATTGAACTAATTCTAGTCTTTAACTCATTGAACTCATTCTAATCTTCAACTCATTGAACTCCATCGTTAACTCAGTTCATAATTGTATTAAAATCTACGTGAATACCTATATACCGCTTCAAACTGTCTAAACTTGTTAAACTCGTTAACTCTTCAACTCATCTACTAGTTAACTCGTCTACTTTAACTTCAATTCCTCCAACTCTTTAAATCCAACTCCTCCAATTCTCACTCCATCTCACTTTGCTTCTTCAGACTCTTGTAATTTTCTTCGAGCCTTCAAAATCATCTCTTCTCGCTGCCTCTTGAGCTGCTTTTGACGCTCATCTTTCGACTGACTCCACTTCAATTTGACCTCCTCTGAATCAGATTCATTAATGCGACTTTCCAAATTGTACTTTTGAATTAGATTGACAGCCTTTCCCGGCCCTTTGGAGTCGTGAGCTGGCTCAGGCTCAACAGGAGGAGCAACGTAGCCTGGAGGAAAAGGCAAAGTGCCTTCGCTCAAAAACCTCTCGACAGTCATCTCGACGTTTCCAGTTCTTTGCAAATCATAGCGGATTTGCTCAACGGTGAGCTGCGGAGCCATGGTTTGCACGATTTCAATCATGTCCTGGTTGACAGGACGACCCAGCTGGACAGGACGGAGATTGCGTCGGTTCGGCTGCTCGTTGGTTTGGTCCTGGCCTCTTTCTTCAGGATCATCAGGAAGGTTATCAGTGTTGATGAACCAACGGAGGACGGCAAAGGCAACCACGACGGTGAAGAGAAAGGTGATGGTATTAGAGTCTGGCATTGCTTTGGGTTTCGAGCCAAAGAACATGTTCAAGCGTCGTGGAATGGAGAGAAAGTGGTAGTAGAAAAAAAAAAAATCCCAACTTTACTCTTCTTCCACTTCTTCAACTTTCACCATGGCAAGCTCTAGATCTCAACGCTCTACGACAGAAAAAGACAAACCAACCAAGTCTCGCGCTGTTAAACCGCCGTCTCCAGACCCTCCACTATCTGCTTCTGCTCCTGCTACTACCACAAACACCTCCGTCTCGCCCTCTGATCATGTCCAAATTGCCATGCTCCCCACGAAAGTTCTTAGAAAGTACCGTCAAGTCCATAACTTGACTGCCTCCATCCCGTCGGCCCTCTCTCATAACGGTTATCTCGTCAAAAACAATAAACCCATTGGTGCCAAAACCTTCACTGGTAAGTACTCTGGTAGAGTATCAAAGGGCGAACTGGCTGAAGCCGTCAAAAAACACTTTGCTCAGCAGAACGTCAGAGAAAGTGAAGTCATTGTCGACTTTATCTACTCCGTCAATAAACAAGGTATGTTCTTTTATTCTAAACTCTTTTACCTGCTAACTTCTATTCAGACGATGCGTTCAAATTCCAATTTCAACCATGATTTCTTTATAGCGTCTCAATAACTATGCCTTTTGGTCCTCGGTCAATATAGACATAATCTCAGCCGTACGTTAATTTACTAGTAGGAAAGAACAATAGGGATATAGGAAGACTGGGAGAACAGGGAGGGAAGATTTCTTTTTATTGTATTTATTGTTTTTATTATTGTTTTTATTGTTTTTATTGTTTTTATTATTGTTTTTTTTTTTTTTTTTTTTTTTTTTTTTTTTTTTTTTTTTTTTTTTTTTTTTTTTTTTTTTTTTTTTTTTTTTTTTTTTTTTTTTTTTTTTTTTTTTTTTTTTTTTTTTTTTTTTTTTTTTTTTTTTTTTTTTTTTTTTTTTTTTTTTTTTTTTTTTTTTTTTTTTTTTTTTTTTTTTTTTTTTTTTTTTTCATTATTTTGCTATTTTTTTTCATTATTTATTATTATTATTTCACTATTTATTATTATTTTTCTCATTATTTTACTATCTTTTCACTATTTATTATTATTATTTCATTATTTATTATTTTTTTTTTCATTATTTCTTGATTTCATGGTCTCTTGGTGATTTGTGATTTGTGATTTGCGATTTGCGATTTGCGATTTCTGATTTCTGATTTCTGATTTTTATAGCTTCATAAACAGCCTCTACAGTTTTCATGGTGAAGAAACAAGCTGTATTTCACGTAATTTAACTTGCTATTTGAAAAATACTTTGTACTATTTAGAAATGAAGTTTAAACAAATACGTAAACTAAGTAAATATTAAATTTGTGAATAAACTTTCCATAGTTGAGACCAACTACCTAGTTCCTGAATTTTCGCTGCATCAGACTGCTAATACTCAATAAATCATGTACTGTGCAAATCCTTTCCCAGAGCACGCTGAGTATAAACTTGTAATTTGAGAAAGCCAAGTCTACAGCTTGAAACCGTTGTGCACAGGACCCACTCAATGAGAGATGACCGGTAGCGGGATTCTCAGTTCCCCAGTAGTCTTTAATATACTCGTCCAGGTATGCTACTACGGGACTTTGCACTGAACCTTCAGGAAAGCCAATGCAAATCGTCATCAACTATTATATCGGCTCTATTTCCAGTGGTGATCTCTGTTAATTGTGCAGCTATGCACGTAATTCAATGGTGAATCTGCAAATTAGACAAGTTGATTCAGGATAAAGTAGAAGAAATCCTGATGAATCATGATTTGGCTGTGGTGATTGATCTCTACAAGTGAATTATGTTTTTCTTATTCGTACTCATACTTATTCCTCCATACTCCTCCATACTCTTATTCCTACTCCTCCTATCACCCAATTTCAAACATTATGCTACAGTTAAATTAAACCGTTACAAAATTACCTGCTAAGCCCAGTTTCTCGTCAAGCCCTACAAAATAGAATTCTTTGCATAACGTCAATTAAGGTTTCCTCAGCATAATAGCTCCAGATCAGGAGATGAAGCTCACATGACAGTTTGACAGCTTTGACAGCTCTCAAGATCTTTCATCAGCCATGATTGCACCCAGAAAATTGTATATAAGATTGCCACTCCTCTTAAACCTTTAACCGTGTTCATATCGCGATCAAAAATCAAAGCCAACAATGTCGGATGAAAACCATCTTGATTCAAAGATCTTAACTCACAGAGTGGTCACTGTTGCTTCTTTTGTCGTCTCAGCATACTATTCCATCTTCTATCTCGGTGGTCGGGCCGGCCATGACAACCACCATTCGTTTCACGTAGGCCATACTCCATTCACCGCCAATGTCTTCTTCATATTCATCTACTGGATAGCCTTCATTGCGATGCAAGTCATCTTTTTGCTGCAGTACTACGGAACTACTACTAGCACCGTTAGGAGCGATGCTTTTAACAAAGTTCGTGGATTCACCTGGCACTTCACCCTCTTCAATCTCTTCCACTCCTTGTGGGCCTGGTTGTTCATCAACGACCACTTCATTCTGTCGTTTCTAGTCATTTTGCTAAACTTTTTCAACATTTTGACGCTTTATGTCTCCCATAAGCCTTATGCCCTGAGACCTTTGAGTCTCTACTTTACGACCCATTTGCCCACTACAGCATTCCCTTTCTCCTGGTTGCTCTACGCGCTCTTTTGGAATGGAGCTGTTCTCTTCCAGACCAAGCACTATTCGTTGTTTGGCAGGATTCTCGCTAATCTCTTGATTTGGGACTTTTTGATTGTTCCGTTCATGTTTTTGGCTTTGTACAGAGACTGGGGAATTGGCTTGACTTCTGGTTTCTTGACCTGGGGTATAGCTGTTGCCCAGTTTTTTGTCAAGTTTATTGCTTTGCAATGGATCTTTGCATTGATTGTAGCTAGTTTGGTAACTATCATGAGTGTTATGGCAATGGTGCCTAGTAGGTGGTCGTCGCGAGTTACTGAGAGAGCTCCTACCAATGGTGAGACAGCACCATTATTACAAGAAGAGTAAACTCTTAATGAAAGAGTAAATCTTTGAATCCTTAAAAAGTCTTAAATCCTTAAAAAAAAGTCATGAGTAAATTTATTATTATTTAATTTATATAAATATTGAATTTATTTAAATTATTTCATTTAATCAATTTATTTTTAATTTATTTTTTATTCAACTAGTACTCTATTGAATTTTGAACTTTTCAGTAGAAATTTATTTGAATATATTATTTTTTTAATTATTTTTATTATTTCATTATAATTTTATTATTATTTTTTTTAATTATTATTTCAATTATTATTTTTATTTACTCTGTAAATTTCGATATCATTGCATTGAAGCATGAAACTTCAAGTCACTGAAAACCGTATATACAATGACTGTTTCGTTTAGTTTTCTGGTGATCCTAAGGTTTATGCTCCTGCCTCGTATTTGTATTTCTTCGTGCTACAGAAAGAACAGAGCTAGATCCGGAAACATGATGGAAATGGGTGCTATTAGAATTGATATAGATTTGTAAATTGTTATCACTTGAAATATTAGCTGATTGAAAGTGCATCTTTTAAGTTTGTAATTCTATTTAGCTCAGCATTCTTCAATATATTGGTATTCTTGGGATCTATAAATCAGTGGTAATAGTGGGTTGAAATTGTGCATCTGTGAGATTCTTTTAGGACCAGATTATCCATTTAAACTCGTCTTTGCCATTTTTACCTTAATTCATGATGGCATTTCTTATTTCATATATCGTTTCTTTTTGCCATTGCAGTCTTAGTTTGTCGCCCACTTTTGGCCGTTAGAGAATAATTCTTCATTAACTTTCCAAGTTTCTATCGTGCTTATGTGCATATACAACGTATTATGCTGTAGCACTACCTTAGAGGTTGCGCCTGACGATGCGCATAGATATGTCTGGCGTTGGTTTTCATTAGGAGTTTTCATTAGAGTTGGTCTAGGAGTCGGTGCTGGCGCTTAATATTGATGCTAATGTTGATGCTAATATTGATGTTGATGTTGACGCCGATGACGCTGGTGATACTATTATTCGTTACTGACAATAGTACCGACTCTAGTTCCTCTGCTTTTTTTTTTTTGATTCCGCCTCTGGTGCAGTCTGTGCCTACGTCTCCAGTGCTGCTTCTGTTAGTACAGGTATCACCATTGTCGCTGGTAAGTAGACTCCTACTCACTATGGGATTCTCTTTGTTTCTATTTTCTTTTGATCCTTTGACTGCGTGCCAGTTGTCTTCAGCATGTTTTTTTCCTGTTTAGTTTATTGATATTAATTAGATCCTGTTCGTGATCATATCGTATCGTCATTATGCCTAGCCATCGCTACGTCTTTGTTAAACCTGGGACTGGCCTCCCAACCTTCTTGACAACCCATTGCAAGATCTAGTACTTTGAGATTCACCAGTTTCCTGAATCTTGATCAATAACTCGAGTGCAGAACTTCTGGAAAATTGACACCATCTAGTAAATTTTTCATATTTTATTTTTTTACTTTATTTTTGATTCTTTTTGATTATTTTATTTTTGATTATTTATGATTATTTATGATTCTTTTGGTCTTTTATTTCAATCTTGTTCTTCTTGATTGTGTCAAATGTATATAAATATACACATATATATGTCCATAATTTCCCATTCTTGTATTATTCTCCAAAGAATCATAAAGCCCCGGGATTCAACGCTCTATCATCTTCGTTACTAGTTCATGAATCCAAACTTCTTTTACCGACTAGAAGTTGTCCAACAACCGTTAAGAGCCCGTGTCTGCGGCTTCAGCGATAGAGATAAACGCCAAATCACCTCTCCTCCTATCGTCAAACTCTTGATTCAGCCCATCGACCCTTTAGGAATCCCACCAACCGCTCTCGATACAACCAACCTCATCGTCACCGTCGAACTATGGAGCGCAGACTGTTCTCGAAGTCTTCATATCGTCAATCTGGCATCTCCCCACCCTAAACAAGGCCTGATATTCAATCTAATAGGTTCGTTAACTAGTCCTGCGTACTCCTTACTCGACACATCTAATGACTATGGAGTCTTTTTCATCTTTCGCCAGCTCAGTATCCGCACAGAAGGCGAATATCGTCTCAAGTTCTCCCTATTTGATCTTTCCATCCAAACTGTCGAAAGAGGTTCTCCTATTTTAGCCACCGTATTCTCAGATCCTTTCAGATCCTATAGCGCCAGCACTTTTCCAGGTGTAGTAGGGACAACTGCATTATCAAAAAAGTTTGCTGAGCAGGGAATCAAACTGTCAAATCGTCGAAAAAACTAGTTTTATTGGTTTTATATTTGGTTATTTTCATCATCATCTTCATTAATCGTCATCTTCTCATGATTTCAATTTAGAGTCCACCATTTAATTCATTTGTGCAATCATTCACCGTTATGACAATAATAATCTCATCCATCTATATCTCTTCACTCATCTGTAATATTTTCTGACCATTTTAAAATTTCAAAAAAAAAAAAATATCTGAAAAATTCAAATATACTAATCATCTTCAAACTCATCAGCCCAGTCAAAATGATCTAGCTTTTGACTCAAAAACTCCATAGCTTTCTTCTTGCTTTCCTCTGATACATCTCCCCATTCTTTTCCTTCTGTGACCTCTGATTTGGACTCTTTGCGGTCACTCTCAATTGATTGAATAGGCTTATTGCTCAGTACCGGCCTAGATCTATCGCTGATCCCTTCTTTCCTACCATCTCCAAGCTTGTTCCGTCTGTTACTGTTTGGGTGACTGAATATATCACCACTGATTGTGTTTTTGAATTGTCCGTAATGTCTGTTTCCAAAATTCTCCTTCTTATGTCCCTCTTCATCATGATGATTCCACTCTAAAGATGCCTTCATCCTGGCTGATTTGGCTTTCTCACGCTCCGTAGCCCATTTGTTCTCGTCATAGTGTTCGTTGAACCTCTTGTCATTTTCATATTTCCCATGTCCTCTGGCAAGCTCGTTAGACATTCTTCTGTGATTCACATACTCGTTCGACATCCTCCTGCCCGCATGGTCATTCGACATTCTTCTTCCACGCTCATTCGACATTCTTCTGCCATTACTCCCGATATCAGTCCTTCTTCCATTCTCTCTTTTGTGCCCTCCTGTAGACCCAATGTTTTCTCGTAGCATCCCCTTAGGCGAAGTTGGAATCTTGACAATCTCGTCAAACTCGTTCTTCCTTGTCGACAAATCTATTCGACTGGCCAACTGTTTATCTCCTCCTGGTCGGCGATGGCCATGGTCCTTCGTCTCATCTTCGTCCTCAACAGAGGCCCATCGGGATGAAGACAGTCCTGTCTGTTTCTTAGGAGCCGGCTTAGCAGTCTCCATGTCTTTTTGAAACTTTTCTTCAGTAGCCGGCTTGTCTTCAGTGTCTTCAGTGGCCTTGTCTTTGGCCTTGTCTTTGGCCTTGTCTTCAGTAGCCTTGTCTTCAGTGGCAGGCTTGTCTTCAGTAGCCCATTTGGAATCTGACAACTGCTCTTTTCGTTAGATCATCTCATTAGACATTTGTACCCACCATACCATAATAATAAGCAATATCCAATATAACAGGATCTATTTTCAAAAAAATATAACAGACATAAAAATTAAGAAATTCAAAGAAAAAAGCTAAAAAAAGGCTTAAACATGAGTTGACAGGAAGTAACAAGACTTAAAACAATAGGGTTCCTTAAATATTTGGAAAATGGTCCATATATGCCATCATCATACATGAAACCTTTATCCAGAGTTTTTTCCATCACACTTTGTTATATTTCGCCTTTGTTAATAGACCCTTTTTTTTTCGTGTTGAAAAATTATACCAAAACATATATTCTTTCTATGAAATTAATTAAAAATATTAAATACCAATGTTTTACTTTATAATACCATAGCTGGTTGAGACTTCCACATTTGTCTGAGTCTCTCTCTTTTCTGCTCCATTTCCTTCCATCCAGCTTCATCTTCGTCTTCATCGTCATCATCGTCATCAACATCCACCAGTCTAAGTTCTGGTTGAGGGCTCTGCGAAGGAGCAACGTTGAGCTGCTGACTCGATGATGGGAACTTGAAGCCATGCCCACCAGCATCCACTGGGGCCATGCTATTATGTGATTGATGTGTAGGTTTGTAGCGATTGTTAGTCTGAGGGCCAGCAAAGGAGCGAATGCTATGCTCAGAAGGAGCAACTGATCTTATAGACGGAGCGCCGCCTCGGGAAGGTGGTAGAAACTGTGAAGTATTCACAACATCAAAAGTACTCCAAGTTGGCTTCATAGCATTGTAGGGCGTCATTCGTCCCTGCGATGAAGAAACCATAGTCATATGTGACCCAGGCTGAGCTGTTGACATTTGATGCAAAATTTGTGTCTGCATCTGCATCATTTGCTGAAGCTGCTGCTGTATTTCGTTTGGCTGTTGCGATGCTGTAGCTCCGTTGTAAAGAGATGAGGTCTCTCCCGGCTCCATGATCGAGCCATTCAACGTCGCAGTTCGCTGAGCAGCCAAATTATTGATCAGTGACTTTCGTCTCACCTTGGCCTCCTCTTCCTTTGCAATCTCGCCAACCAAACCACGGTTCATGGGAACGCTTGAATTAAATCCAGGCAGCTTGGTTGAAGATTGATTTCGCATAGCAAGGTACCCTTCTTCCAACTCTGGGGTATTAATGCGAGGAGGTGGAATACCTTGGGGAGCGGTCTGAAATGATCGAATCGACAGGTTGTCGCCGCCACTGAGCTTGCCAAATGCTGAAGGAGGCTGCAGAGATTCATCGGGAAATGTAGTCTTCATGGTCTTCAATCGCCCAGAAGAAGGAAAGCCATGGGCTTTCAGAATACCCAACGGAACATCATCGTAGTCCTCTTCCGAGTCGTAGTCGAAATTGTCCAAAGAGGGAACCGATCCAGCATTATTGTATGGAGAAGGGCTAGCCAAGCCGGACAAACCTATCTGAGACCCGGTAAGCTTCGTCATTTTCTGGCGATAGACAGACAGGTGTGCGTCTTGTTTCATGCGCATTCTAAAATCCTCTTTCTTCGCCTCATCCTCGTCTAGAACACGTCTACGCCGTGTGCTGGATTCCTCTTCGTCGGAGTCATCATCGCCATCTTCGTCGTCGTCGTCGTCTTCGTCGTCGTCGTCTTGTACACCAGGCTTCACGGGCGTCCCGTCTTTGCTGGTTTGGCGATACTGGTCATACTGACTTTTAGTCATCATCAAGTTTGCGGGAGAAGGAATAGCACTTGATCTAAACCTAGAGCCAATTCTGTCAATAGAGGGTCTGAGGTTGGGAACGAAATCCAAGGACTCGGACTGATTCCTGTTATGCAAAAGTCTATCGTAGGAGGCATCTTCGTAGTGACTGGGAGGAGAGCTCAAGTAAGGGGAAGGAGAGACAGCAGCTTTTGCCGAACTTCTTCGTGATGGTACCACCTGAGCCTTGAAAGTAGGACCAAGATCAATCTCGGTGAACCGGGGAGACGCCTGTTTTTTGGAGGAGCCCATTTCAAGTTCGGCCTTGGGCTGGCGCGAGGTGGCGGCGAAAGAAGCTTCAGCAGGATCATCCTCTACAAACGAGAGAGCGCTGTCATTTGAGAGAGAGTAAGGAGTTTCTGACTGGTCTTGCTTAGGATTGGACTTTTTTAGAGACTTGTAACTACTGAACCCTGGAAACATATTTCGAACTTTGGTTGTGAGATTTCCTTTAGTGTCGCTATGCAAAGGTGTGTTGGAGTCATTAATGCTAGGGGTTGTGCTGTAGTTGACACTCGAGTAGGATTTGTTTTGAATAGTCTGAGGAGTATTTTCTAATGAAATGGGGGAGGAGTTGCCATTTGTACTCGTAGAATAGGTTGTTTGCGAAGAGTTCGTGGTGCTTGTGTTTGCAGAGGGTTGTTTGTAAGTGGAGTCCAGTTTCTTGGTGAGCATGTGGTTTGGAGCAATGTCGGTAGGACTTGCTTGAATGCTGTTGGCATCATCGTCATCTTTATACTGATGGTCCATATTATCCAAGTCATAGTAGTTGTAGTCATAGAGAACATCGTCTACCTCAGCATCACCTAGCTGGCGAATAGACTGCTGATTGGAGTGGAGATGGGATACTGGAGGAATGTTATGTTTGCCATCATCAAAGTTGGTCTTGATGCCTAGGCCTTCCATGGTGACGAGGTTTTGGCCTTCAGCAGCTGAAAAATTTGGGTCGTCAAACAAACGAGCAAGGTCTTGGTTCTGCGAATTGACTTCTAGCGGCGGGAGTTCAGGAGCTACAGGAAGCGGTGGTACAGGAGAGTGTTCAGAAGACGACTGGGTTTTGTCGGATACTTTTCTTTTTAATTTTAAAAATGAAGTTGAAGTTTTTTTCTTCAAAAGAACAGTAGATTTTAGGGAGGAGGAAGATAATTTTGTTTTCACTCGTTTGTTGTTTTTGCCGTTTTCGTTGTCTGCGGGAAAGGAAGACTGGTCAAGACTGTCTGTAAGGATATTACTATTGTTGTTGCCCGGGAGACTCAAAGAAAGGCTGTCTGGAGCAACGGTGTCGCTAAATAAAGGACCAGATGAGACGATTAGATTGCTATTATTAGGCGTGGGCTCAATAGAGAAAGGGTTAGGGCTGGAAGTATTTTTTCCCAACTGGGCGATACCGAGTGAGGCGGTGGACATTACAGTTGGGGGAACAAGAGAAAGAGCAGCAGGAGATAAAGGGACGGGGAGAGAGGACAGAGCAGTTCGAGGCACCCAATGAAACAAGGGTTAGGCCGGTCCTTTGGGGAGGGAGATTGGTTTAGGTTTTTGGAGGAGGATGCTGACGTGTCAGAGAGGTGAAACTTGAGCGCGAGGGAACGTGAATATATAGGAGGTAGGAGGTAGGAGGTAGCAGGAGGTAGCAGGAGCTGGGAGTTGGGAGGAGCTTGGAGGAATTTGTAGAGAAGCTGGTACAGGAGCTGGTACAGGGGCTGGTACAGGGAGAGGCAGGAGCTGTAACGGGACGAGAGCGCGGGACGAAAGGACAAAGGCTGAACTGGAGCTGGGCTGGTCTGGGACGGGGCACGGTGGTTGGCAGAGCTGGGAAGAATAAGCTCGGTAACAAGCGTAACTTTGAACAAAACTTAAGTCAGCCAGGACAACTTTAAACGGTGATCGTGGAGGTTGTGAAGGTCGTGGAGGTTGTGAAGGTCGTGGAGGTCTTGGAGGTCGTGGAGTGTACAAATCGTGGAGTCTACAGAGAAGCAAAGTAGATCAAGTCTTCAGAGGCTCATTGAGGAGCGGCAATTCTGGGTTCTTTGTTAGCAATACGGGCTTGTGCATTTGAGTGCATTTGAGCGATGAAACATACCAAGAAGCGGTGGTTTGGTGATTTGTAGAAAGTAGAAGTGAAGTAGAAGAGAAGAAGAAGAAAAGAAGAAGAAGAGAAGATATATTCAGCTTGGAAAAGGTGTGAGAATGGAATTTAGTTACATGTTTGATGTTGTGCAGTAGCCTGGGTATGAGAAGATTGCACAAATTATTAAACAGATTCAGCACCTGCATAGCTACGGCTGGAGAGACAAGTTTTTGTATAGGTGAATCATACATTATATGGGAGAGAAAGAGATATGCAAGGAAGGGATGATGGAAGGATGAGAATAAGAATGAAGATGAATAGATTGGATTCAATAGGCTGTGGATTCAATAGGTTGTGGATTCAATAGGTTGTAGACTCATTAATTTAGAGACTCATTAATCCATAGACTCATTAATTCATAGACTCATTAATTCATAGACTCAATAGCTTATAAGCTTAGACTCAATCACCATCCAAATATTAACATTGAAACAAGCGAACGTCTCGTTTGTCCCGGAATTTTCAGTCTCAATTCCTTCGGGTCCAGCAGGCTCATTGTCTTTAAACTTCGGTCAAACTGTTAGCTCGGTGAAATCTGGTTCCAAATCCTCCAATCTTACTGCTTCAGCTTTTGAAACTGTTGCATGTTTTCAAGCTGAATCACTTTTTCGTGTTGTAGCTCTTGTCAAAACTTTATCTTCACCAAGTGAGATGAGCAGTACCACTCTAAAGTACTTTGATAAAGTTCTCAGGAACCTGTGGAACAGCAAATTTAAAGTAAGCGAATATTAAACTATCATGTTCGTCTGTGATTTTAATTCTACAGCTTTAATATTTATACTCTAATATTTAGTTTTCAGTTATATTGGAGTATTCAGTTAATGAAAAGTTGGTATTAATAGGTGAAATATTGTAAAAATTACATTTATATTGGAAAATATTCTAAAACTTATATTTATATTGGAAAACATTCTAAAACTTATATTTATATTGAAAAAATATTCTAAATCAATATATTGAAAAAATATTCTAAATTAATATATTGAAAAAATATTCTAAATTAATATATATTGGAAAATATTCTAAATCAATATATTGGAAAATATTCTAAATTAATATATATTGGAAAATATTCTAAATTAATATATATTGGAAAAAATTCTAAATTACATTGATAAAATATTTATTTGGTCCACGCTTTTGGTCTATTTGTAATTTCCATTTTCGTAACTGCAACTCTCCTAAAACAAAAATATACTACTTATGTTTATTAGGTATATACCTAAACCTTCCATGTTTCAAGTTAGCCGTTGTAGTATAGTGGTTAGTACACTTCGTTGTGGCCGAAGAAACCTCAGTTCGATTCTGGGCAACGGCAGTTTCTTTTTTCAAAGTCGACTCTTTGCTCCATGGTTCACCATATGGCTAATAATGATATTAGCCATGGCTTCCTTCGGTGGAATCTGGATTCCCAAATCACTCTTGCCATTAAGAACATGTCTGATATCAGATACATTGAACCATTTCGCATCTGCCAGCTCTGGGTCATTCCCTAAATCAATCGTCTCTTCCTCAGCAACCGCAACGCACCCTACCATGATATTAGAGGGATAAGGCCATGGCTGAGATGAATGAATTCTAATCGAACTCTTGTCTAGAGATACCCCAGATTCTTCCTCAACCTCGCGGTGAACACAATCTTCTATACTCTCACCAAACTCGAGAAATCCTGCCAGACAAGAGTAGAACGACTCTGGCCAGCGCTTGCCTCGTCCAAGAAGAAGTTTATCTCCTGCCTTATTCACAACAGCTACAACTACCGAAACATCAGATCTCGGAAATTGGTGATTTGACAGTGTAGTCAAAGTGACACAAGAAGAATTGACACACTCAAGCTTGCAACCTGCGTGGATAGGAAGAGTGCGCGAACCACACTCAGCACAATGCGAATTGCGCTGTAGCCAGTCAATGTACATTCTGGCTTGAGCATATACTGCTGATTCATGGTTCGACAGGCGCAAAAACATGGGCGGGGTCTCATATAACGACTTGTCTTGTACTTTTTCGACATTGATTGCAAAATATGGCTGGCCTTTGACTTTTGCAGAGTACTGGAACGTCGGGTTGGACTCGTCTAGCCCAAGAAACACCACCAGCTGATCACGGTTTTTCTCAATGGTAGCAGGCAGTGAACTTGCAATTTCCTTGCGATCCGACCATACCAACTTGTCCGACACTCGACCCTCCTTTTGATCCAGTTTAACTGAAGGAGGAGACAGTCTATTCAACACCAGATACCGTGCCGATTCATGATTGTATGCTGCAGTCGTGAACTGCTCGTCATCTCGCAAGAAACTAAATCTATTAAGCTTGGAATTGGTATAGTACGCGCCGGTCATTATTGTGCTTTGAGCGAATAAGAAAACAGCAGGAATGACCTATTTATATCAGAGAGAGGAGGGTATTACATAACTTTAACATGAGTTTCTCATGCCCCGACTCCCGAGGCTCTAAATATTATGTTTATATTGATTCTCTAGGAGTGTCGAATTTAGACATTGTCATCTTGAAAAACATTAAGAACTCCAGCAAGAAGTAGGATAAAAGATACTTGACGTTCTTGTCAAACCATGAAATCTCTGGCGCAATTGGCTGTTTAGTCTCGGTGCGCAGTTGCGAGTAGAGATCAGGGAAGTCAGTGATCACTCCGTCTAGATCAACAGACATGGCCCATTTCATGATGGTGGGCGAGTTTACAGTCCATGAATACACGTACTTTCCGTTTGAATGAGCATCTTGAATGAGCTTTTCACCACCAGAACCGGCAACTAGAGTAAGATAATGTAGGGAAATGGCGTTTACCTGGGGAGATTTCATGAACTGTCTTGCTAGGGGCCGACTGACGCCAATATGAGCTACGTTAAACTCAGAAGCGTCAACTTTAGCGGCATCCAGCACATCGAGTCTCCAGATACCAAGGACTGTTCTGGGGGCCCAGAATCCCTTCAAATCATCGTTCACTGAGCTCAATATATCGACCAGTTTTTTAACAATCCATGGCTCGTTGGTTGCCTTTATATCAATCATCAGTCTGATGTTTTTGTACTTTTCATCGTGGGCAAACTTCTGGGCCAAGTCATAGAAGGTAGGCATATGCTGGACGGAAGAGAGGTTCTTTGCTTTCTTCAGCATGTCCGCGCTCAACGAAGCGTCCGGCAGGAGCGCGTCGTGTTTGCTGTCGACATCATCAGACTCGGTGGTGTCTGGGTTGGAGATGGTCAATTGGTCCAAAACACCTTTGTATGGTGTTTTGGTGATTTCGTAGTCTGCTCCAAAGCATCTTTTTGAGTTGGGATCATGCGAAACAACCACTTCGCCGTCTCCAGAAACTTGTACGTCGAACTCGACGATTTCAGCCCCGGCGTCGATGGCAGCTTCAAAAGATGCAAATGTGTTTTCTGGATACTTTCCGTTGAATCCACGATGGCCCGTGTTGAGTGGCGAGAATCTTTTAGAAGGCGAAAACATTTTGAGAGATGTGATATTCTGGTGATATATTGGACGAACGGTAATACGAAAATACGCGTACAAAGCAAATGCGTTAAAATATTTTGAAAACAATGTGAATCAGGAGGAATGAGGAAGAATGAGAAGGAATAAGAATGAGAAGGAGGAAGAACAGGAAGAACAAGATCCAGACCAAGACTAAAACTATTCAATACCAATGTTTTGACAAAACTCTATCAAGTACAATATTGTTCTTTTGTACCTTACTAATTTTTCATTTTTTACATTTTACCTTCTGCCATTTAGTCCCGTCCGCAATTCACTAAAACCATAAGTTAAAACCGTTGGATCTACAATGCCAAGCGTTCGTTCTAGACAATAAACAGAAATATTCACGTGCTCTGTGCATAAAAAACGCAAGATGTCATTGAAATGAACCCTGGAAGCCTGTCAGACTCCACATGTTTCTGTGTTCTGAACCGAATGGCGCGGATCTTTAATGGTTATTGGCGCGGATCTTTAATGGCTGTGGAAGTTGAAAATACGCTTTGTTATCATGCCGTAACCAGCACAAAAAAGAACGCCACACGATGTTTCTGACGTAAAGCGTCATTTAAAAAATAAATTGATTCCACCCAGGATCGAACTGGGGACCTTCTGCGTGTAAAGCAAACGTCATGACCAACTAGACCATAGAACCAAATTCTTGGTTTTTTATTATTAGATAGACTTGATTTTTGATCTTTCCAATTAAAAAACACTAAAAATTTCAATAAAAACTTCAAACTAAAAAAAAAAAAAAGATATCTTCAAGATTTACTATTTCATAATATCTTGATAATTTACTATTTCATAATATAATCTAAACAAATACTATGATGAATATCAACGAATCTAGTGTCAATTCTTGTTCTAAAAATATTCATATGCCTACATTACTCAGATTTTCTACTAAAACTCTACCAGAAATTGTTCTTCTATTCTCAACCTCTTCTCTTCGCTCCTTCACTTCGCTCCTACCCTTACGCGTAACCCCTCCTGATCCCTCTTACCCTTCTCAGAATTCATACTGTACATCACATGATCACACCTAACCCATAATTGCCAGGAGATCAAAACTCAAATGAGACTCTAATAGTTGGCCCTGAACATAGATAACTCCAATCTTTGAAGGTTTATTGTTGGCACCATCTCACCCTTATAATCTTGTGGAATGCAATAATGGGAGCTGCGGATTCGAAACTCAAGTTCAAGAGCCATATTTTTAGGCTATTTGAGACTCCAGACATTAGCAGAGATGACCCTTATTGGAGCCAGGTAGGTTTGTTTCCATGATCTAGATACTCGAGGACTAACGGTCAAAACTGTAGCTTTGGGATCAACAGGTCTCTACCAACGATATTTTCACCTTTTTCACGGCTTCAGACATTAGGAATACAAGAGACAACTGCCGAAGTAACCTGGAAAACCTGATCTTGGAGGTCGCGGGAAGACTCATGTCAATCGCTCGAGACAAGGAGTATCAAGAGCCAACTGGTGCCAAACAGCTGCTGAACTGTATCAGAATCCTGACGAGAGTACTGCCTTTTGTTTACGAGCAGAATAGCGGTACTGAAGAATGGATAGACAATCTGTTTTGGAAAAGAAGCCATCCTGATATCAAGTCTGTAGGGGAAAACTTGGTCGAAACTACCATGGGCCTTTTGTTCAGTGAGGGATTCACCGTCCCTAACTCTTTCTCTGATAAACCTCCACTGTCCATTTGGGAAACGGGAATTGGTTGTACTATACCGGTAACTTCTAGTCACGAAATGGAGTCGAACAAGGTAGAGCTACTTAGATTCTTACTCACCTTGTGCTCTGACTGTCTGTATACTTCTCCCGCGATCTTGCCGTCTCAAGGTTCAAAGTTCCTCACGTATATGGTCACGATGATGGATAAACGAATCACAATGGCTACTCTCTGCTCTCTTTTAAACACCTCGCTGAAATACAGTCCTGGCTGGAAAGTACCTTATGACCATATGTTTATTTCTGACAGACATCGTCAAATCATCACCTATTCGCTACAGTATTTACTGATATTGCTGATATATCCCATTCCCGAAAATTTCCCATTCAAGAATAACCAGGAATCTGGCTCTGTAAAGAATCAGTTCAGACATTTCTGTGGAAAGATTCATAAAACTGAAGATTTACTCTTCATTGTTCAGTCTCTGTTAAAGATGCTTTACCAGCCCATTCATGCTTCGTTTGCTATTCTTCCTGGTAGCCGACAAGATATTGCCTGGGTTCCTGAACTCATCATGTTATTTTGGGATTTAATCCATTGTAACAAAAAATTTAGAGCCTTTCTGATTGCTTCTGATAGAATGCAAGAGTACATGATTATTCTCCTCTACTATATTCAAGAGAAACGATTTGATTCTTCAAAGGTCTCCTTGGTAAGACTGTGCTCATATGTATTACTTTATCTAACTACAGAGAAATCGTTCGCTATTTCCCTCTCTAAACCCTTTACTGGCTATGGTTCACTTCCCCATAGCATGCAACTTTTGTCTTTTACTGGATCCCACGCGGACTATTTAATTCTCCAACTCTGCAGACTCATCAACACGAGCAGCGACAATTTGAATTCTTTGGTGCCGACTTTTCTGGATTGCATTTACAATATCTCACCATTTGTAGTTAACATTTCTTACCAAACTTCGTCGAATTTAGTTCAGCTTTGCAACACTCTATCCAACCCGTCATATTTATTTGCTGCAAAAACTAACCATCTTCTTTTGAGCACAATATTGAAATCAGTGAATTTGCTACTTGAGTGCCATTTTCAAGAAAACCCGCATTTGGTATTTGTTCTGGTCAAAAACCAACGAGTATTCAACTCTATAAATGCATTGATCAAAGATGAGAACATTGAACAATTAATAACTTCGTCTACTAACAATCCGGATTTCAAAATTTGGCTGGCAAGTGATCCATCTTCGTCCTCTACAATTCAACAAGACTCATTTGTCATTGGAGACGACGAAGATTCAGAGAATGACAATAGTATTGAAGCTCAGGAACGGAAAAAGCACCCCGAACTTGAAAAAATCACCACTAATGCTAGAAATAAAGGAAAAGGAATTACAAACGATCCAGTTATGACCAGTCCATTGGTATCACCTACTAGAACCAAGACTGATGACGCAGTAGAGTTTAGTCCTTCAGTTACATGGACCTCAAGCTGGCTACCTCTACTTCCAATGCATACAATTTTATCTGTGATAGCTCATGTCATATCAGTCATTCCATACTTCAAGATCTCTGAAGCAAACCCTCAACCAACCGATGTTAATCCCAGCCAAGTCATTGACTCGTTGGTTGCCATAACGTCTATCCCAGGTGTTATTCTGTATAACACTCATCAGATTGTTCCAGAAAACCCCACTGGAATCATATCGACATTTGAGGTGCCCACAGATTATGAAATTTGCAAATTTGCTTGGAATTATTCTTCTCTTGGATGGTACGAAAGTATTTTGTGGGGATGTATTTTCCAGAGTGAAAGTCAAGTTACAATTGCCGATTCAGGTAATGTTATCAATTCTAGTAGCAGCCCTGTTGGTGTTTGGAATGGAACTGCGATCAAGCTCTTCAAATTGCAAGAACGAGCACCCAGAACTCCTTCGTTGCTTAGACCTAAGGGGGCAGTTGATGCCATGGCAGACACTGTGATTCAGAAAATTGGGCAGTTGAGAACTAAATAAGTCTTTTATCATCTATATAAATATATTGTTTTTGCCAAAAAGCTCAGTAGTCAAATATATTTAATTATTTAATCCATACCCAAAATTAAATATTGAAAACTCACAGAATAAATAACTTTACGAACTTCGACTCAGACGACGAGCAAGACGCTGAATCTTTTCATCCTTATTGACAGCGTTGATAACTTTCTCAATCCTATCCTTCCTGTTCTTTTGCTCACGTTCAACGACCTGATCATGAGTAGGAGGAAGACTCTCATTAATAAGATCAGCCCTACGAGCTTCCTCAAAGGTCGAAATAGCATTCTTGATTCCCTCGGATCCAAGTAACAATGTACCAGAAGGCATTTTGCCGCCAGAAAAAGCTTTGAGCTCATTGACACTCTCCGCTTCTTCTCTAAGAAGTTGAAACATTCTAGACATTCTTCCAATAGCCAAAATTTTATTCTTCATGGCTTGTCGGCGGGCTTCAGGCGTGTCTTCATCGCTTGAAGAAGACTGAGCTCTAGAACTTACGTCAATACCAGAATCAGGCAGTACTGTGTCTTCTTCCAGCTCTTCTTTTGTACAGACGTTGAGAATAGCCATTAGCATGTCAGTGATTTTTTCTCCCACAAAGGGTAGCGACCATGTGAAAACATCCATGAAATTAGGCAGCCAGTAGGGATGTGGAGTGTGATTAAATTGACGAATGTTCATGACATTGTTTTCATACTTGAGGACGGCAGCCTTGTTATTGTAGTTGTCTAGGTAGTTTGGAGCAGAGAAAAGGGTCATGACACTGGGAAAACTTGTAGTTTTAGTCTTCTTGTAGGTTCTGTAGCCGGTGTCTTGGGCTTCATGAGCACGGATGATGGATAATAGATTGTTTCTTTCTAGGAACGCACAAGCAGCCGAATATGTGTAGAAGTAAGAACAGCCTCTAGTATGATTGTTGACAAAAGGACTGCTGGTTTTTTCCCTTCCAAAGTCATCAATAGGGTCAGCCCATAGTAAATCGCACATGAGACCTCTTGTGGGAGGTTCTCTGAAACGGTCAAGAGTCTTGAGGTCATCCAGCGTGTGTAACTCTGGAGAAATACCGCCATGAACGCAGAAGAATTGCTTGTTCATTATCGCGGCGAGCGGTAAGGCACAGAACGACTCCATGCAAGCATCGTAGATTTCCATATTGTATTTATGTTTGCACTCAAGCTTGAAAGTAAAGTAGTCAGTCAAGTGTCGACACTCATGGTTTCCTCTTAGCAGAAAGACGCTGTTTGGATACCAAATTTTGAGGGCCCATAGATACAAAACACACTCAATAGAGAAGTAGCCTCTGTCGACATAGTCTCCCATGAAGAGATATCTGGTTGTTTTCGGGTCGCCACCAACCTCAAAAAGCTTCATCAAATCGTAGTACTGACCATGAATATCACCACAGACCGTGACGGGTGCGTCAACGTCCAGCAGATTTGGCTCCTGTCTTAGAATTCTTGTTCCTTCATTGATAATGTACAGAGCCTGATCTGCCGTCAAACGACCTTCGCAATACAAATGATCTTTCAAGAACTCGAGATTGGGCTTTGTGGGATCAGTTTTGTCAAAGAACTGCTCGTCAGTTGGTTTATGCCAGGCTGGAGCCCGCACAGTTTTGACCACCCGTTCAACAGTTGAAACCTGCGATCCATCGTCCATTGAGTATACTGTGTAGTCAATTTTGGGAATTGGCTTCTTCTGCTGGAAAGCCCTGATGGCGTTCTCCAGCTTGATGCTGTTTGTAGTAGCTATATCGTCCGACATGGTGATCCTCTGCAAAAAAATAAAGAGTAGGAAATCACTAAACGAGATTTTTTTGATTTTACGGTATGGCAAGGGGTAAAGGCCTAACCCTAGCTCTAAGAGTCCCAACTTAAACTCCCAAGGCAATTTTTTGCACTTTGAAAGAAACCAGAAAGGATGGCGAGCGTTACGATTGACAGTTCTGAGTACATTGTAGAGGCAGCTACTAAGGGAGCAGCTTTGAAGTTCACGGAGGAGAAGCGACAGGCGAGGTTTGAGCTGGGTGTTTGCATGGCGATATACGAATGGGAGCACTTGCAGACGGCTGTTGAGTCGAATTGGGGAGGGCCGGATAGTTCAGACAAGCGAGACTGGATTGTTGGCAAGGTGGTTGATATGTTTGATGAGAGCTATTTAGAAGCGCTTGACATTGAAGAGGAGCTACTTACGTCGATGTCCGAGGAGTTTGAGTTTACTGTTGAAGACGATTCAGCTTTGCCAGTTGCTACGAAGATTATCACCATGTACCGAGAGTGCGCGAAGGGGGAGTATTCGACGGTGGACGCATCGTATCAGAGGTATCTTGAGAGGGAGGCTAAGAAGAAGGCCGGTCTGATCAAGAGCCAAAAGGTTTCGGTTGAGGGCGATGATGATAGTTCTGATGAGAGTGAAGCGACAGAGGAAGTAGCGGAGGATGTAGAGATGGGTGATTCTGGGCCTATTATTGATGAGGATGGGTTTGAGTTAGTTCAAAGGAAGGGAAAGAGACATTAGAGTCTTGTATATAAGAGTGAAGTAGGTGATAAAGGTGTTTTGTTTGATAATCGAGGTGGAGGGTGGAGGGTGGTGGAGGGTGGTGATAGGAATGGTGGATGGTATGAATGGAAGTAGGATGGAGGGTGGTGATATGGTAGATGGTGATATGTTGTATGGTAATGGCAAATGATTTTAGAAGATCATATAAAGGACAAGACACAATTGACTGGATCAACTTTCGTTAACTCTGGAAGGTTTGACAACTGGAATCATGAACACCAGCAAAAAGCAAGTGATACCAAAGTTTGCTTTTGTTCTGCTTCTTTCAACCAACACTTGAGACAAATGGGCTCCAGCAGACTGCATCTACCACGGCCAGCGGGATGGAATCTTTTTGTCAGTCAAAAGTATTTCAGGTCAGATCGCAGTAGACAGTCAGATCACAGTAGAAGGTCAGAGCACAGTAGAAGGTCAGAGCACAGTAGAAGGTCAAAGTATTCCATGAGACTGTCAAAGTATTCTATTAAACTGCCAAAGCACTTTATAAAACTGCCAAAGCACTTAATAAAACTGCCAAAGCACTTTATAAAACTACCAAAACACTCCACTAAACAACCAAAACACTTCATGAAACTGTACACTGGACGATCGAGCTCTGTTCATATCCATCAGATCACCTTGTTCAAATATACTCCACCAAGAGAGCTACCTCGCAAACGGAGGCCATCACGATTCAAACAGTTTTCTAAACGGTTCAAGCTTAAAAAGAGTAGAGCAAGTTTCTACGAAGGCATCTTTTCAGAACGCAGCTATTTCCTCTCATGTCTAGGCGATGACATTCCTCGACCGGTTACTCCTCGAAGAGTGTTTAGTGTTCCAACTCCTATAGCACATCGACGATTGGCAGTGATTCAGCGATGCAATTCAGTCAAATTGATGCCTCCATTCTATCGGTCTTCAAAGACAAACTATTTTAAGAGTTTTGAGCCAAATCAGCCCAGTATTAAGTCAAGTCTTGAGCCCAGTATTAAGTCCAGTCTTCAGTCAAGTCTTGAGCCAAATCTTGAGCCAAATCTTGAGCCAAATCAGCTCAGTCTTAAGCCAAATTTTAAGCCCAGTATTAAGCCAAATCAGCCCAGTTCTAGTCTACGACGGTTCAGTGCTCCTCCAGAGGCACTGAAGCAATTGATAAACAAGCGATCTCTAAGCAGTCAACGACACTCTCTTATAGAACTTCTTGGAGAACCTCTTGAACCTCTTAAACCCTCTAGCCTTGACAACAAAGTCCAGTTGAGATCTCCTATTCAACGAAGACCAGTAGGATCTGGCCCAAACAAGAATGAATCAAGCGTATCTCCATCCATTCTGTCACCAAATCCCTATATTGATTCTATTGTGACTGACATGGAGCCTGCTATTCCAAATCTAGAGCCAGATCCAAATCTTGAATCAAATCTAGAGCCAGATCCAAATCTTGAATCAAATCTAGAGCCAGATCCAAATCTCGAACCAAATCGTGAGCACCATCTCGAACCAAATCGTGAACACCATCTTGAACCAAATCGTGAACACCATCTTGAACCAAATCTTGAAAACATCTCTCAAATACTAGAACCCGACGACTGCTTGTCTGATAAAATCCCCAGCTTTGTTCCTTATGACTATATATTCGAAACCTACATGGAAGACCCTCTTGATTCAAAGCTTCCCTCTAGTGATATTTCTACTAATTGTTTCGTTCGCGAAATTACAAACGAACTACAAACAATGTCAATACAAAGCACTCAGTCCAGCAATCCTATCTCAGCACAGAACTCGCCAGTAAGTCGCAATTCACAACTTTACTCAAAATATCAAGCCAATAGAGACTCTTGTGCTACTGTATACCCTCAAAGAGACTCAATCTCTTCAGCCTTGTCCGATAGTTCTACCATTAAATCAACCTCAACACCTGAAAAGTATGAGGTTTTGACAGCTAGATTAGATTTACAATATGTTTCTTAATCAATTTTATTTAATCAATTTTATTCAATCAATTTTATTCAATCTATTTTATTCAATCAATTTTATCCAATCAATTTTATTCAATCAATTTTATTCAATCTATTTTATTCCATCTATTTTATTCCATCTATTTAGACCCAGAGGAGTGTAAACCTGGACCAGATGTATCACAAAACCAAACCCTGATTATCTCCTGAGAAACCGTTGTCTAGACAACATCTTCCAAATCAGGAAGCAAGTAAGAATAAAGTTTAATCCCACACCAGATCTGTTTGTTTACATTCTGATTTCCACACAAATGTACTGCCTACTAGAATCGTTACAATGTCTCTGTTAGGGGCAACAGAATGTTAGACTGAAATTTGGTCGGTCATTACATTCCAACAGTGTTCCACTACTCCCTATTTTTCTTTTTTTTAATTTTCTACATTGGACTTTTACTTCTCCTACCAACAACTTTGACTGTCCACGATGAGAGAAATAGTATGACCACGACGATGCTGCTGGATCGAAAAGCACTAACAGAACTAGATTCACATTTCTGCTGGCCAATGTGGTAACCAAGTTGTAAGTAGGGTATTTTAGTGGTAGGCTATATGATTAACGAGACTTAGGGTGCTGCTTTCTGGCAAACTATCAGTGGTGAACATGGAATCGATTATTCAGGAAAGTAAGTATGATTTCGTCGTCTTCTTTTTCGTCGTCTTCTTCTTCACGGTCATCATCACGATCGTCTTCATCTTCAACACCATCATCACCATCATCACCATCATCACCATCCATCACCATCCATCACCATCCATCACCATCATCACCATTACCCCATATTCTAACTCAAAACTAGCTATGAAGGTACTGACCCTCTCCAAAAAGAACGCCTAAACATTTACTACAACGAAGCAAGCAACAATAAATACGTCCCCAGAACTGTCCTCGTTGACTTGGAACCCGGCGTCATGGACGCTATCCGCAGTGGCCCCTTTGGCACGCTGTTCCGTCCAGACAACTACGTCTTTGGCCAGTCCGGCGCAGGTAACAACTGGGCAAAAGGCCACTACACAGAAGGCGCCGAACTCGTCGACTCCGTGCTGGACGTGGTCCGCCGCGAAGCTGAAAACACCGACTCTCTGCAGGGCTTCCAGATCTCCCACTCGCTGGGAGGCGGAACCGGCTCTGGTATGGGAACCCTCTTGATCTCCAAGATCCGCGAAGAATACCCGGACCGAATGATGGCCACCTTCTCCGTCGTGCCCTCTCCAAAGGTGTCCGACACCATTGTCGAGCCCTACAACGCCACGCTCTCCGTCCACCAGCTCATTGAAAACGCAGACGAAACCTTCTGCATTGACAACGAGGCCCTCTATAACATTTGCCAAAACACGCTCAAGCTCAAACAGCCTACCCACGCAGACCTTAACCATTTGGTCTCGGGCGTCATGTCCGGTATCACGACCTGTCTCCGTTTCCCTGGGCAGTTGAACAGCGACCTGCGAAAACTCGCCGTCAATCTCGTTCCCTTTCCTCGTCTGCACTTCTTCATGGTCGGCTACGCTCCTCTCTCAGCGCCTGGCCAGCAGTCTTTCAGGTCGCTTTCCGTGCCAGAGCTGACCCAGCAGATGTTTGACTCGAAAAACATGATGGCTGCCTCTGACCCCAAGCACGGTAGATACCTCACTGTAGCTGCTTTCTTCCGTGGTAAGGTCTCTGTCAAGGAAGTTGAGGACCAGATGCGCAGTGTTCAAGAGCGTAACTCGGCGTACTTTGTCGAATGGATCCCCAATAATGTCCAGACTGCTATCTGTGCTGTTCCTCCTACCGACGTGAAGCTGTCTGCCACTTTTGTTGCCAACTCCACGTCTATTCAGGAGCTGTTCAAGCGAGTCGGCGACCAGTTTTCGGCCATGTTTAAGCGGAAGGCCTATTTGCACTGGTATACCAATGAGGGAATGGACATTACTGAGTTTGCTGAGGCCGAGTCCAATATGAATGATTTGGTTAGTGAGTATCAGCAGTATCAGAATGCTTCACTTGATGATGATATGGAGTATGAGGATGAGGTATTGGAGTAGTGGTGATTGCGGATGATGGTGATATTGACTGTTACTGATAATGTTGATATTGTTCTGGTACTATTGTTACTGATACTGTTGATATTGTTACTGTTGATATTGTTACTGTTGATATTGTTACTGATACTATTGATATTGTTACTGTCTATTGTTACTGTCTATTCATGATATTTACTATTGATGTTAATGTTTGCCAAAATTCTGCGTACAAAAACCCATCCTGAAGGGCCCTAAGGTGGTGGGTTATTCAAAGCTGGTCGTTCACCATGACTGCAAGACAAAACTATCTCACATTAGTGCTTCTTATCTAACTTTGTAGTATTGCCGACATTGATTGAACGTAGTTTTGTACTTTTTATATTGCCAGTTGTATTCATCCCTCTTACCATCATCTTTTTTATCGCCTGCCCTCCATGTCAAAGTCCAACGAAGACTACAACAGCCAGCCAACCTACGGCTCCCTGGGTAGAAGCAGTCTTCCTAGACAGATCAACCAGTCGCGACTCAATCCGCCATCCAGCTCAAGCTCGTCTCCTCTGTTTGGTCGAGGCAGAATCAACTCGCTAGGCCACTTTGCTTCCTCCTTCAGCAGAGCCCAGTCCTTCCTGGCAATCGACCCCCCAAATGACCTCACAAGAGCCAGATCGTTCTTCGTAGACGACGATTCAGAGTCTGGCTTCCCCGTGGAGTCGTCAAGTCTCATCTCGGGCACGCACAGAAGCCCGTCCTTCTCCGCCAGATACTTTGCTGAGCACAGCGCTTCCGTCCTCGACGACGACGACGACTACGATGACGACGAAACCGCTGCTAATGGCTCCGTCTTCTACGACGCAGAAAGCTACATCTCGTCGCACTTCCCAGGTGCCTCACGCAGAAGGGCTTCTTACCTGACTCCTCCTGAAAGGGGCACCATTGTCCTTCATGAAGGTGAGGCCATTGCTCCTGGCACAGAGGTCGAGCCCGTCATTGTACGCCAGGTTGAAGACAAGAATGGTAATATCACGACCGTCGTCGCTGGCCAGTCCACCGCTCCGCAGACAATCTTCAACTCCGTCAACGTTCTGGTCGGTGTCGGCCTCCTGTCGCTGTCTCTAGGCTTCAAATACTCGGGCTGGCTGCTGGGAATCCTCATGCTTCTCTTTGCTGCCCTCTCCACGTTCTACTCCGCCAAACTGCTCGCACAATGTATGGACACTGATCCTACGCTCGTTACTTATGCTGATATCGCTTACGCTGCCTACGGACCCAGAGCAAGAGTCCTCACCTCTATCCTCTTTACTTTTGAGCTGGCGGGCGCAGGCGTTTCTCTCGTCGTTTTGTTTGCAGACTCCCTAAACGCTCTGTTTCCTCAGTTCACCACCACGGAATACAAGATTCTGGCCTTCTTAATACTCACTCCTCCCTGTTTCCTGCCACTCAGAGTCCTCAGCGTCTCTTCCATCATGGGCATCATGTCGACCTTTGGTTTAGTGCTAATAGTTATGTTTGATGGCTTCTGGAAAAAAGAGAGTCCCGGCTCTCTCATCCAGCCAATGGACACTTGGGTGTTACCGCGCAATTGGATGCAGGTGCCCCTATCGGTTGGTATATTCATGGCTCCCTGGGGAGGGCACGCAGTGTTCCCCAATATCTATAGAGACATGAGACATCCCCAGAAGTATGCAAAGTGTCTGGTAACGACTTACCAAGTCACCTTTTTGACTGACCTTTCCATGGCCATCTTGGGCTTTCGCATGTTTGGAGCTGGTGTTTCTGACGAAGTTAGCAAGTCCGTTCTGCTGACTCCTGGCTATCCCAAGGCTCTGGGAGTGGTAATAACTGCCCTGATTGCTGTTATCCCCTTGGCTAAAACTCCGTTGAATGCTCGTCCTATTGTTTCTACGCTCGACATTCTACTCGGACTTGATCGCGTCCCAATGTCTTTTGATGGAGTATTCCAGGGCCGCATTGAGTTTCAGGACCTGATCTATAGAATCACAAAGGTCTCTCTAAGAGTCGCCGTCGTTCTCATGTTTGTCGTTTTTGCAGTTGTCTTTCCAGATTTTGACAAAATCATTGCATTAGTAGGTTGTACTTTGTGTATAACAATTTGCATTCTCGGTCCTGTCTCGTTTTACTTGAAAATCTTCCAGGGCCAAATATCTCAACGAGAACTCATTTTAAATTGGACGTTGCTGGCCGTGTTTTCTGCGTTGGCTGCCCTTGGAACTGTGTGGTGCTTCTTATCGCCAGAAACTATTGAAAATGGATTTAGTTTCAAGCAATTGTGGGGATGAAATTTTGAATATAATTATAATGAAATTTATCAGTGTAAATGGATGACAAAAGTCTGTTTTGGGAATATTCACGTGATATAGGTAAGGGTTTTATTGGGAATATTTGTCCCAATTTTCACAAAATATTTTTTTTTTCAAATCATCAACACGTTGAATCTATCTTGAATAAAGCTTCATTATGGGTAAAAAGGATGGAAAAAAGGTAGAGAGTGGAGAAGGTAGACAGGCAGTCTCGAAGGATCCGAGATTTTCTTTGGTTCACAATGATCCCAAGTTTCATATGCCTAAGCGAAGAGATATGAAGGTGACCATTGATGAGAGATTCAAAAAGAAGATGGAGATGGATAAAGAAGAGTTTGGTGGAGGTAAATCAGCATCTAAAGTCGACAAATATGGAAGAAAGGTGAAGCGAGACAGTTCAGAGAAAGAACTAGAAAGGTACTATAATATGAATGATGATGAGGGTAAAAAGAAGACTGAGATTGAAAAGAAGACTGAGATTGAAAAGGTCAAAATTAAAAAGGCTGAGGTTGAAAAGAAGACTGAAATTGCATCTGCTAGTGAGAGCGAAGAAGATGAGGATAGCTCGAGTGAAGGCGCAGAAATCGCTGGTTACAATAGGGCTCGTGGAGAGGAATCAGACGTTTCTGAAAGTTCCGACGAAGATTCTAGTGACGAAGATCTGGATCAAGAAGAAGAATTAGTTATCGAAGAAAACGAGGTGGAACAAGGCGAAGAGACAAAAACATTTGCAGTTGTCAATCTTGATTGGGATAATGTACGAGCAGTTGATTTAATGGCAACTTTCTCCAGTTTTGTGCCTGTTAAAGGCCGTATTGAATCAGTTGAGATTCTTCCTAGTGAATACGGAAAAATGAGAATGGAACAAGAAGATCTTCACGGTCCTGCTCCTGAGTTGTTTGCAACGGACAAATCCAAAAAGAATGACGATTCTGAGGAAATCACCGAAAAAGATCTACTGGAAGAAGACAAAGGTGAAGAGGTTGACAGCAAAAGTTTAAGAAAATACCAACTCCAGAGACTGCGATATTACTATGCAGTGGTGAAATGTGATAGTATTGCGACTGCTCGAAACATCTATGACAATTGTGATGGCACTGAGTATGAAGCAACAGCCAACTTTTTCGACCTTCGATACGTGCCTGACGACATGGAATTTGACGATGAGCCACGAGATAAGTGCACCAGTGTTCCAGCAGACTACAGACCAAATTATTTCGTTACTGATGCGCTACAACACTCAAAAGTCAAGCTAACTTGGGATGAAACTCCAGTTGAACGAATGAGTTTGGCTTCAAAAGCATTCAGTAAAAAGGAAATCAATGAAATGGACTATAAGGCATATCTTGCAAGTGATAGTGATGACGATGGTGATGAAGAGAAGGAGGACATGAAAAACAAGTACAAGTCTTTACTTAAAGAAGGAGAATTTGGATCTGTATTTGATGACAAGGCTGAAGACGATGTCGACATGGAAATTACCTTCACTCCAGGCCTTGACGAGTCCAAGACTGCGGAAATCAGTTCTGATTCTGAACCAGAAGCGAAGGAAGAGACTACAATTGAAAAGTACAAGCGAAAAGAGAAGGAAAGAAGACAGAGAAGACAAGAGGAGTGGAAGAAGAAGAAGGAGCAGGAAGAAAAGGCTGGCAACAAAAAGAACAATAAAAAGAAAAGTAAGCAGCAACCTGTTTCTGAAGAAGATGCAAAGAAGGCTGCTGAGCTTGAGCTTCTGATGATGGATGATGACACAGAAGGCAAGAAGATCCAACATTTCGACATGAAGGAGATCATGAAGGCCGAGAAGCGTGCTAAACGAAAGGGATCTAAGAAGACCAAAGCCAGTGAAGAGACGCCCAATGGTATGGATTTTGAGGTTGATGTTAAGGATGACAGATTCAGTAAGCTGTATGAGGATCACGAATTCGCTATTGATCCTACTCGACCTCAGTTCAAGAAGACTGCCGGCATGGAGAAGATTATGGACGAGCGTCGTAAACGTGCCTCTGGCAAGGACGAAAAACCAGAAACTGGAGCTGAGCCTGTTGCACGCAAGAGCGAGTATGCTGAGGAAGTTTTCAAAAAGTCCTTGAAAAGAAAAGAGACTGGAGATCAAAGCATTCAAGACCTTATTGCAAAGGTCAAGAGAAGAAGCAAGAAATAACTTTTATATAATGAATATATTCCCACTAAGCGGCCATGCTGAGCCAACCCAACAACGCGCGCCTCTGCACTATTTCTCTTTTATTCCTCCATCGTTGGAATGCTCTTATAGTCTCTGATCTTTGGTGCTGCTGTTAACAGCCTTTTTTTGTGCTCTTCGTGCCCCTGAAATATTAACACTCCTCCAAAAATGCCAGCCAGACTATCACCAAATACCACAAGAGCAGTTTCTCTAATAGCATGTTTTCTTTGCGGTAAGTCCATCGTCTAAAGCTTCTTCTTATTCTAACTCGTTCCAATAGGAATCGGGAGCGGAACTACCTACTTATACTCAGCATATGCCCCCCAGCTGGCCTCTCAGCTAAAGTTCACTGTCACTCAAACATCTACTATCGGTCTCATTGGAAGTTTAGGGACAGCTCTGACGGGGCCTGGATCAGGAACTCTGGTTGACAAGCATGGTCCGTCAATAGCGATTCTCATAGGCGCTGGTCTGGTCAGTTTTGGCTATAATGTCATTCAAGAGATCTATTCTCATCAATACTCATCATTTCCTGTTACTGCTGGTGCTATGCTTTGCGTTGGCGCTGGCAGCACCTTTGTGTTATCAGCTGTTGTCAAATGCGCAGCAGTCAACTATCCAAGCGTACAAGGTGCTGCTACGTCGATACCAATGGCAGCCTACGGTCTGAGCGCGTTTGTGATTTCAGCTGTTTCAGCCTTGGTTCTTCCTGGAGAAGCAGAAGGAGTTCTGCTCGTATTGTGCGTGATGCCACTGATATTGTTTGTGATTTCATACTTTTTTGTAAAGTTAGTACCTCCGTTAGACAATGGTTATACTGGTCTCGGAAATTTTCATGTTGTGGAAATGAGCGAACTTGAAGAACAGTTAAGAATAGAGGATGAGATTCAAGAGACGAGAGATGAGATGAGAAGTGAGATTAGAAATGAGATGAGAAATGAGAATCAAGAGATGAGAGATGATATTCAAGAAATGAGAAATGAAATCCAAAGAGAAGAGGAAATAGATATATATGGACTGCAAATGTTTTGCACGTTTGATTTTTGGGCCCATAGTATAATTATGGGTACTTTGGCTGGAGTAGGACAAATGTATATATATTCTTGCGGATATATTGTGAAAGCGCTGGTTACGTTCGAACATGAATCTTCGACGCTTCCATTGCAAGGAACTCTTCAAGATGCAGAGCAGCTATCAATGCTCATACATCAAACGCAATCGCTACACGTTGGAATAATTTCACTGAGCAGTTTTACTGGGCGAATATTGAGTGGAACGTTTACAGATTTTTTGGTTAACCGTTTACATACTTCGCGAGATTGGGTTTTGCCTGGAGCGTCGATATTGTGCTTAATGGCACAGGTTTTAGGTCTCATAGTCAGTCATTCTTCATGGCTTTGGGTGATTTCACTTACCACTGGACTCATGTACGGAATGTGCTTCGGATCTTATCCGATGATTGTTGGTGATACCTTTGGGATGCACCATTTCACACAAAATTGGGGTACAATTACAATCGCTCCTATTCCAGTAGCTTACTTATTCAACTGGCTATTTGGAAAGTTTTACGATTCACATGCTGTTATGAATGATATGGGAGATATTCAGTGTGTATTAGGAAGAAACTGCTACAGCGAAGTTTATGAAATAACTGTAGGAGCAGCCGTGATGTTGGTAATGTTCAGTATATGGTGCATCAAGAGGAGTGAAAAGACTCGCAAGATAGGTATAACACCAAGATCTTCCAGTATAGTAAGAATGCAAGTCATTTCGGATTGATTGGTTTAAGAGAATTGTTTTTAAATACTGATAGTTCTCATGAGTTTTTCATGAATTATGGGTTCTTATGAATCCTTATGAATCCTTCGAATATTTCTTATGAATCTCTCTTATGAATCATATTGATGAATCCTGAGTTTCTTCAATTACAATAATCGCATTTCAAACGCTTTCATTCGTATTTCTTGGTTAACGTTGAAAAAAATAAAAAGTTACTCCTGATGTAGAGCTTCTCCATGTTCAAAAAATTAATACCTTTATATATCTAGTTTATCCATGAAATGCATGATGCCTGGTTTCATAGAAGGCCTTCAATCCTTGATCAAATCCTTCTCTCCATACCCAAATTATATCATTTCCTACACCCTTCTCACGAATATGTTCAACTTCTCTAGACCTCTTCCAAGCAGCTTTACGCCCAATATCGGAATGATCAAACTTGTCAAACTCAAGAGCATCATTCCACGCTTGTTTGAACCCATCTTCAAATCTCCAATGTTCCCAGTCACGATTAGCATCTTGTGAGTTCCAGTAACCAGAGTGATTATTCAATGCTTCACCAGATCTGTGATCAAAAGCTTGTTGGTAATAGCTGTCTGTAGGAGCACGATCAGAAGGGAAACGTGAGCTCTCTGGGCCAAATGCAGTAGAAAGAGATCCAGCATCGTATTGTTCTCTGAATCCCCATTCTCCTCCTCCTCCCCATTGGAACTTGTAGGTCCAGAAGTAAAATCCACTTGTGCGCTGGGAAAAGTGGGCACACTCTCTTTGGCCATATTGACGAACGAGGTCTTCTCGAGTTCCATCAGAATCATTGTGCTTGGACCAAGAAGACCCATCTAAAACACATGAGTATTCACCTACCATTATATCCACGGTATTCTGAGTATCGGGAATGGCTTCTTCAATCTTATTGATAATTTCAATTGGAGCCTTGTTCTTGTCGTCATCGGAAAAGCATCTATACACATGAGTATCAACAATAACTCCAAGTGTAGAAGTCTCGCCTCGCTCTACAGAAAGCTCATGTTCAAGATTTTGAATCACAGATACCCATTTACTCACATCCCAACCATCAGAAATGACCAAAGGAATATCAGTATTGACTTTCCGGATTTCATTGAACGCTTTCAAATAAAAGACTTTCTGAGTGTCTTCGCTCTGGTCTTCAAACGGGGCTTCATTCAAAACTTGCAAGCCAACGACGTTATCGTGTTGAGATAGATCCTGAGCCAGGAACTTCAAGACTTCAAAACTCTGAACTTGACATTTGCTGGAGTCCCAGAGCTTTGCTTCACCGTTGCACGTACCAGAATGGTCAGCTTCGTTTGCGCCACCGGGAAGACCGTGCAAGTCAACCAGGACACCGATTCCATAGCTTTCGGCCTTCTTCAAGACCACTTCTTTGAATATAGTCCAGGCATTTGAGTAGATCTTTTCATAGTCTTCAAAGTGCGTATTGTCACAGAATGCACCGTTATTGACCATCCAATAGCCAATTGGAACCCGAACAGCAGTGACACCGACGTCTTTCATCCATTTCCAGTCGTCGTCGGAAATCCAGTCTCTCCAGTGAGCTTCAAACTTCTCTTTAACCTCGTCCTTCTTGCCCTGTTTGATGGCTTGAGAGACAGCATCATATTCAGAGGTTTTCCCATTGTCTTCCTCAGGGAACATATGAGGTGAAATCCATTTTTCTAGGACAAACATAGAGCCCAAATTGGTTCCTTTGTTCAGTCTGGATTGATAGATCTGGCGTCGCGAAGGTGCTTGTCCAGCGGTAGTTATGTTGGTAGCAGGAATTGGATCCGTGCTGATAGCCAATTTCTTAAAGTAAGTACCCAGTCCCATGGTGATCGTGTTGAAAGAGTCGTGATGAGGAAGAAGAGAAGTTTTACAAAATGTACTGTTTTTATGGCGCAGGCGCAATGCAGCAAAGGTCAAGTGGTTAGGTACCCAAACCTTCTTGGCCCAGAACAAGGGCGTGTGTCATTCCATCTTGAGACCCGAATGAAACACGACCGGGTCTGCAACAATTAGAATGTGGCGGTCGGGTCACCCGAACAAGGTCCAAAACCAAAGGTGGTATAATTTATTTCATTATAAAGATGTCTGCTCCAGGTGTTCGGGATGTTCTGGATACTGCTCCAAATGTTCCGAATGCTCCAAATGTTCCGGGTGTTGCTCCAAATGTTCCGTATATTGCTCCAGATGTTCCGATATTGCTCCAAATGTTCCGATATTGCAGTATTTCCCCAGATGCTCCGGTGTTGTACGCACTGATAGATCAACAATGGTTTTGCCACCTTCTAACGTCTGTCCACCTCAGCCTCTGCCTGTCAGACCTGGAATTAAAGTTATAGACAAGCCTACTACGATAACCTCAGAATGACCTCAGAATGCATCGTATAAAGAAGCTTCAATATGAATAGAGTAAAATAAGACTACCGTGAAATAGTCGGACTTATGCAAGTACCCGAAACCCCACATAATCACAAATCAAAATCTCCCATAAACATTAAATATCATACATATCATGAATGTCATGATTCTACTTAACAAACATGCAAATTTCAAGCTCAATCCCATCCATCACTATCTTCGTCATCGCTCTGAGCTACTTTATTTTTACGTTTGCTCAACGCCGCTGAAAGAGCATCGGCCAGATTGGCAGGCTGCCCACCAGGAGTAGCTCCAGACGGAGCAGCAGCGGGTGCCTGACCTTTGGCTTCCATCAATAATGCACTGGGCTTATCCAATTGAGATTTGTCAACTTTTCTTAAACCTCCTACACCACCAGCTGTGCGAATAGAAGCAAGAAGTGCATCTCTACCGCCATCAACAACAGGCAATGGAGGCGCAGAAACGTCTCCCATAGGTGGAGGAGGCGGCGGGCCTCCAAGAGACGGAGCAGCACCGGGAGGTGGAGGAGGCGGGCCTCCCAGAGACGGAGCAGCACCGGGAGGCGGTGGGGGAGGTCCTCCAGTTGAAGCAGGAAGCGTGGGTGCTGAAGTTCCACCATTAAGACTTGGAGGTGCTCCTGGAGGAGGTGGGGGAGCACCGTAACTCGGTGTAGTAGGAGTAGGAGGAGCAGGTGAGCTAAATGTAGGCGGTGGAGGTGGAGGTGACGTTGGGTTATATGACGGAGGTAATGGAGGTGGTGAAGCTGGGTTGTAAGTTGGAGGTAAAGGTGGTGGAGAGGTTGGGTTTTGAGTGGCAGGAGGAGGAATTGAAGCTGGCGCTTGAGATCTGGGAGGAAGAGCCACAGGCACTGGAGCAGCACTACCTCTCGAAGGAGGAGGTGGGGGCGGAACGCCACCGCGCTGAGGTGGGGGAGGAGGGGCAGAGCTTACCGGGACCCGTTGAGGGAACCGTGGAGGTGGTGGGGGCGGGCCACCAGTAGTAGCAGGTGCCACGGGTTGGCCTCTTTGTGGTGGTGGAGGGGGGGTGAAGGCAGGTGTTTGTGCGTAAGATTGGGTAGGAGGAAGCTGAGGAGCACCAAACTGAGGTGAATAGTCGCTTCCATTAGATACTTGACGAGGTGGTAAAGTAGGTGGAGCAGGAACTGGTCTGGCATAAGGGTCGGAGGTTCTGCCTGGTAGCTGAGGTGGAAGTTGAGGTGGTGTTGGTTGATACCCTCCACTAGGAGTTCTTGGAGGAAGACTTGGGGTTGTGTACTGATTCGGAGCAGGAGGAGCAGGAGTTGGTCTGGCGAAATTGGGATTTGGCACTTGAGAACCAATGAATGGCATAGGAGGAGGTACTTTGTGTGAACTAGGAAGGGAAGGTGATGCAGGTGCCGGAGGTGAATTTTCTTTGGCAGGGACTGGAGGAGGTGACGGCGTAGACTGAGGCTGTTCAGCCAAAGAAGACGAAGGTGGTGGTGGAGGTGGTGGAGCATTAGCAGCTGGTGGAGGAAGAGATCGTCTGTTTGTAGCTGAAGAAGAAGCTGAAGGCGGTGGTGGAGGAGCGTTCGGAGCAGCATCAGAACCCGCAGGCGGAGGAGGAGGTGGTGGAGCCTTTGCTCTCCGGACCGACCCTACGGTGTCCGAGTTACCACTATTAACACTTGCAACCGATACGTTTGACGTTACGGTTTCTGAACGAACTCGTCTTGCCTGAGGCTGGATTTTTGCGCTTCGTGGAATCGGGGGCTCCAAGCCAACTAGTGGGCCGCCCTGCTGTTTAATATAGTCCTTAATAAACTCCCTGTTTTCTGCAATCATTTCTTCAGTAATTCCCTGGCTTGCAAGCTCAGCATATAGGGCTCGCCATTCGACTGGGGGCTCATCGTCGTAGTAAACGGGACCCATATCCAAATGAATTCTTCTTCGGGAGTTAGTCGGGTCTCCTCTGGGACCTGGTGCTGCCGGGCCAGTTGGCGATTTCTTCATCGCGATGGCAGCCTTGTTATTCAGCGTGGCCTTGGAAGCGTACTTGTCTTTGTGGGCTACTCTTTTCATAAAATGAGAGGCTTCTGATTCATCTTCAAACAGCAAGCCCGCGTAGCAGTCTTCTAGCTCAAACGAATGAAAGAAACTGCGGTCCTGGTTGTATTTGAAGTCAATGTAGAGCTCTTGGTCCCAAATCACACCTCTATGGCCCTATATAGCATCAATAGTTAGCACAAACATCTTGGAAACATGGCGAAACCTCTTACCTGAATATCAACGAGCTTGAGAAAGAATGTGTTGCCAACTAAATCGTTGACGAAGGCAATGGCGCCGGATAGCCCAGTGAAAGTCCATGATTGAGGATCCGGATATGCAATATAGAGCTTAGCAACAGTAGCATCAATGACTTTATTTGAAGTCTTTGGAATGGCTCTTTTCACTTTCTCTTTATCTTGTGTAGTGAGTAAACCCATCTTTGTGGAGTCTGTGCGTGCGGTGTGCCACGACGGTTTCTGATACTGGTCTTATTGAAGAAAGCAACTGAATCAAGCCTTTAGATAGCCATATGCCTGATTCTATAAGGTATATTCTCCAGGCGATGAGAAGTAAGTGATGCGTGGCGTATGAAGAAAGGAAGTGGAAGCTGCGGAAATGGCTGGCATTTGCGAATTTGCTTAGTTCAGACTGTTCAGACTCAGATTGGAACATAAAACGCCCTTACCCATATGTATTAGGGTTTCTAATTTAGGAAATTTACAAGTTCAAATTTTATTCATAGAATGAATATTTATAATGGAACTAAGTTTAAAAATAATCAAGAATATTTTTATACAGAATCAAACTTGAAAGTAATCAAGAATATTTTTTATATAGAAACTTCGAAGTAATCGAGAATTTTTATACAGAATTAAACTTGGAAGTAATGAAGAATTTTTATACAAGATCAAACTTGAAAATAATTATGATTTAATATTGTTTATAGACAGAATAATAATGATTTGACTTTATATCTTGTATAAACAGAATCAAAATATAATCATGATTTGAATTATTTAATTTTTTTTGATTTTATGGAATCATTACAAAAGACAGAATCTATCTTAATAGATACCCCAATGGATATAAAAATGAACAAGATGAAAAATAAAAATATTGCAGATTTTTAGCCACCAAATATACATCCCAAAGAAATCAGCTCTATCGTTTAATAGGCCGCCCAGCAACACTACTGCTTGGTTTCCGGACTCCGCTCAATACTCGGTTAGGACGCCTGGCCTCAGCTGTAGGCGGTGATGATGCTAATCCTCCACCCATAGCCGTCAAAGTCGTTGTCGTAGTGGTGGTAGAAATCATTTGAAAACTTGGGCTTCTAGAGTGATTTCTGGCAGCAGAAGGGTTTGAAGTCGACCGAAGCTGTTTGCGCATCAGCATTTGCTGCTTTTGTGACAAACTGTCAGTTACAGTTCTTTGACGGACTCTGGGTAGCGAGATGACGTTTTCGTCATTTTCCTGAGTCTCAGAAGGTGAAGACGGGGGATCGTTGAAAACCTCTGATATCAAAGAAGAAGGCTTACGCCTCTCTGGCGAACCTGACGGAGTAACCAATCGTCGAGAGCGAGACCTGAGAACACCTGGGGTAGATGTTCGAGAAGCAGACCGTTTGATTACTTGAAGCTCAGCAGGCTCTTCAGCCTGAGTCTCCTTATAAATACTTTGCTCAGCAATCGGGGGCGGAGGCTCTTGCTCGTCTTCATCGTCAGAATTAACTTGTCCAATCGTGCTAGGTACATATCGCTTGCCCATAGGACTGGGATGATGGCGTCGTCCACTAGGAGTAGGACTATATTTTCTAGGCTGACCTGGGGTTGGAACAGGAAGAGCGGAGTTTGCGTGGTCTACCTCAGACAAAACACTTCGTTCGGGGGTCCTGGGAGGCGAACGCTTGTGGGGAGATTTAAATGCATGGACCGAAGTGCGCGGTACGAGTGGACAGAAGCCAGCAAGCTTTTCTGAAGCAGTTCGTGAAACTGTCATTGTTCGTCGCCAGTCTCTGAATTCGTTCTGATGAAGGTACAGCCAGTGCTGCTGAGGGCCAACGACCATTCCAGGTCTCACAAATCTCATGTACGCAATGACTTCAGCAGCAGTGAATCCATAGGTATAAATAAGATGCGCGCCAATCAAGCAACCAGTTCTGCCTAGTCCCGCCTTGCAATGAACAGCAACTTTGCCCTTTTGCGCAATGACACCTTCAACAGCCCCAATAAAGGCCTGAACGTACTCCATTGTTGGGCAGGTGCCGTCTTCAAACACCAGATCAACATGCTTAATGCCCCTATTTTCAAACTCAGCGCGATCATACAAGTGCGAGTTTAGTCTTACTACCAGCTTCACGTCGTTTCGTTCGAAATAGTCCAAGACCTGCTGGAACGGATAGTTGAGCTCTGTTTCGTCCACGTCTTGCTGAGGTGATGCAAATGCCACAAAGTGCGGTGGGATCTCGTTAAAGTCGCCCTGATCAACTCTCTCATATAGCTCGTACTCCTCCAGGTTGAAATTTCTAATGTCAATCAGCTGCTCCTTCTTTGCTCTCCAGACACCGTAGACAATGTCCTGGATGGTGAGAACGAAATCAGCAGGAGCATAACCAGCGTCGCGGAAAGGCATGAACGGAGGGTCGGCCTGAGCAATGGGCGCCAGGGCCAGATGGGGTGGCCACGCCTGAATCAATACCATGTAGCAACAGAGAATACACGCTGTGTTTGCTCTGTCTCTGGGGTTGGTTCTAGAGTACAGCACAACGGCTTTTCCTTCGTTCTGCTCTTCACCCAGGATTTCGTGAAGCGTAACTGCAAAGCGGTACAGATGGCCAATGTGCAACGGGCCAAAGTCATGGTGGAAGCTGTTATAAGGAAGCGAGTCGTCAATTGTAAAGTGCACGACAGCCGACGTATCTACTGGAGGCTCATCGTAAGCTCCTAAATAAATGCGGTCTGAGAGATGTTAGTTAACTTCACAACAAGAGATCACAATCACCAACCTTTCAAGAACTCAATGAGCGGTATTCTATGACGTCTAATGCCTGGCATGTTGATGGCAATGGCTGATTCTGATAGCAACAGTCTGGACCTAATTCACTAAGACAACTGATCAAAGAAGTAGAAGATTTTCAAGAAAAAGTAGTAAATATAAACAAAATGCTTCTTTCAGGAATTTTGTGTTTAAAATCAAAACAAACAGCCTTGATATTTAGATGCTCCGTACTAAAGACGACCACGAAGAAGGTTTGAAATGTTCACTGCTTGGAAAAAGGTTTTCGGAAACAAAAAAAAAAAAAAAAAAAAAAAAAAAAAAAAAAAAAAAAAAAAAAAAAAAAAAAAAAAAAAAAAAAAAAAAAAAAAGTAAACAAACAATACTATAAGGTTAGGGTGTTGCTGTTGCTTGGGACAACGGCACGGCTGCCACCACTGCCGTTTTGAGATTGAAAAAGTTCACGTGATTAATTACTTTTTTTGGAACACCGACATTTTCAGGGGTGAGTGTCACGAGATTTTCACGTGAAGTGTATTCACGTGATTGATTTTCATGTGATATTGACCCCAGTTTTGAATCGTCGGTTGTTTTTAGGAGCGAGCAGCAAAGAGAAGTGAAGTGAAGTGAAGAGTAGTCGGAGCACGGGAGTACCGGTGGTAGCAGTTGGAAGGGTCGGGACTCGTGTTTTTGCAAGAGGTCGGGTCTAACAGATGAAGAAAGCGTCCACTGTACCGGTAAGAACAGTGAATTCGGTGCTCCTCCACATTGTTTCTCTCTGAATCCTTCAGCATTGAATGTCAGACCTGAACCTTCTTTAGCCATGAATCTTATTATGCTTCCCCATACTTGATTCATTTAAATATCAAGACTTCCCCACCTCTTTTCATCTTTTATTTCTCGTGAACTATCCGTGAACTGTGAACTCTGTGAATTGTTAACGTTTGTGACCGTTAACGTTTGTGACTGTGCTCTGTTAACGTTTGTGCTCTGTTCTACAAACTTCCCAACGCTCCTACTCCCCAACGATCCTACCAGCTACCGTGAACTGTCCTACCAACTACCGAGAATTACCACAAACTACTGAGACTGCTACTCTTTAATTGAACTACTGAGACTGTTCTTAGCTAACCTGGACTCAACATGGCTACTCTTGCTCTCGCTGCCCTGGGCCTCTCCTATCTCGAAGCCAGAACCCTCTTCTTAGAGGATCTCAGAACCATGTTTGGCACCGCTAGAGTGGCTGCTCCAATGGCTTGGATGCAGTATCAACGGAAATCAAACTTCTTCTACATTATTGAAAGCTACGCCAAATCCCAGCCCAATGTCGTCGCAGTCAGGTTCCCGAAGCAAATCGCCCAGTCCCTCAAGGAAATCGGCAGTGACCGTCTCGATGACCTCTTTGTGATCCAAGAATATACCTACAAACAGCTCTACGAAATCGTCCTCAAGTACGCTGCAGTGCTCAAGGAAAACTGCGGCGTTACTGGCAAGAGCACCGTCGCAATTGACTGCACCAACAAGCCCGAGTTCGTCTTCCTCTGGTTTGCTGCTTGGTCCTTGGGCGCCCTCGTCAGCTTCATCAACTTCAATCTCGGCGATAACTCTCTTGTTCACTCCATCAAAATCGCTGATACTACCCACCTCTTCGTGGACGATGACGAACTGGTAACGAGCCTCGTCCGTCCTGTCGAGGACAAAATCAAGGACCTGAACTGTAAAGTCATATATATGGACCAAAACTTTAGAAACGACGTCGATGCTCACCAGCCCTACCGTGCTCCAGACTCTGCCAGACATCCTGAACAGACCTTTGTTGATCCATGTCTCTTAATCTATACCTCAGGCACAACTGGCTTGCCCAAGGCCACCATCATGAGTTGGAAGAAGATCATGCTCGGTTCTGCGGTTTACGGTGCCAACATCAAGCTCTCAGCCAGCGACGTTGTATATTCTGCCATGCCTATTTACCACTCTACGGCTTCTATTCTGGGTCTTCTGTGCGCTCTCAACGCTGGTAGCACCTTTGTCATTGGCTCCAAATTCTCTACAACTACCTTTTGGACTCAAATCAAAATCACCAAAACCACCTATATCCAGTATGTTGGTGAGACCTGCAGATACCTGTTGAACGCTCCCCCCAGCGTAGACGAACGCAACCATATTGTCTCTTGTGCGTATGGCAACGGTATGAGACCCGACATTTGGCAAAAGTTCAAGACCCGTTTCAACATTCCAAGAATTGGAGAGTTCTACGCATCTACTGAATCGCCTTTAGCCCTCACCAACTTCCAGCAAGGCGAAGTTGGCGTAGGCGCTGTTGGACGTTACGGTTCTCTTATTTCCTTCGTTCTTTTCAACTTTAGATATGGTTTTGCCATAATTGACACTGACAATGACAATTCTTTGATACGAGGCCCGGATGGCTTCTGTATCCAGCCCAATACCGACCAGCCCGCTGAGCTGCTACTCAAGATTACTGACCCTGATGACTTTGCTAAAGATTTTCCTGGTTACTACAATAACGACAAAGCTACACAAGAGAAAATGGCCAGAGACGTTTTTACCAAGGGAGACATGTACTTCCGTACTGGTGACTTGCTTAGGTTTGATGAGCACAATTTTGTTTACTTTGTTGATCGACTTGGAGACACCTTTAGATGGAAGTCCGAAAATGTGTCTACAAATGAAGTTGAAGAGGCAATTACCACCTACCAAGATGGCAAACTTATTCATCAAGTTGTCGTAGTTGGAGTTAAGGTTCCTGAACATGAAGGTCGAGCAGGATTTGCTGTTATTCAACCCAATGATTTATCTAAACTTCCTGAACCAAAAGACTTTGCTGATTACTTATCCAAACGACTGCCCAAATATGCTATTCCTGTGTTTGTTAAGTTTGTCCCCGCAATCGAAGTCACTGCAAACAATAAGATTCAGAAAGGCAAATATAGAGATCAAAAGTTCCCTGAGAAAGGAATTTGGTGGTTTAATGGCACTGAGTATTTGGAGCTGAGTGAAAGTGATTGGGCCAGTATTGGCAATGGCAGAGTCAAGTTATAGTTGTTTACTTTTATATTTCCAGTTTCCACGTTTGAAAGTTACTGTGTCTATTTCATGCAATAGTGAATTTTTTTTCTTAACTTGTGAACTGCTCATCATGTTCATTTTCAAAACTTGTCTCTCTTGTTAAGAATTGATCATAAAGAAACCGACATCCATGTGAAATTGTCGGTTTTACAGAGCAGATTAAGATTTTCTTTGCATTAATATGGTGTCTTGAATTAGTCGCCAGATACCAGGAAAAAGGTTTGGATTATGGCGAGTCAAAATAATTAATATTTATCTCACATTGATCATCTCTCAAATTAATTACATTAATATCAGAGTTCTAATTAGTTACAGACTACATTTGTAGTTGTGATCAGTAACGGCCTTAGCAAAGTCACAATCAGTTACCATTGCCCATTATTCTAACTTTATATCAATGGGGAAGATCTGTCTTTCGTGATCGAAAGATTTTGCCAGAGTAGCACTATAAACAATAATGAAAAATTCCAGGAATAATTTTCATGCCACATCATGAATTGAACAGACATGAATATGAACTGGCAATTCCATTATTAAAGTCATAATTAAAGATATTTATGCTGGTGCGGTCTTTCATCTCAAGCAATTTTGAATATTTTCAAATCATACTTAAATCACCGAGATTACCAATATTTTAACAGATTTCTCCATGGTTGATCCCGCGTAATAAGATATGAAAGGATATGAATTCTTTTACTTCCTTATTCTGCTTCTTCATTTTACAAGTCCTGCGAACTCCTGGTTTGTTAAAAGCAATTACATTCCAAGGAGAGTAGCATGCCCTGCAAAAGCATCCTTGACTCGTAAAGCTGATAGACTTTCAGCGGAAGAAGCAGAGTGGGTTGCTCAAAGGCACAAGGAAACTGACAAGCACCTTAAAGACTATTTGAAAAGAGTGGGTATTCAAGGTTTGGATGTTGACAATTTTTTATCAAACACAAGTTTGAATATTGGACTAGCATTCTCTGGAGGAGGATACCGTGCAATGTTAGCAGGAGGAGGAGCGCTCTCAGCACTGGACAGCAGAACACCGAATAGTATGAAACCTGGCGGAATTGGAGGTTTACTTCAAAGCAGCTCATATATGGCAGGTTTGTCTGGCGGAAACTGGCTTGTTGGGTCGGTAGCACTAAATAACTTTCCCTGCGTAACAGATCTCCAAAATCACCAAAATCTGTGGAATATCGCAACTACTCCAAGAGATCCAGTTCCTGGTCTACGAAATTTCAATGGTGCTCTGTTAGATGTAATTATGAAATCGCGCTCAGGATTTAGAACCTCAATTACAGATTTATGGGGACGACAGCTCTCACAACAGCTTATTGGGTTACCCAATGGAGGGCCTGGGCTCTTATTCTCAGATATTAGGAACTTGGATGCATTTAAATCTCACCAAATGCCTTATCCTATATCCGTGGCAGTAGGCAGAGCGGAATACACAAAAATTATTTCAACAAACTCGACCGTGTTTGAAATGACACCTTTCGAACTAGGCTCATGGGATCCCTCAGTTTATACGTTCACAGACATGCAATATCTGGGGACAACCGTGATGAATGGAGTACCTGTCGATAAGTCAAATTGCATCAGCGGTTACGATAATGCGGGATTCATTATGGGCACTTCTTCATCTCTGTTCAATCAATTCATTCTCAGGTTTGGTGAAATGGGTTTTGATGACAACCTTTATAAACTAGGAATGGCTTTTCTGGGGTATCTTGACAAACAGAATTATGATATTGCAATATATGAGCCCAATCCATTCGCAGGTCTACACAATTCAACAGTAGGATCAACCCAGTTTTTAGCTCTGGTAGATGGAGGTGAAGATTTACAAAATGTCCCTCTGGTTCCATTAGTTGAACCCAATCGCAAAATGGATGTTATTCTTGCATTCGACTCTTCATCTGATGGCCCTGATAACTTTCCATCCGGAGACTCACTCTCAGCTACATATCTTAGACAATTTGGTTCGCAGTCCAACCACACAATCTTTCCACCAGTACCAGATCCTCATACATTTAGAGTACTTGGATTTCATCAAAAACCAGTTTTCTTTGGCTGTTATGCCAGCAATTTTACAACTTTGAAGAAAACACTAGGAGCTGTCGAAAATCATGACCCTCCAGTTATTGTATATACGTCGAATAGTCAGTATTCCTACCCTTCAAACACATCAACATTTAAAATGATGTATTCGACTGAAGAAGTCGCCGGAATGATTAGAAATGGATATGAAGTAGCTACTCGAAATAATGGTACAGCAGACCCGGAATGGGGTGCTTGTATAGGATGTGCCATTATTCAACGAGAGTTTGAACGAAGAGGATGGGAGCAAACGAGTCAATGTAAGCGATGTTTTGAAAGGTATTGCTGGGATGGAGCATTGGTTTCTGCTCCAGTCAATTCACACGAATATGACTATGAAGCAGATCCAAAAGTATTTACAAGTCATTGGGGAAATGCTTTTCCAACGACTTCAGTATGATTGAATTTATTCTTTCAATGTAATATAGAGCATAGAATTGACGTTATTGTTTAGCACTTATTATTGTTTAGCACTTATTATTGCTTAGCACTTTACTTTTATTGTTTAGCAGCATGATATATTGTATTCATTTACCATTGTGGGATATACTGAATAACATCAAAAACTCTAGAAAATATTGTAAACTTTGAAGTTTCTCAATGAAAAAGTTCATTAATATTTGTTTTCATATTATTTATTTCAGAATAATCTATTCTGTGTACCTATTCTTGTTATAGAACTGTTGAAAAAAAAAAGCTTCCCCGCCAGGGGTCGAACCTGGAATCTTTCGCTTGTGACCGTTAACAAATCGTAGGCGAACGCCTTGCCATTGGGCCACGAGGAACTGCTTTAATTAAACTAACATCTATAAATTCATAAGCATTAGTACTAAAAATGACTATATCGAGTTTGATTCAATGGTTCAAATACCCAAAAGGAATGATGGAACTTTTGTGTGTTACTTTTCTGGATCACTTGAAATACCACAGATCCTCCATTAAGAAGCGTGAAAACTGTTGAGTGTTTAGACCGTGATCAGCTTGGAGACAAAAACCAACAGTTGAGATTTGTGATTTAATTAACTGAATTAGCACAAAGGATCCAAAACAGGTTTCATTTCTCTCTTTAGAAATACTTATCAATGTCAGTACCCCGGAATCACCATAATGAATCATCTTAAAGCTTTGTGCAACCTTCCAGTTACCATCATCATTTTGAACTAATGTGTGATTAGCAACTATCCAAACAGTAGTTACCATTTCATTTCAATCGGACTGCAAGCTTAGCACTTTAGGAAGCATGCTGAAGATACAAAGAACAGAGATCATAAGTGGTATCGATTCATGTGGTCAATCACTGGTGATCTGATTCTTTCAGATCCTATATATTCCACAGTTCTAGCCCTTTTTTTTTTCTTCTTCTTCTTCATCATCATCTTCTTCTTTTTCTTCTTCTTCTTCTACAGTTCTATCTTAGTTGCAATCACCATGTCCTACCATCACATTCGTAGTCAGCCATCCTCCTCCAACATTCACCATATCAATAACAACAAAAGAACCAGCAACAACAGTTCAATCAACAACCCGCTTCTACTAGATCTTCACCGGATATCTCTGGTCTCTAGAAAATACTCAAACTTACAGTCCCTAGACAAACTGTGTGCCCTTTCTCCTACTGAAACTCAGCAGGCAATTGAAACAGCTTCCTGCGATTACTATAGAAAACAGAGGTCAAAGCAACAGAAACTCTCTAGAAATGGCGACGATGTGAAACGACCAAAGCTCATCAAACGAAGTGGTCTGCCTCCTAACAATCTTGGATCCAACGTGAAGTGGAATATTTTCAAATCAATCGGATTTTGACTTGTTCCATCACTACTTGTAGCTATCATATACCCGCATACCCAATATATTTCAATATCTCCTTCAATTTAGGCCCGTTCCTACTTAGAGCTGTTTTCCTTAGATCTGTTCCTAGACCTGTTTGTAGACCTGTTCCTCCTTGTGAAACTGTTCCTACTTGTAGACTTGTTCCTCATTAGACCTGTTCCTACTTGTAGACCTTTGTGACTGTAGACCTTTTGATTGTTTAAGCTCCATGGGTCCAAACATATACTGGAAATTTTCACAAAAACTTTAACTCATTCTCATCTTTGTCTTTCCTTCTTTCTACACTTCCATTGCAAAGCTTACCTCTTTTTTTCCAACGTCTCTATATTTTGGAATCTCTCGCATCATCCCTTTAGCTGCTCAAAACTTCTCTTTTTAGACTGGTTGTGTTTCCACTAGGTTGCCTCAACATGTCAATTGCCTCTTCTTCTTCTTCTTCACTGGAAGACCTGATTCCTCTGGTCAACAAACTTCAAGACCTGGTATTCCACACAATTGGCTCAGACACTCTCGATCTACCCCAAGTCGTCGTCGTTGGATCTCAGTCCAGCGGTAAATCATCAGTTCTCGAAAACATTGTAGGCAAAGACTTTTTGCCCCGTGGAACTGGCATTGTCACCAGGCGTCCTCTCATTCTTCAGTTAATCAACACTCCGTCAAGCTCATCAAGTGACTCGTCGGCTCATCGCGAACAGGACGAGTGGGCCGAATTTTTACATGTTTCTGACGGAACCCACTCTTCAGATCCCCAAAAGTACTACGACTTTGCCCAGGTTCGCAAGCAAGTCGAACTCGAAACTGAACGCGTTGCTGGTTCCAACAAAGCTGTCAATAGATCTCCAATCAATCTCAAAATCTACTCTCCCCACGTCCTGAATCTCACTCTTGTTGATCTCCCCGGGCTCATGAAAGTCCCAGTAGGAGACCAGCCAACAGACATTGAAAGACAAACTCGAAACCTGATCCTCGAGTATATCGCGAAGCCAAATGCCATAATATTAGCAGTCTCACCTGCTAACGTTGATCTAGTGAACTCCGAATCACTAAAACTGGCCCGTAAGGTCGATCCCCAGGGCAAACGAACAATTGGGGTCTTAACTAAGATCGATCTTATGGATAGCGGCACAAACGCTTTGGACATCTTGTCAGGAACTGTTTATCCTTTGAAGCTGGGATTCATTGGCGTCGTCAACAGATCTCAGAAAGACATTCTGGATCAAAAGCCAATGGATAAATCTTTACAAGCAGAAAAAGAATTCTTTCAATCACGCTCAGCGTACAGAAACATTGCCCATAAATGTGGAACGCCATTTTTAGCGAAAAAGCTGAATCAAACTCTGATGAGCCATATTCGTGATCGACTTCCTGATATAAAGGCAAAGCTGAACGCATTGATTGGTCAAACTGAGCAGGAATTAGCTTCCTACGGTCCCGTAACTTCAGTCGCTGGGCAGGATAGTAAGGCCGCTTTGCTTCTCAAATTGATGACTTCCTTCGCAAACAACTTTGTTACTTCAATTGAAGGCACATCTTCAGCTACTTCAATAGAAGTATCTACAAAAGAGTTGTTTGGGGGAGCTCGAATTTTCTACATCTTTCATGACGTCTTTGGCCGTTCTCTTCAAGCCTTGGATCCAACCAGCGAACTCACCCTTCTGGACGTTAGAACTGCTATCAGAAACTGTACTGGCCCACGGTCATCTTTGTTTGTTCCTGAAATGGCATTTGACTTGCTGGTAAAACCACAGATTGGTCTGCTATTAGAGCCACCTTCGCATAGGTGTGTTCAGCTGGTATACGAAGAGCTCATGAAAATTGTTCACAGTTGCTCCACAGCAGAACTTGAACGATACCCAAAACTCAAGGTCAAACTAATAGAAGTAGTATCTGACTTGCTGAAAGAACGTCTTGGGCCGACAACTTCATATATTTCAAGTTTAATTGCCATCCAAAAGGCCTACATCAATACTGACCATCCCGGGTTTGTAGGAGCAGCGAGAGCAATGGGCGAGATCTTGGAGAAACAGAAACGATCTGACGATAACGATGAGATTGCGGTGGTTGAAGAATCAGTATCCAATCTGAGTATCAATGGAAATGCCAGTAAAAAGGCCAAAGCTAGAAGCTCGATACATTCTGAGCCAGGTAAAGGCTCTGGATTGTCACCTCCTTCCTTCAAGGGGACACAAAGTGCATCTTTTGGAGGTGATCAAGACTCGTCTAAAGATTCATTTCTCAACTATATATTCGGGAAAGACGATACTGAAGCTGCTACATCTGGCTCTACAAATAGTTCTGCCAGCCAATTTCGCAGTTCCATGTCTATAACACCTGAATCTGAGCCCATCAGTTCTCAAGATCTGCTTGAAGCAGAGCTGATCAAACGACTCATCCAGTCATATTTTGCAATTGTTCGAGATATGATCCAAGATCAAGTCCCCAAGGCAGTAATGCACATGATGGTTAATTTTTGTAGAGAAACCGCTCATACCAGGCTGGTGAAAGAAATCTATAAAGAATCTTTGTTTGACGAAATGTTGAACGAAGAGAAAGAAGTGAAAGAAGAGAGAGAGAGATGTTTGAAATTGCTGCAGAGCTATAAGGAGGCATCACGAATCGTAGGAGAAGTGATTTAAAGACAATTGAACACAGCCTGTTTGCCTAATGGTGGAGTGGGCTCTTAGCTTCTACTTATCTATAATAATGATATTGGTGTTTGTTTGCATTTCACAGAAGACCGTTACTGCCTTTCATTGTGGAGGTTTAATTTCGTTCTCCGTGCCTTTGTGGTTTAATTTCATTTGAATGTACCTTGAAATGCTTATTGAATGTTTGTCACTGGCAATATTCATCTCTGCTTTTTTCAGCAAGAACAAGCTCATCTGTAGCTCGCGTTTTATCAGGTCAAATTCTGGCAAGCCCATATAAGGCTCATTTAGTAGATTTGTGGTCAAGGCAATATCTTTGGGTGTCAACGGCAGTTGACCTTCCTGGTAGTCAGATATAGATACGCCCAAATATATCATTCGTGGAATGGCCAGAAGATGATTGCAGTATGAACTTCTTCTCGCTCCGAACTTGTAGGTCATGAATATAAGCATTCCATGGGGATCAGAATCTACTAGGCCATAGATGGGTGTTTCTGAAAGGCACTGGCTGATGCCATATAAGAGCTTTTGGGTAGCTAAATCAGGATATCCTCTACCCTTTTCACTAGAGGTCAGATCAGAATTCATTGCGAAACAAACAAGACATACCGTGATAATAATGTAGTCGTCAAATTTGTTGTAGATCTGTCTATATATTGCCTGGAGATGTTAGTATTCATGTTAAAGTGCAAGTAAAGCACTTACTTCTTTCTCCACTACCAAAATGCCCTTTATATATTTCTTTGGTCGCACGCTTTCTATATCGCAATCGACGGGAACAACCATGTCCTATGAATTGTTAGAGAAAAGTTGGACCAATATAGTTCATTTTTCCTACCCCATTAGCCTTGTCCATTTCAATGATTCTTCCTGATTTTGTCGCGATGGTGATATTTGCTGATATGAACCCTTTTGGAGCAGCGACGATGTTCAAATGAAAACGCTCTACGCCCAGGGAGTAGGCGAGATGATTTACGATTTGATCTACTGTTGTTTGAGATTCAAACAGCTCTACATCTCTATAGTAAATGTCTCTTTTAGTAGTTATTGAGCTGGTTCTGAGCATTTCATGAACAACGGTCAAAACTCGAAAATAAGATGCTGAATCGGTTAGTGAAGGACTAGATGTTCCTGGAATGTCGGCGTACCAAATTTTCTATTATTTTGTTCATTTTCTGTCGGAAAGATCAAATGTCTTGTCAATCGCGGAGTTTTCAAAGGGCCTTCGGTGAAGAATCCTTTTTGTATGTCGAATCTGTGAATGTTAGCATGCTTTAGACGCTATTTTCTTGATCACGAACCTCGAATTGTAGTGAGACTTGTTGACGATGGGGATTTTGAGCTCTTCGCCATTCATTAAGCAGGTACAAATATGTTTGATCACATCTTCTATCTTTTGAAGCAGGTCTTCACTATTATTCTGTACGGAGAATCTGGTAACAGTTAGTTAAATGGCAATTCCATAACTGTAGACGCTGTACCAACATTGACAATCCCATTTCTTCATACTATCGTGAAGCAAGAAGTAGTTGGTAAAGTTGTTTGATTCTTGTAAGAAATTTATTTTCAATATATATATTCATTTATTTTTCAATTACATCAATTACCAAACTTGAGCTGTGTAATACTTGTACGAAAAAAGAAATTACCGGAAATTATCATTACCTGATTAAGAAAACTGACCCCAGAGTTTTTCAAGTCATTTTTTTTCTCCTGATGTAAATTCTGACACCAACTTCTGAGATTGACTTTTGAGATAGACTTTTGAAACTACTGAGGTTGACTTCTGAGATTGACACAACTTCTGAGATTGACTTCTAAGATTGACACAACTTCTAAGATTGAGACCAACTTCTGAGATGACCATGCTGAGAAAACTCTGGAACAGACGACTGTTCTCAAGCTCAGCATCCAGACACTTGAAGATAAAAGCCATTGAACCAAAACACATTGTCCTTACGGACGTCGTTAAAGAAGACCCAGCGAAGGAAATCAAGTTCAGAAACTTCTTCTTGCGCGATGCGTGCACCTCTTCTCAGTCCGTTGACCCTTCAACGAGCCAGAAAACCTTCTCCACAGCCCAATTGCCGTTCGACATGAGCGTCAAATCGGCCACCGTCGACAAAGACCTGCTCATAGAATGGAGTGATGGCTCCAAATCGTCGTACACCCCCGAGTTCCTACAGCGATACTCCAGCCTTGAGACAAGAAGACATTTCAGACACTTGGACGTCAGCTACGTCTTATGGAACTCGGTCAAGGACCTCTCGGCCAACAGCATCCTTAGAATCGACTACCAGGACTACTTGAAAGCTCCGGGCTCCGTGGTCCAGGCGCTCCACGATATGGGAATTGCCTATATCACAAACGTCCCAGAACAAGGTGGAATAGTATCAACAGCCACTGGCTTTGACCTCGAAGCTTCAAAGGAAAACCCAGTTCTGGTTGAAGAAATCGCAAAGAAAATTGGCTATGTGAAGGAAACCTTCTACGGCCGATCTTGGAACGTCATTTCTGTACCCAATGCCAAAAACGTAGCCTACACCTCGGTATATTTGCCATTACATATGGACCTCTGCTACTATGAATCTCCTCCTGGCGTTCAACTGCTGCACATTATTAAAAACTCAACCAAAGGCGGCGAGTCCTTATTTGCCGACTCGTTTGCAGCAGTCACGCATATCCTGAAAACCGACCCCGACGCTTACGATGCTCTAAGAGACATCCCAACTTCATACCACTATGATAACGATGGCTTTCACTACTACTATTGCAGACCGCTCATTGTAGAAGACCCTTATGGCGGCGTGAATCCTGATACCGGAAGACCCTACCTCCAGGCCGTGAACTACTCTCCTCCCTTCCAGGGCCCGTTGGATGCCCTCGCTCCTGGCTCAAAGTACTCTGATAAACAGATTGACGACTTTTTGAGAGGTCTCAAGACCTTCGAGGACTATATCGAGGACAAAAAGAACCAGATTGAGTTCAAAATGGAAGAAAACTGTTGTGTCCTGTTCATGAACAGAAGAACTTTGCATGCTCGAAATGAATTTGAAAAGGACTCTGGTAGCAGATGGCTTAGAGGAACTTATCTTGATCTAGATGCCTTCCAGTCAAGTCTCAGAGTGGTGAACAAGCTCACTAGACATGAAAAATAGGTCTTTTTCACAGTCGAGTGGTGAACACTAGACATTGAGAAGTTTGGCAGTCGAGCGGTGAATAGTGGAGAAGTTTGGCAGTCGAGTGGACATATATAGAAAATAAGTCTTTCGCAGTCGAGTGGTGAACACTAGACATGGAAAAGTTTTGCAGTCTAGTGGTGAAAATAAATCATTGTTTAGGTCTCTTTCGCACAAGACTGGTATCTAGGACATTTGCAGACTCGGTCTTTGGCTTCTTCTTCACAAGAGAAGATGTTAACGTATTGACATCTTTGTTAAAATTGAGTACAGTAGGGTTGGTCTCTTCGACTTGTCCATAGATCTCAATGAAGGGTTTCTTTCTGGTGATGGTGTTGTATGCCTTGCGGTTCACTTCAGGCAGTGAAAAGTCAAGAGACATGATAAATTCTTTGAGCAGCTTAAAATCCCATTGAGACAGTGGTTCAATGCTTTTATCTTCGACCAGCTGTTGATACATGGACAGCGAGGGATCTATACTGAGCTCGACACCCAACACACCGACCTCTATGCTTAGGCGGAACTCTTGTCTTCCTTGTAACTCGATCCAAAATCGTGTCTGGTCTGTTTTAGTAGAACGACGCTCTTCTACGAGCTGATCAAGAAAACGAGTGAGAGGGTCGTCAACAAATCGCGGAACATGGTAGACAGCAGCTTCATGGCCTTTCTGGTCTGGCCAGAACACATCTCCAACTTGCCAATTGCGCTTTGAGTTCTTTGGAAAGTACAGTTTGATCGAGCCGTGATCGTTACCTGGAATTTGCAGTCTCGCTCGAGACACCGACTTGACAACTGGGTCATCCAGAGTAGTTTCCAGAACTTTGATCCACCATCTCAGCAGCTGAGAGCCCGTCATGACATGTTTGGTTTTATTCTCTCCAGAGAACGGGAACAGATACTGCTTTTCAGCTCTTGCAAACAGACACAGTTTCACTGGCAGACGGGGATCAATGTAGCACTTGAGAATACTTCTGAGGATGGCACTTGTGACGCGGCCTAGCGACAATGCCGGCCGTTCAACAGACCCCGACTTGTAGTGGCCTGTAGTATCAGCTTTTGAGATGAAGATAGTTTGAACTGAGTTTGGAGCACAGTACACTTCAATTTCAATCGCGTAAACAATGATAGAATCGAAGCTGAGCACAATGAAATGTGTGGTTACAGAATCAGTGCTTTCTGAATCGACTTTGTCGTTAGTCGTTTTGTATCCTCCTCTATATACCAATGGTCGACATCTTTTAGGTATGGACTTCCAGTAGAACAAAACAAATGGAGTTTCTGATTTTGGAAGATTTTTTTTGATTTCATTTATAAACACAATTTTTGCAGTTGACATTTTAGGAGGAGGAGAATAAGGAGAATAAGAAGGAGGATAAGAAGGAGAATAAGAAGGTGAATAAGAAGGAGAATAAGAAGGAGAATAAGAAGGAGAATAGGAAGAAGGAGAAGAATAAGAATAAGAAGATGAAAAAGAAGAAAAAAAGAATATGAAAAAAAAAACAAAAAAGAACAAAAAACACCCCATACAATGTTTGTACTATATAAACAACTCGAATTATGCATTAGGATACTCACTCTTGTACTCATCAGGATAGAAAATTAACCGTTCAACAGGTTGACTGGTAAGAATCACCATTCTGATAACACCACCAGAACTTCCATCCCATTTAATGGCTTCAGCAAGCGACGATTTAACAAAAGCAACAGCCTCGTCCTTACTGAAATCCTTTCTAAAGTACTTGTCACAATAACCATAAATGAATGTAGAACCACTACCAGCAATCGCATAGTCCTGCTTGTGTAAACTGCCTCCAAGAGGAACACTGTACACTTCGCCGCCAGTTTTCTCATCGTATCCAGCCACAATAATACCAGCCGTGAGATTATCTTTATTCGAGTAGGTGATTTCTTGGAAAATAGAAGCTGCGATTTTGGCAGAAGGAGCTTTGTTGTTTTCTGCTGCAAACATTTGAAGATGATACTGAACAATGTCAGCAACAGCCTGAGTATCAGCAGCTGAGCCCGATCTATAGCTAGTTAGTCAATTGACCGTGAGAACTAAAGAATTAAGCTTACCGGCCTAGAATTCAACGTTAGCACACGATCCAAATCATTCAAACACAAATACTCACAGCACCAGATCTTGTCATGAACCTGAGTTAATTTATCAGTAACACTGCAAACCGTTAGCAGACGTCGGTCAGTCAATTGCCTTCTCTACCTACCGGTTGGCAATGAAAGAGCCCGTAGTTGTACGACTAAAGCAAAACTTGTTAGCAATTGTCCTGGAATATACTCCACTAAACATACCTATCGGCTCCAAGAATGATACCTCCGTTGAACTTGACCGCCATACTGAATCGCTTCGTTAGCCCAAGCTCCCATGGTGAGTTCCAGCAAACGCCACTGTTGATTCCAAACTTACATCGAGGTTCCTAAGCTGTTGATTCATGTTAGCAACTGTCACCGCTTCAACTGCGTCCTGAACTTACTTGACTTCGCCCTTCTTCAGAGCATTCATATCAATACTGACTCCATTCATTCTAGTTTTATCTAATTCGTAGCGCTATATGGTGTATGGAGATGGTGATAGTAATGGTCGTGATGAGCTCTGTTATTTTTGTTAATCATAAGACCCAGACTTACTTAGGACTCAAAAATACACACAGAATTTTTTTTTCAAAGAAAATTTCACACAGCACAAACTTTTTCTTATACCATCCAGAACACTTCACAATGTCGTTCAACAAGGTCTTCAAGCTTCCAGAGTTCTCAAGCGTAACCGATCCATGGGGTCCTCCTGCTACCATCCCCGAATCTCTCAGATTTAACGATGTTCCCTACGCTCCCTTCTCAAAAAACGACAAGCTCGGTAAAGTAGCTGACTGGTCTGATTCGGTCAAAGAAAAGGACAACAAGAGACAGCAGCAGCGTGGATACCGCGATCCCTACTATGCCTACGGTGCTAACTCTGCTGCTTCTTTCTTCAACAACGACGAAGATGGCGATAGCGCCTCCTTCTCTGTCGTCGACAACAACAAGGCTCCCAAGTCCCGTCAACCTACCGTCTTCAAGGCTAAAGGCCGTACTAACAATACTGCCACCCGCACTCCTGCAAACAACCGTACTAATCAAAAGACCAACACTGGACGTAATGATAATAGAAACCAAGGCCGCAACAACTTTGGCCGCAAGAAGTTTGCTTGGAAAGATGACACTCCCCAAAAGAACCGTGATGCTTCCGTCACCGTCAACAGCGACTGGGAGCTTATCCAAACCAACAAATTCAACGAACTGCAAAAGCTTTCCTTCGACGTCAAGGCTGGCGAAGTCATTGATTCTTATGGCTACGTTTCTCCCTACAATAAGAATCTCGACAAGCCTAGCGTAAACGTCAACCTCAAGACTCTTGACAGAACTATTTTCAACATCACCACTTCTGAAGATCCCGTCATTCAAAAGCTGGCCGAAGAAAACGCTGCCACTATTTTTGCTACCGATGCCATCATTGCTCTTCTCATGTGTACTACCAAATCCAACAACCCTTGGGATATTGTCATCAACAAGTCTGGTAACAAGGTCTTCTTTGACAAGAGAGACGGCGGCCCTCTTGATTTCTTGTCTGTTGACGAGAATGCCATCGAGCCTCCTTCCGATTCTACTGACAAGACCAACATCAACACCGCCGCAAATCTCGCTGTCGAAGCTACTTACATTAACCAAAACTTCATTGCCAATGCCGTTCTTGAGAACAATGCTGGAAAAGCTAGCTTCAAGAACCCCAATCCCTTCTACAATCCTGAAGAGGACCAAGATCCCCTATTATCCCAAGGTTACAGATACAAATCATTCAATCTTGCTGACTCTCCTGAAGACGAACCACTTAATTTGATTATCCGTACTGAGGTTGACGCTGTCATTCCTGGTAAGGAGGAGCAGTTTGTCACTATCAGAGCTCTTAACGAATATGGTTCTAACGGCGTTTTGGAATGGAAGAACAAATTTGCCAACCAACGTGGTGCAATTGTTACTGCCGAAATGAAGAACAACTTGTGCAAACTTTCCAAGTGGACTGCTCAGAGTATTTTGGCCGGTGTTTCTTCCATGAAGATTGGTTTTATTTCTCGTGTCTACCCCAAGGATGCTACCAAGCACGTTATTGTTGGCGTTGTTGGTCAAGTCCCTACTCAGTTTGCTAATCAAATCAACTTGAACATGAGCAATGGTTGGGGTATTGTTAAGTCTATTGTTAACATTGCAAATGCATTGGATGATGGTAAATACGTCTTAATGAAGGATCCTAACAGTCCTTCCATTATGATTTACAAGGTTCCTGCCAACACCTTTGAAAACGAAGAGTAAATGTAATTTATATAAAAAATAATTGTATTTAAATGACTAAAGTTTTGATGTTAGAGTTGTTCGTCACTGCTAGTGTTCATTGAAGGTGTCTTCGATTGTCTCCAGCGACTGTGAATCGAGGATGGGATGGCTCTTCGATTCCGTGATTTTGTAGGTGTTTCTAGTATAAATTGATTGGGAAAGGTGCCTGGCTGACTCTTATCAGGTACAGATGCTGTTGGACGTACAATGGAGGACACTGTTGGTAAGGCCTTAGAAGGTTTCCATGATACAATTGGTTTGAATTCAGATGCAATCAATTTTGAGTTTTCAGTGAGCTTGGGTCTTCTGGGGGGACCTAATGGAGTGAACATTGATTTCGATATAGACGTTGGAATTTTAGAGGGAGCAGCTACCATGAATGTTTGCTTCGGTATCGACTGGAGCTGAGGTGGAAGGTCAATTATTCTAGCTCTCCAAATTTTCCAAAATGCTCTCAACTTAATATCTCTTAACCGGCGATGAAAATCGTCTGCATCTCGCTGCTTTGTTTTCAATTTAAACATTCTCATCTTCCAGCTTCGGTATACTTTTTCTAGTAGTGGTTGGCTAATTGTTATAGTAACTTCACTACAAGTTTGATTCAACTCATCTATACGAGTCTTTGCCAATTTCCAATTGCTTAGTGCTCTAGTGATGAAGTCTATATCCAGGTGTCGGTCCATGGTATTTTGACGTGCTGATATTGTGGAATATTTCATGCTCCAAATTCCCCAGTGCTCTTTCAATATTGACTTGTTTTTCAATTGCAGCATGGCCAAGCTTTGATTGTTCAGATCCGAAAAGTCCATATATAAAGTGATCCATTTCTCAAAATACTTTTCCGCAAGTACATTGTCTTTATGAGCTTTGTATTCATTCAAACGGTCAGTCAGCTGGGTCTTTATTCTTGATCTGTAGGATATCTGCCAATTCTTGAAATGCTTCTTGAGACAATATTTCCGATATATTTCATCAGCTGAAATTTGGTTATCTTTGATGGAAGAAAATGAGTAAACCATTGCATAGAAAGCATGTTCCTTTATTTTATCATGATAACTGTCAATACCATCATACTCCTGATCCACAATTTCGTAAGTCAGTTCTTTCCATCCTGACAAGTATCTTAAAGCAAGACGTGCGTTGGATTCTTGAACAAAGTAATCATAAACCTCGTCCATATGTGAGTGGATTTTTGAGTTTCTTGTTCTCCATATATCCAAGTAATCCAGAGCGATATCTGTATTTTCGAATTGACTGAATAGTGTCAAACGAGTGTTCAACCTCCAACATTTGAAAAGCCTTCTAATCAAATCTTGTTGATGCAAGTCTATTAACTGAGACTCACGAAATGACAGCTTCCATTTTCGAAAACTATGAGTGTAGCAGTTGAAAATACTGATTTTTGTAGCTTTGATAGATAATGCTGCCTTTTTCCGCCAGGAATTTAGCATTCTGTACTTGAGTTTAAGAGCTCTATGATTTTCGAAATGAAATAATTTTGATTGATCAGTGCACTTGGTTTTCCAAACGTTTAGGCAATGCTTCAGTGCCAGTTTATCTCTCATAGGGTCAGCGAGATCCTCCATTGAAAATATATTGTTCATTTTTGACTTCCACCGGTAAAGTGATTCACTCAAATCATTGTAATTTTGACAGCTTGAAACCATTTTATTATACTTGAGCAATAGTCTCGCATGAGCAACCCATTTGTGAAGTAGCTTGGTACAAAGATATCTTTCATATTCATTAGAAGCTTGAATTTCTTCATAGCCATTGATCCAAATGTTGAAGTACTTTGTAGCTAATTTCTGTTTCTCCAGAGCGATTGCCTGATTCTGTTTTCTCTGAGCAGAATTTACTTGCCTGCAAAATCGTTTAAACACATTTTGCATCAACAGAGAGTCGGCCTTCAATGAGTTTTCTGCCAATACTCTCACTTTCTTTAGAATTAGCTCCAAAGCATACCTCTTCAACACAAGATTTCGTCCCAGATCAGCTTTGTCCTTCAATTCCTTAAAATATGTTGCTTTTTTCTGCCATTGATTTAAATATTTGAAAGATAGAGTTAGAAACTCATGATTCTCAGCAATCTGCATCATCTGGGCAGTACGCTGTTTGAATGTATTGTATGATTCATACCAGAGCAGTAGAAAGCGCTCCCGAGTGATGGCATCGAAACCCGCCAGCTTTTCTCTCAAGGCCAAATTGGTTGAACGACGAATCTCATCAGCAGAATGATTTCGATAAAAAGTGTTTAGCCGATCAGCCCAGCTGGAATCTGTGAAATTGCATAGATTTGAAATGATATTCAGGCACACAAAATAGTTTGAATATGTCTTTGAGCCCAAATCATTCCAATCAGTAAAGTCCTCAAACGCTCTGAAAAGATCTATAAAGTCCAAACTATCCCGCTCATTTTTAACTGAAGCCTGATCCGCCAGCCCAACAATCAGCCGTAAAATCTCAAAGTCGCGATCATGTAAAGACAGATCCGAGACCACCATTGAATCTTCGTCCAGAGGCTCGTCGGGCACAATGTCAAACCAGACGTGCGGGACCTTTGCGACTTTCTCAGGGCTTTCTGAGTCGCTCGAAACAGTTTCAGGCTCGTACCGTGTGAGGTTATGAATTCGCCGTTTTAAGTCCTGAGTGTGACGTTTTTTGGCTGAACTAAGATTTATAGGCATCCAGAAGGTTCTTGAACGTCAGGTTTCCAAAGATCATCACACACATTCAGCTGGCAGTCGATAGCAGTGGACGAGAGATTCTTGATATCGCGAACGCGTTCGAGTATTATAGACGTTAGGACTTGAAGAATATAAGTGGACTGGGCAAGGGTTCTAGAAATCAAAGAGTGCTTGTTGGCATCTCCAAGCCCTACACCTGGAAATTTGGAACTTTCAGACTTGACACTCATTAGCAACGGGCTTCAAGGATGAAATTGTACAATTCTATAGCGAGCAATCTAGCGTGGAGCTTGACGGTGACCTCTTTGCTTAATGGTGTTGCTGCTTTCAAGCCACCTCAAGTTTTTGAGAATTCAAAGGTGTTACGATCTATTGACTTGACTGGATCTTATGTCAAGGAATCTGTGCAACTGGAAGTGAAAAATATTGGTGATGAGCCAGAGCAAGTTTACTACTATGCGGTCAGTCCGGAGGTGAAGGACTCCATTGCAGTGATTGAAGGTAGAGAAGAATCCACACGAATCCAATCGTTGGCTGTGGAGCTTGTTGAAGAGATTGACGAAGAAACGTAGGTAGCGAAGGACCGATTGGAATCTCTCACTAACATTGATTGAATAGCGGTGCTTCTTTCTATCGATTGGAGCTCATCAAGGCCTTACAACCTGGTGAACAAACAACCCTTCAAATGGCTATTGCGTACATTGACCGATTTCAGCCCTCTCCTGAATATGCTGAACAAAAGGATGCTCAGCTTCTTTTGTTTGATGATTCTCGCCATGCTTTCAGTCCTTATTCTTCTGCTGAGCAGATTCTCAAGGTTGGGTAAGTGCCTTCCTTTGGTTCATAAGTCTTGCGATTCAAGTCTTGCGATTCAAGTCTTTCCTGTTTTTATGATTCAACTCTTTATGATTCAGTCTTTGCTTTTATGTTCAATTCTAACTTTGTCATCTAGAACTCTTGGGCTGCAAGTGACCGATGTTTCCTCTGATGAAGAGCCTGAACGGGACGGTGTCTTTTTAGTATATGGACCTTATGAAGATGTTGAGCCATACAGTTTTGAAGAGCTTTCCATCAAGTATGAAAATCCCAAACCACTTCTCAAGGCCATGAAGTTGGAACGTGATATCTGGATTTCACACTGGGGTGGTTCAGCTTCCTTTGAAGAAACTTATCAGCTTCATAATCCTGGAACCAAGTTGAGGGATAACAGCTTCTCTCGTTTGGAGTATACCAAGCGACCTTCTACCTATAGCTTGAATGTTGCTGCTCTCAGATCTCTCGATATCAAGCTACCACCTTTTGTTAGAGATCCATATTTCACTGATTTGGTTGGCAATGTTTCTACCAGCAATTTCAGACAGAACAGCAAAGAATCTTTATTCTCGCTCAAGACTAGATTTCCTGTGTTTGGTGGCTGGAACTATAACTTTACCATTGGCTGGACTGTTGATTTGAAGCACTTTAACAAGCTGATTGCAAAGGATCAATATCTGCTGAAACTTCCTCTTATTGAAGGCCCCGAAGACATTTCTTACAAAGAAGTTATTTTGAACATTATCCTCCCAGAGGGCGCTACGTGAGTACATTATGAAAAATTTGTGTATTTTATGTGCTAACATTCTATTCAAGCAACATTGATATCGCTTCTTTGGCACCTGCTTCTCCGGAAACTATCTCAATAGTCAAGAGCTACTTGGACTTCTTTGGTCGTCCTGCTATCCAGCTCCGCTATGAGAACGTTATTGACAACTATAGAAGAAGTGATTTGTTCATTACTTATAACTTCACCACTAAGGCCTGGCTCACTAAACCTGCCGTTATTTCGGCTGTTTTCTCTGCCTTCTTCTCTATTTTCTTATTCCTGAGTAAGGTAGATATTGGTATCACTCCTAAAAAATCAGTGAAGTTGTAGACTATGAAATCTGTATCTATATAAATCATATATCAGAGCTTTTTTATTTCATTATTTTTCACTATAATCCACGCCAGACAATTCTCTCAACGCACTCAAATTTCCTTTTACTATCACGAATGACACCAAGAAACTTCAATTCGGCAACAGCTTGCAAGAACCAAGCCAGTGTCATTTTGTCCCATTCAGCGTCTGAGTCTTGCGACGGGCTTCTCTTCAAGATGTTCTTAAAGGCCACATACCAATCATAGATATTAATGAAGACGCTGCTCTCTCTGTAAAGAGTATACATGATGCAAAGATGGGGATCAGCTCCCATTGAAGACATATCTGTATGGTCAAGGTCTTCTCCAATAGTCGGCTCGTTAGAAATAGCATCAGTAAGAACATTTCCCCAATAGTGCTTTGGATTAGACAAGGCCATTTCTAACGCACCACGATGAGTAGACATGAAAACGTTCTCATGGAGTTGTACAGAATCAACCACAAATGCTTCATGCAGAAAAAATGTCTTGTACGATACAAATGATTTTCTGAGCTCTGCAAATATCAGATCAGTTATCTCACGAACAAGGGACGCATATGACTTGAGCGCTGGACGGGAGCTCAAGGCATCAGAAACAATTGAATATTGATCTTCAAAATTGATGACTTCCGCAATTTTCTGAGTGTATTCTGTATTGATTGTTTGTACAAGTTCGCCAAAGTATTCGGGATGAGCAAAGAGCTCCAGCAATATGATGGATAGAACTTCAGGCATACAATTGGATATTGCTGTTTCAAGCTCTCCAAATAGTTCCAATTGCAAAATTTCACCGCTCATGGCATAAGGGTAAAGATCAAGAATAGTGACATCTTCTAATTTTCCGAGATCCTCTGAATCTTTGTGCTCCATTAATGCATTTATCATGACAGAAACTAAATTCAAGCTGTAGAGCATGTTTCTCTTGTAACTATCAAAAGCTCGAATAGAAGACACGACAAGGTCCGCAAGTGTATCATCATTAACCAAGAGCAGTTCTAATTCCTGGCTCGTAAGATTTGGAAGCTCTCTTTCAACATGATCTTTGAAAGAACCCAGCAAACGAAGAGCCCTGTAGTGATCTGGAGTCAAAAATGCCTTTACCATTGATTTCATTTCTCCTTCATCATCGACTAGATATTCGTGCAGACAAGCAAATGGATTTGAATAGTACTGTGACATGTAAGAGTATTTCAATGCTGAGAGATATGCGTCTATACTTTCTAGACTTTGTTGCTGACGGTCAATAATGGATTTGAATAGACGAGGTCCTAGCAGCAAGTTGTCGATTCCGTATCTCTGAAGAACTGTACTCTTCAATATCGTCGTTAAGCTATTGTTCAAACATGCGTTGATGCTCTGTCCGTCCAAGAGTCTCACTATTGATCTCGGGAGTTTCTCTTCAAAGACCTCTATTGACGTTGCAACACTCAAAATCAGTTTCACTGGAATATGGGAAGTGTAAGAGTGTAGCATGGTGATCAAACTGGTCAGAATAGAAATATCAAAGGAGTCAGCATCGTCAATTGATATAACGACTCGTAAATCGCTTAAGCTCTCGACGTCCAGATCAGTTTTAACCAGTTTTCTGCACCATTCGGCCACAATATCTAAATTATATCGTAGTCTTTTGTCATATTTCAAGTCCTCTTTGTCTTGGTCATGAACTGGCTTATTTTTTTCAGTCAAGTTTTTCACAATGTGATTAAGAGCAGTTTTGAAATTGACACAGTCATTGGAGTTGATTGATACCAGGTAAACATTAGTTAACTTATTCAGTTCTGTTTTCATTTGCGAGAATAGGCGGATGTGATTTGCAATATTAGAGCCTGGTAATACTACTGCTGTTGATATTTTGGCATCGCGATTACTGAATAGCGAGTTAGGTCTCGAACGGAGCAACAATACAATCAAAAACTTACTCGTCCCATGGATCCAGTACAAATTCCTTGATATTCTCAAGTGCCAGCGCGTTTGCAGAATCTAATATCGTCTTTTTTTCAGTTAGAAGTCAGTATATATGCCTTTTCAGATCACGTACTTTGACTGTTGATTGTTGGTCGTTCCAGACATTTTGGTACACTTCCAGTCGCTGCTTAACTTGTTCTTCAGACTCTGCACCACTGAGGAGTTTTACCATGGGGATACTCAGATCATCCAGGCTTTCAGTTTCGATTTCCAAATCATGTGTATAGCTCATAACTGGAGGTTTCCGGCTCTGTCTCAGCAATTCAGCATCTCTTTTTAAAAAGTATACAGTCTAAGAGCATTAGCCTTAAGTTTAACAGTTGTTCAACATTCACATACTCTCTGACTATCTTGATCTTTCTGGTTTAAACCTGTTGATATAACTGACATTTTTATGGGTTGTGTAGAGGACTTGGGAGGTTGGAAAATAAATTCCTTTACTTTTTTGTTCTATAAGAACCACAAGCTTGATATGATCTACCAACGGTCTTTGGTGAGAAGTGATTGTAGACTTTGATGAAAAGAAATTAAAGACTTTGATGATAATTGAGGACTAAAAAAATTCTCACTGATGATGGTATCTAAATTTATTGGATTGGAATAGCTCACAAAAAATGGTGACGGGAACGGGGTTCGAACCCGCGCATTCTTACGAATAGCAGATCTTAAGTCTGCCGCCTTAAACCACTCGGCCATCCCGCCGTTTTTTGCAAGAACATAACACACAACATACAAGTAAAAATGTAAATTAATATAATAATCTCTATTTTCTGAATTATGTTCTGTAATTTATTTTTCATTCAAAAAGTTTCTTGATAGAATTAAGCATTGAGAATACACTTTGAAGTAGCTCTCCGCTTAGGTTAAGTGTAAATTCACAAGTGTAAATGGAAGCTATTCGTTTTTGTATATTCACCTAGACAACAATGTGCTATGGTCTTTGGAAAGAGTTATTTCGAATCATTGAAGAAAATAAGAATGATTGACAATAAGATAAAACCAATAATATATAGACTCTTGATAAAATGGTTTCTCTGAGTCGTTTGAAGTCAGTAATTTCTCAAGAATATTCTATTGATTTATGTTTTTGAATGGTCTGGTTGAAAATGAAATTTGTTTTATATTGCGAATAGTGTTTTACTGTTATTCACAAGATAAACGTTCCTTAAGCCGATGAGATATGATAATTTCTGAAGTTTTTTTCTTTCTAATCCAGGTTCAACCGTCAAACATGATCAATTCAATGAATAAACACTTAACTTAGAATCGGGCATTATGATAGTTTTCTTCCTACCACTAGTAGTTCAATCTGATTTTTTAATTTGGTGCTGCTGATGAATATCCACTGTTCATAAATCTCAAAATTGGACAAAAACGCACTTTTCATGTGCGTCTTCGTACAAGTCAAAACTTGGAAAATATTAGCAATGGCTTGAACCTTAAACAGTGAACGAGCTTAACACTTTTCGAATTAAATTAATGCTCAGATTCACTTTGATTTCACAAAAGTGAACTTAGATGAATGTTTGGAAACTCAATCGTCACTTTTATTTACTGAAACACTTGAGTGTAGTCTAACCTAATCATGTTGCCAGGAACAATCTTTCTCTAGTATACAATATCATGAAAATCACATTAGAAACATTCTGACTACGGATTTATTGATCTACTTGAAAAGCATCCAAATCACCCTTAAAAACATTTAAATGCTTTAAATTAATAGGTGTAACTGTAAAATCTTCATAAAGATGTTACAAATTTGATTGACTGCTACTAAAGTATCAATTGAATTTTTGGTGAACTTCCTTGAAACTTAAGTTTACCGTTTAATCATAACTGGTCCACAATTCTTTTAAGCTATTCGTTATATAGTGAGATCACCAACCTGGAAAGGTAGCCTTGGAATAGAGTCTAAATAGAACTACAGAGACCTTACCACGAAAATGCTTCTTCAAAGTAGTCTACTCTTCCTTCGGTCTCTTCCAAGTTATCAACAATACCATTTCGAATAGCATCCACAAGCATGGCAGGACCACATGAGACAATAGCCATATTTCCATTTGTACCATTGAGCAGCTTTGTGACTTCTTCCTGGATATTTGGACGCTTGTCATATAAGCAGTATCCGAATTGGTTCACCACTCTGTGAGATGGCAAAAACTTTTGTAAAGATGGTTCGGGAAAAGAATTAGATGATGGGCCAACAGCTCGAGTAGAAACTGTGACTCCATTCTTTTCAAGGTCATAAAGTTCTTCCTCATTATCAGAATCTTCATCGCTATCTCCACCCGAAAATGTCTTTGCACTGAATTTCCTTGTAATGTATATCTGGATATCAATTTGGGGATCGCCCATAATTGAAAGAAGCTCTTCTCCAAACCATTCTAAAGGCTTTGTGTTTTGAATAACCCACACAAATACAATCTTGTTTCTTTTAGCCAAACGTTTTAGATGAAGAGCATAGGAATAAGTGGCAGTAACACCCATTCCACCAGCAACTAAGAATACAGTATCGTATTTTTCAACAGGTGCGTGTACTCCGTAAGGACCTTCAATCATCACGGACATAGTTGCTGAACGAGTAGGCTGATTTTTCAGGTAATCACAAATAACTCTGGTTGCACCGTTTTGAGCTTTAACTGCAAATTGAATATTTTCATCATTGATATCAGGCGAACTATAAACACTGAATGGATGAGCCTGCCAAAACAAGTTCTTATGCAATATTCTGATATAACAGTATTGTCCTGGTCCAAGCGCCCATCGCTTTGAATACTTGACTGAAAGTCTAAAGGTGTCATTGTCATAGAGCTCAGCATAAGCTTTATTGTGAAATCCTGAGAGGATTGTATTGTAAATTCTGGTCAATCTTTCCAGAGCATGAACGCCAATTGAAGCCCAGACCCAGCCCATCCAGCCAAAATCATAGCAGTGACGAGCAATACCAATGATGAAGATTATGTAGAAGGCCTTGTGCAAGAAATAAAACACATCGTAAAATTTGGCCCTGAAAGCGTTGAAGGCAGTTACAACCATGATAATTCCAGCGTAAGTAGCCATATTACCAAATCTCCAATTGATAACTTCTTGCCAACGATAAGCAACGGTGTGTCCCTTGACAGCCAGAATGGTAAAGCAAACAGAATGAATGAAAGCATGAATCATCATTACTCTTGCAACCCATCTATGGTATACTTGCATAGTATCATAGGACCAGCCTGTGAGCTTGATGAAGATGTTGTTTCTTGCAGCCAGCAAGATGACTATAGGGATCTGTGTAAAGGAGATGATGCCAGTTCTGTTTCCCAAATAACGAACCAGCTGGGTTTGAGTGTCTGGAATGAATGCATTGTCTTGGTAGACATTGTATCGAACTGACAAGAGAATAATATTTAGAATGAAATATAAGGTCAGAGCGATGGACTGTCCTCTTGTCGGTGCAGAAACATAGAATTTCATAAAGAGTTTCAAGGGTCTACCGTGATATCCTTTATAAGTGGCAGGAAGGACAAGATACTTCCTAATAGCGTTCATAACTCTACTGTTCTTGAAGAGTAGTTCTGGGTATAAGAGCGAGATATAATTCATTGTGGAACCGACTAGGGCGACACAGGCCCAATAGAAGATTAATACACAACCAAATACGGTTCCTAGATCGTATTGAAGTTTTGCAGCATAGGCTGCTCTGAAGTTGTCGTCAAAGGATTGTTTTTCTGTGTCAACAGCAGTAGTAATATAAGTGTCATTTGTAGCCAATGCTTCTTCGATGGTTATCAAATTTGTTTTTTCATTATAGTAAATGTCGTCGAGTTGACCAAAAGTGTATTGTATTTTGCCGTTATATCGGCAATTGTTTTTAATATGTTGATAAGCGTGGTTGATGGATGGTTCATCTTCAACTCGCGATCTTACACAAGCCAACACGGTGCCTAAGAACGGGCCGCTTGAACATAGACAAGGGACGGTACTTCCTTTACTTGTGCACTCAAAGTTCCATTTCAAAGCTGCATCCCAGCACGCCAAAGCCAAATGACTTCTAACTCCTACTTTTTGCGCTGATGCCAGGGAGCTCAATAATGAGACGAATAGTAAAAATGAGATCTTCATGGGCCTTATGATTCTTGAGATTCAAAGAGACGGCGATGCAAAAGAGTGGACCAATATATGAGTATCAAAAATAGGCCAATGAGTATATGACCAATGAGTATATGACCAATATAACAAAAAAAGTAGTTGAAAATATTTAAAATACATGCAATATCTCAAGTTTATAAACTGAAGCTCTCTAGTATCAAAAAATGAAATCTAAACTTTATCTGAATCAAAGTTTCTTTATTTTTAAATATATTTGGTTCCTGCATCTACCATATTGGGAAAAAATGTTAAATTTCGAGTTGATTCAGTGACCACAAACAACTAAAAAGTCGAATTTAAGTCGAAAATAAGACATCTTAACATGTTCAAAAGAAGGATCAAAAGCCTAAAGGGCATTAGTATTAATGATCTATGTCATATAGAAGAGTAATCTGAAATAGTGAAACCCTACATATCAAGACCTTGGAAAGAAGTTTCATGATATCTACAGATATAATCAGTAAGAGCTTGACCATTTTTAGGAATGGGCATCTGCTAGGCAAACTCCTGTTCTGCTTATTTCAATTTTGTAATCAGACAATATTAATATTCAGCTAAGAAAACAGTCGAATAAGCAGCTTTGGAAATAGCTTGAAAACGACTTGGGGATAGCTTGAGAATGACTTGGAAATAGCTTAAAAATGACTTGAAGATAGGTTGAAAATGACTTGAAAATAGCTTGAGATAACTTAAAAATAATCAGCTTAGGATATCTGAGATATGATTCATGCTTGACAGTTTTTCTCTTGATATTTGTTATATTTAAACGGCAATTAAACAAAGTGAGGACTTCATCACCAGAAAAACAGTATTGTATAAGACCAGATAGATTAGTAGAAATGAATGATTAATGAGGTTCCTGTCAACAGAAGTTAACAGTCTCTGATTATATTGGCAAGGGCTATGGAATTATGTTTCTCTGCTAGTTCTATCAGTCGATTTTGACTTCATCTGGGTCGATACTATCTTCATCAGACTCTACTTCATTTCCACTGCCAAAGAACTGCTTGCCAGGTCTCAGTTCTTGCTTTCTATTATATCCACCTTCCTTCTTATTAGGAGTTCTTCCTTTACTTCCATCTGTGCCATCTCTCCAGTCAGGCTGTTTCTGCTCCTCTTCTCTTCTTTCTGTACCGTAAACTATATCTATTATCGTCCGGGCTACTTCAGTAAAGCTACGACCGTCAGAAACCATATTCTCCCGCTCCATCAGCTCTCTATATATCTGATAGACCTCTTCCAGGTTGGAAGTGTCTACTGCCCAGTATCCGAGATCAACTAAGGAATCACATACAAATTGCCAAAAGTCCTTGTCTAACTGGCGATATCGAGTGTCCCAACTGGGCTCTCTTCTGTTCTTTGTTATGGCGTTTCGAGACAACTGCGATTCCTTCTTTAGTAGATTTGCGGTGACGTGAGCAAATTTGACGAGACTTGGATTACTTCGGAGTCTGGATAATCTCTGTTTCGTGATTGTCGAATCAGAAGATTTTGAATCAAAGTAGGCCAGAAGAGCATATTTTACAATGTCTAGTATTGGTTTGCAGCTCTGAGGAGCTTTAATGTTGCAAGTCAGCTCCTCTCGTTTCCCAAATGACTCTGGGGTAGCTAGTAATCCAAACACTCCATTTGCGTCATGTCTCGTTTCTAGGCTGTTGAGACTGGTCGATAAACTGGCAAACGTACTCAGATAGATGAGTACAAAGATCATCCATAGATTCCTCTTTTTGTTGACCATGGATTTTTTTTTTTTTCGTCGTAGATTTTCGTTATTCGATTCATCTTAAATCGTTCTAGTATTTATACAATTCTATTCTGCTTCTAGTATCCATGGAATTCTTTGTGTTCTACTGCTCTTTCCTATTAAATAAAGGCCTTGTTGATTAGATTTCCATGCAAGCACAAAGAGTGCAAGGCTGATCATGTTGAAAGGAAGATACCAAGAATCTATAATAAACTCTATTCACAATATAAATAACAAAATAGATCTATACCAGCAATCTATCAGCACTCTTCATCATTCGCTTGGGACGGGCAACAGGAACAAGAGGCGTGCCTACACTGTGGTCAACGTTGGAGTCAAAAGACTTGAAGAATTTACTAATGACTTCAGGATACCATCTTTTACCACCAGGCTGAAACCATCCAATGTGGCCTCCAAGAGAAGTGGTCGAGAGAATAATGTAAGGATTCTTCGAGGCCTCTTGGTACGGAATACAATCGCTGTGCACAATGGGATCATCTAAAGCATTGAGAATCAATGTAGGCACACGAATTCCCATCAGACGGTGAACAGGAGACGCATTTCTATAGTAGTCTTTGGCAGTATCGAAGCCAAAGAAGGGAGCAGTAAAGATGTCGTCAAAATCCTGAATCGTGTGTACATTCTTGCGCTTCTCATAGTCAAAATAAGGGTTTCTCGAGAGAGCAGACCGGTGGTTTTTGAGTAATCGAAGCAGATTCCTCGCCATGACTGGAGAGTAGACTGTGCGGCCAACGAGAGAAGTGCCCAAATACTGATTTGAGTGAGCAAGATCCCACGGATTAGCAACGATAATGGCAGCGTCAATCTTCTCGTCCTCGCTATTCAAAGCAAGCTCACCCTGTTGTCCAAGATAGTTGGACAAGATTGCAGCACCAAGCGAAAACCCAACGAGATAGATTCTTCTATTCTTTGGGTTTTCCTTTCTCAGCAGCTTGATGAATTTCCTAACGTCGTCGGTCCAGAGAGCACAAAAGAGCTGAGGAGTAGTGATTGGAGTTCTTGCACATCCTCTCGAGTTGAGAACTACGCAGTCAAACCCATACTTTTCGCCGGAAATTTTGTCTACAACAGATCTAATATAGGACTCGTGCGAGCCTCCAGACAGGCCATGGAGCAGCACCAGCAGAGGCTTTTCGTCTTTACCTTCGGCTTTTGGGTCTTTGACCTGTTCAACTTCCTTTTCAGTGAAGTATCTCAATCGCTTGGGGAATGGAGGAGGGTTGTCGAGAGGACAGTAGTCAAGCTTTTCGTTCCACTCGTCTATATTGTCGGGAGTCGGGAGTCTGTAGTCTACTGAGACCAAACTGCCATCATCCCAATGGATGAGACGTCGACCGTAGTATACCTGATCAACGTTATCAAACTCGCCAGAGGCGTACATAGTTTGGAGGTCCCCATTGAAGAGCATAGGGCTCATCATGGCGTAAGTACCATCCTGGAGTTCAGGGACGGTGGAGGTGATCAAGTCTTTGAAAGACTGCGATTCGCCAGTTTTGAGAGGCAGCTTAGCTGTGTCTGGCGCTTGGGTTTTTACGTAGGATCTAAGACCGAAGATAGTCATGATACTGGAATTATGAAGACGTAAGGAGGAAGAAAAGTAGTGGAAGAACCAGAGATATATAAGGACGGTAGATTTTTGATGAGTAGTGCAAAAAAAATAGGGTTATATAGGGGCCGAGACCAAGTACCGACGGCAGCCCAAACTTAAAACGGATACCTCGGGCTTAGAGCTTCATTCCAAGCATAAGTTAAACATGACCGTTAAGAGTCAACCGCAGTCTTTTATCAGTGGAATGTTCTACACAAAGAATCTCTCATCAAAAGAACATGATGCCTTCATGCTGCCAAAAAAAAAAAAACTCAGCCGTACATTCCATTTTGACAAATGCCACGTGATTTTAACAGCTATTTCGTTAGAGTCTGACTTCGAGAGTTTAAGCTTGTATGGTGTTGTTATCTGACATCGGACAGCCTTGTTTTATTGGGTGGTGGATTTTTTGAGTTCGCGACGCGTTTAAAAAGGCAAGGATCGCGTTTCAGTCACGATAATATTTTTTTTAATTTACGAATTTTGGGCGTAGCAACGCGAAAACAAAATCAACACTTCCCACACTTCACGTAAGGTCATATTTTCTGCACTAGAAAGAGCTTTGCAAAAGATATAAAATCTTAGCAGTCTTTGCTGGGGTCGGTTTTCTGGAAAGAAAACCAGTCTTTGAACCATCTTGGAACCATTTTGGGGCAGAAACAGTCCTCAACAGGAAGCAAAAGCTGAAAAGCCCTCAATTCAAGGAGCTCAATTGAAGGAACTCAATTGAAGGAACTCAAGTCGCGGCTCAAATCATCCTGAAAGGTGCTTGGAAAGCGCTCAAACAACTCTGAAAAGCCCCGAATACCTTAGAAACTTTGAATCTGGAACCTCGGAATCTGTGACATAATGGAACCGACAAAGCTCGAGGTATGCCGGCTGGTATGCAAAACTCACGATTCACCTGGATTCATTCTGTTCCAGGAGGTTCGTAGAGATCAAACGTGGACCTTTGGAAGATGCCCTCAAAAATCTGACTTCTGCATTGCTCAACGTCGGAAACTCATTTCTAAAACTCACTTTGCCATCTCTGTCAAAGCTCATATAGACACCGTCACTATCAGCGACTTGTCGTCTAATGGAACCCGCCTCAATGGCGCTCCTCTGGAAAAGAATCAGCAGTATGTCTTGTTTCATGGTGATGAAGTCTCCTTGTCACTGGGTGGTGATGAAATGGTCGTCTGGGTCACAAGTCTGCCTCGTCAAAAAGAAGCCCGCTTTAAAGAAGGATTCCATAAGTTCTACCAGCTGGAAAAGATGCTTGGTAGAGGGACTTTTGCTGTCGTTTACAAAGCTAAACGAATTGAAACTGGTGCTCTATATGCCGTGAAGGTAATTGAAAGAAAAAAGGTCGTCAAGGCCGAATCTCAAGCTCGTCGAGAGATCAAAATCCTCAAGGAAGTCAGCCACGACGGAATCGTGAAACTCCATGACTTTTACGAAGACGACGAGCGGTTCCATCTGGTTTTGGATTTAGTTCCTGGAGGTGATCTTATGGATTATCTCGTTGCTCATGGCCCGCTCAGTGAACTTGAAGCTCGCGATGTTTGCCTCCAGGTGCTTTCGGCCGTCGACCATATGCATTCTCTAAACATATCTCATCGCGATATCAAGCCTGAAAACATACTCATCCAGAGCAGCAACCCGATGGTCATAAAAGTTTCTGATTTCGGGCTCGCCAAAATAACAACTGGTACAGAAACACTGCTTAAAACCTTTTGTGGGACCCTGGCTTATATTGCACCAGAGATACTAGTTGCTAAAACCGACTCTTCGCAGCCCTCAGAGTACTCTCCAAAGGTAGATATTTGGAGTATTGGGGTGACTTGTTTTGTCATTCTCACAAATAAGCTACCGTTCACAGAGACGGAGCCTGATAAATACTATCAGGAGGTATTATCTGGTAACTTTCAGTTTGATATTTTAAACATGTTTGGACACAGTCAGTTAGCTATAGGCTTTGTAAAGTCGCTGCTTCAAAGGCTTCCTCATAAACGACCGTCTGCTCATGAAGCGTTACAAAATCCATGGCTCACTATTAAAGCTCGACCTGATTTACCACCAGATCTTGTTCCTCCAGGATTTATTGATTCTCAATCGCAGGAAGACATACCTGAACCTCCTGGGCTGGGATTTGGCGATTCCCTTGTCAATTCAGGCTCTTTTCAAGATGATCAATATATTTCTGATTCTTTCAAACAAGGCTTTTCAGCCATTCGACTACGTTCAAAGAATTCGGTTGTTGGAAATGTCTATTTACCTTCGATTAGTGGAGGTGGAAGCATAGCTGACGAGCTTTCTCTACCTACAGGCACTTGGATGGTCTTACAAGCTACAACTTTGAGTATGGTTCATCCTAAGCTAATTTTAACACAGTCCACGACTACTTTGGGATCATCTTCATCTAACTCTGAATCTCACATAACTATTTCTCATCCAGATATTTCACCGGAACATTGTACATTTTATCGAATACCTTATGATTCTAATACGGAAGGAAAGCAAGAATTTGGAGCCAGCACTTTCCGTGCATTGCTGCTGGATTCTTCACTTAAGGGCTGCTATGTCAATGGAAACAGGGTAGGTCTGGGTAAGATAGTAGAGCTTAAGGAAGGAGATATACTGGAGGTAATTAGAAATGAGAAAAGAAAGGAATTCATGGGATTTAGTGTTAATTTGATTGGAAGTGGAGGTGAGGTTAGAGCTGTTGAAAGAAAGCTTTTAAGTCCAAGAAAGGGCAAATCCGTTTGGATTGAGAGTCTTAAGGATGAGATTTTGAAGGAAGAGAAATCCAACTCGAAGCAACTAGATGAAAAGATTGAAGTTAAAGAGACTGGAGAGAAAGAAAAAGTTACTGAAAAACAAGTTGAGAAAGGGTTGATACCTGAGGAAGGGATTGAAAGAAAAGAAAACATTGCTTTGACTTTTCAAAGTGAAATTCAGAAGCGCAAGAGAAGTATTGAAGGGGAGATTGGAAGTCAAGATGAAAATAAACGTCGCAAGAATTTGGCAGGTGAAGTCAACTTCAGAGTTAACTTGAGAGGAGTTGACTTGAAAGTTAACTCGAAAGAAATTGACTTGAAAGTTAACTCGAAAGAAGTTGACTTGAAAGAAGTTAACTTGAAAGAAGAGTTAACTTCAGAGAAGAGTTCAGAGGATTTAGAGAAGAGCTAACTTCAAAGAACTTCAAAGTAGAATTCAAAGAACTGCAAAGAAGAGTAAACTTCAAAGAAGAACTCAAAGAGTCTCCAAATGTTGAGTTTTCACGTTTTATGAGTCTCCATTTTATCTGTATTCCAGATATATATACCTTTTTATGTAATTTGTACTGTAATTTAATATTTATTCATTTGTGATCACCAGCTATACCATAGAGTATATGCAGCGTTGTTGGCCTCCAGAACCATATAAATACTTCAAGAAATCTCGTTTTCAATATACTTCCTTCGAGTCTGTTTACTCTCTAACTGCTCTTGTCCAACCAAACCCGAGCGCCTGGTAAACACCCAATTCATCGCGATACCTCCCATAACTACCACCGCACTCCAACTCTTCCATGATAATGGCCCTACAAACCCATTAACAGTCTCAGCAATAGTCTCCGCAACAACACCAAGACGCTCTATCGTCGGATCCTGATTCATGCAATGATCCAGCTTTGCACAATGAGCTTCAAGTGCTGGAGCACGCCGATTGGGATCGCAGTTGTTACGAACATAATTATGAGAGCACTCGGCTATTTGAGCAAGCAAAACCTGGGTTTTACGATTGATTTTGAGAGACACATCGTGATAAAAGGTATGCAGAAAGAGTAACACGAGTATCAGAACTAGAAGTTGAAAAGATAAATGCAGGTAAATACTGAAAGTTAGCGGATTGAAGTTGAACCAGCTCGACGATTGCACCGTAGCTACGGGTTTAGCCTTGGTGTCTGAAGTTTGTGAATGCATAACTGTCAGTTGATTGCCAGAAGCCTTGGATGCGCTTCTCTTCTTCTTTCCGAGCATCTTCATAATCGTCTGGTTGTTTAGATTCTCAGCGTGCCGTAAAAAGATCAGTCTTCTCAACTCTGCTCCAAACCGATGATATATCGACTCTCGAGACTTGCTCTTTGGCGGATGCAAATGAATACGTTTAGCACTATGCAAAGTCGTCGTGTATTCAGAGTCCAGATCTTGCTTCTTTCTCATAGCTTCAATCGCTAAACGTCTTGTGGTAAGAATCTCGAGATTTGTCTCTGTTATGTTTTGATATTTCCTTTTTCATATAATTCACGTGATATAAAAATATGGGAAAAAAAGATTTCACTACCACCAGAAGATTACCCGGCCAGGATGGGGTAGAGCAGATTGAGAACAGAATAGATCCTTGTGAGTCTGGTACAGGAAACAATACAAAATATAATCGCTGTAAGACAAAACAGAAATCTTCTCCTCCTCCTTACTTTTATCACCAGTATCACCAAACAGCATCACTAGTTTCACGACAAACAGTTCAACAGCTCTCATAAACACTTTGTCCAGCAATTTTCAGTGGAGTGACAGCGTCTTTTGCTAAAGCTCACAGTCATTCATCGTCAAAGTGGACCCGTCAATTATCTCATTCCAGGCAGCAGCTCCGTCTGCTACGCTTGCGAGTCCTGCTCCGTCTGCGTCGTCTGCGCCGCCGGGCCCGTCGCTAGACCTGAAGGACGAGCAGGTCTTGATGAACAACCCGTTGAATCCAGACAATAAGATCTTCTACTACTCGATTGACGAATTATTAAGTTTAAGAAACTCCAAAGCGAACAAATTGCCCGCATCATATACTACTTTTGACATTACTCCGTATGTTTCTATCGGTATTGGCTTCGGGCTTCTCACTAACCAGCTTTTCATTTAGTCCAAAGAAAGTGTCATATTTCAGCAATCCGTCTGGCCGCAATGAAGGTTAGTATGCTCTTTGTTTTTGCTACGGTGCGGGATCTAATCGCTGGATATAGGTGCTACTTCTCCAGGCGACGTTTATCTGGGTCCGCCCAAACATTTGTACGCCATGATGAACAACGGGAGCTCTGCCAATCACTCCAACACAAGAACCGGCGGCAGCTCTCTCGCCAGAAATTCAAACGGCAGAATCAACACTGGCAACTCGCAATCCAGGTCCAGAAACCACCATGCCCATTCTCCTGAGTTCCATCATCGAAGCTACAACTCAACAAGCAGCAATAATAACAAGAAATATAACAATGATGACAACGATATCATGGAGAAGTTCGAGGCTCTAGGAAGAGATAGAAGAGGCGTCGGTAACTCTTCGTCAACAACCAATAACAATTATAACGCGCCATACGATGATTCAGCAGAGCCAGAATGGCTGGATCCTACAGACGATAACGATAATGAAATGCCTGTAGCTTCTGGCCACTCCATTCAAGAGTTTGAGGAGTGGAAGGCCAGAATGAAGGCCGAGGAGCGAAGAAAGGCTGGTATTGTGAATGATGAGCCTGAGCCCGCTGCCATTCATCAGCAAAACAGTCCAGATGAAAGCAGATCTGTTGATAGAATGTTTGGTATGTGGGATGGCATGTCTCAAGCCAATAATGGCGAGGGTCTATCGAGTCTGGCAAATAGCAGGTCTTCTAGATTTTCTAGGTTTTTCAAGGGAGACACTCCACCAAGCTCTGGCGGGCCTCCCCCAGGGCTTGCATCGCGAGATTCATACCAGCAGCCAGCTGCGCAGCAGCCGAGCTCTACAAACGCAGGCGCGGCTCAGTTGTTTTCGTCGTCTGCTTCGTCACCTCAGCAGCAGAACTCGGCTCCTTCTGGTGGAATTGGATCGGAAGCAGACAAAAAGGGCTTTATGCGGATAATGCAAATGCTTGGGGACAATGATAGTCCTGGACACAGTGCAAGTACTGAGGAAAGTAGCGACAATCCCCAAAGTAGTGGAACCGCTTCAATTCAACAGCAGACACCACAGTCAATTGGCCAGCCTATGTTGTCTGCTCCGCAAGAAATGCAAGGCTCTGACGATGCCTTTTTCCTAAGTTTACTTAACAAGAACGGGACACCTCTATTAGGTTCGGGACCTCCTTCAGGTCCGCAACAGCAACCGAAACAACAGAAGCAACAGCAACAGCAGCAGCAACAACCACAACCACAACAGCAACAGCCTTCGCCCAATCACCCCCATCAGTCACCTCACCAACAACATCAACACTTCTTCTCTCCTCCTCCTCCAGGCTTTATGGGCCCTCCTATTATGGGGCCTCCTCCACCAGGTATGTTTATGCCACCGCTGCCTCCCCATCAAATGAATAATATGAATGGGCCGCCACCTGGACAACACTTTTATCCACCACCTATGCCTCCACATCATCTCAATAACGGTCCTCCTCCTCCCCATATGCAATTTTACAATGGGCCACCTCATCCTAACATGGCACCATTTGGGCTTCCTGTCGGGCCTCCTCCACCACCTCAAATGGGACAACCGTTTAGAAATATGAATGTAGGCCGTTTACCAGATGAAGGAGAAAAGAGCTGAGTGCGAAGTTGGGCAAAGATGTTTTTTATCAGCGTAGTTGTGTTTCCAACGTCCGACAAAATATTTCATAAGTCAAATAGTTTGAATGAGAATCTAGCTCTAAATACCCACGCAGCAGAGTACGGCTACAAATTACGCGACAGACTCGTATATATTTCGCGGATTTCCATTAACTTGAGACAAAGATTTGAACGAAATATATTAACTTGAGACAAAGATCTTTCTTGTTGCATTTGACGTCCTAACTTCGACAATTGGTAAAAGATGGCTGGACATGTACTATATATGGGATAACGATGATGGATTTGGACAAGAGGCGAACTTTGAATAGACAAGAATAATCTGAAAATGGAAGAATTGGCTTTGAGTATACGAAGGAATACTGAACCTGCCAATTTATTTTTAGTGTTTATTCAATGTCTTAGACAGTACAGTGAACTATAGGCCCACAATTCCACCAGTTGACTTAAGCATCGACTCTGGTGACGCTTGAAGACGATTCTGTTTGGATTCTTGAGCGTCCACGACAGCTCGACGCGTGGAACAGCTCGACGCTCAAGAGACTTCTCTTGATCCTCCGTTTGTTCCTGCTTATCGAATTAAACTTTTTAATACAGTCGTCATTCTCGAATCCGATTTAGGGTTTTGTACTACATGACGTCTTTTGGTAAAATCCTCAAGGTCAGCCATTTCATTTATTTTTTTCATCCTCCTCAGCTCTTTTATCTCAAGATTTTTCCTCTATTTTCTTCTCTTCTTCTTCCTTCTACTCCATAATCGCAATGTCCGGAGTAAAACGAAAACCTTCTGTTAGTTCCTCCATCTCTCGGTCTTCACCAGAGTCGTTGAGACTTGGATTGACTACAAGCACTTCAAGCAGCAGCCCTCCTACAATTCATATCCGTCTGTCTACTTCCAAGCGAGACAAGAAAACCAAGAAAAGAAAGTATCACCACTATGAAGCTACAAGCCGATTGAGCAAGCGCAAGGACAGTGTAGAGTACCTGGAACACAAACACTATCATCAAGACTTTCGAAACTTGGATAAAAAAGAGCTTGAAAAGATTGAAAGAGAAAGCCAAAAACACTTCCACCAGCACTTCCATCACCATCATTACCATAATGAACCAGAGTCAATTCGCTCTCCGTCGACTCGCTCAAAAGCCTACAGCACTGGCGGCCGACGCCAGTCTCTCCGTCGTGGCCCTTCTTATATTCATACTCAACGGCTTGTCCATAAAGCCCTTCCCCATCCCCCCATCCATACTTTGCAGTCTCTGGAAAACCTCAACCGTCAAGAGTTTGGTAGCTCGACGCTGATGCTCACTAGGAAAAAGTCCTTCCAGGTCAAAACTTCTGCAAACCAACGTAAAAGAAACAAATTCTTTCTGTACAAATGGTTCAAGAAGGATTCCAGCAAGTCCCAGACCTATCCCAGCCTCAACAAAGAAGAACTGTTAAAGAGTATCGCAGAGCCTGCAGACACTGGTATGGACCATGGAATAGAGGAAAAGCAGTACAAAGTTAACTCGCACCAGCTGTGGAATTTTCGTCCGGTTCCTAAAGTAAATCTCGCCAAACAGCTGGAGCATCGAGACAGAATGAGATACGGGTACTCCAAAGAAGGTGCTGGTACTCAAATCTCCATGCCTCTTAAAGTTACAAAGCATCAAGGTATTGACAACCTTGGTAAAGGTGAAGTGCTCAGTATCAAAAGTAAAAAGTCTCGAGGCTATTCACCCCAGGAGCAAAAGAGACTGGACAAAAGTATACCTCAAGTTCCAAGCGACGAATATTTAGATGAAAGTGCTGATACCATTGACCGAAGACTCAACCAAATTCAAAAGGATCTAGATGAAACCAAAAGGATGAAAAGACGGTATTCCTCCAGAAGGTCTACTAAAGAATATCTCTCCAGGTCCCCTACAACTGCTTCTCAAATATCAGACCGGTCTTTCATTTCATTGACTTCTGTTGTCCAGCAACCAAATCCTAATCCCAATGTTATCATCAAGCGCTCGGATCTTTATAACAAGGACCCTGAAAAGTATAATCAATCACATATGGCTGCTGCACCGTCAATCAGAAAAATTTCGAAAATGGATCTTGACTCTTCTGAACAGAATATTGAGCAGGCATTGAGGTTTGTAAACACCTGGAGTGAGTATCTACGTCGTGCGATCGCTGTCAGAGTAGTGCTGAGAAAAGAAGGCGAAAACCCCAGCTTTGCTGAAGATGGAGAAGGTTGGAAGGTTAAAGACACTGAAGAGTCGGATGCCACTGGAACTGGAGACAGTGTTGGAGATTCTAAATCTGTCAGTTCGTATGTTTCCTCGATGAGCAGTGATAATACTATACCTAATATCCCCCAGAGATACCATTTACCTTCAGACTCGCGAGGTTCAGGGTCGAACGCTCCAGATTTGCAACACCAGCGATACTCTCAATATTCTCAGAGCTCATCTGGACATCACAATCAACCGCTACCGCAGCCACCACACCCACCTCAGCATCGATACTCACAATTTGAATCGCCTCGTCAAGTGTATTCTAGGCCTGACAATAGGCTCTCTCAAGACTCTCCTGCTATAGAGAGACCTACTTCAAAACCGTCTCCTGCTCAGCCTGGAATGGTACGTAAAGTCTCTGAGCAATCTGAATATGGTGGAAGAGAAGACAGAAGAATGTCTGCTTCTTCTATCCGGATGGAACTTGTAAAAGGTCAAATGTCTAAAAAGTACTCTGCCTTGATCCCGTCAACTTCTCCGATTCAACCTGCTCAACTGGAAGATAAGCCTACTCCCCAGTCTGGATGGAAATTGAGAAAAATGAGTTCTTCTGACGACTCTCCTTCTATTGATGTTCGTGATTCTCCTTCTATTGATGTCCGTGAACAAGAATCTAGATCATTTGAAGTTCCCCAAAGCCCAGAAACTATAAGGAGGGTGTCAGCAGTCTCAGACTCATTGATGCACCAGCAACAGTACTCAATGAGCGATAAGCTTCTGAAGGATATGGTTCAAGAAATGGAGCAGCTTCAAAGTCGTCATCCTTCCATGTCGGCAACTGCAGGTACTGCCGCAGCTTCTGGAATAGCTTCTCGTCACCGTCCTTCATATTCTGAAGAATCGTCTATTTCACAATCATCCCATTCCATTACGCTTCCACAACAGCCGACTCAAAATCTTGGATCTGGTGCTACAATTGTCAACTTACCGTCTGGTTCTACGAGTGCCAATTATATTCTCGATCCGCAAGGTGGAAGAGCTGCTCAATCTGAACTGCCAGCTGCTGTTATTATTCCTCGTAGACCTTTGTCTGCTACTCCTTCTATTGACTCTTCTCAGTACTCGGATTCTTCTAGTTACTCGAGGTCTACGACATCCACTAGTTCTGGATTGATTCGTGGTAGACCAAATCGTCCCAATCGTCCCATTCGTCCTGGTTCCCTTATAGGTCCTCCAAGTATGGCCAGTTTAAGGGCGAGTGATATTGCGAGCCGATCCTCACTCGATGTTGGAAGTTCCATAAGTGTAGGAAGTGGCGAGCTCAATACTACTTGGGTAACAATGGATTGAAACTATTTATTCTTGTTTTTGTTTAAATTTGGAGTTTGTATTTATTTATTTTATTTTTGTAATTTTCAACTGTGCTTTTCTTATTCAATATAGAAACCCGCCAAAAAAAAATGAAGGAAATGAAAAAAATGAAGGAAATGAATGAAATGAAAAATGAATAAACTGCACTTAGAAACTATATTAAATAATCAACTTTGAACCATGATATTTAAAGGCTTGTTGAACAGACTCAACCGGCTGACGCTCTGGGAATCCCTTGAAACTAACAGCATACTCAGCAACAGAGTGAGCAATGAGCTTAGTGTTGAGCACCCAGGTAGGATATGCTAAGTTATTGGTATCATCGCACAATTGATGGTAGCATTGATCATAAGCAACACCAGCTTCACCTCCAAACATTTCTACCTCTTCATCAGTCTTGAGAACTTCAGCTCCAGTTGCAATTCCACCACCAGGAATACCGTTTTTGATAAATCCATCATAATCAGATCGGCCGTCAAAAGGAATATAAGTAACATTGTAGCCATGAGAAACGTAATAGTCAACATAAAGTTGCTTCAAATCTCCAGAACCAGGAGGATTGACTTCGTTGTTTGCATCATAAACTTGGAGAGCAAAATTAGGAGAAGCCATCATATCGTAGTCCATGAACAATCTGATCTTTTCATTCTCGCCTTCAGTAAGTTGGTCAACGTAGTAGTCAGAACCAAGAAGGCCTTCTTCTTCAGCAGCCCACCAGGCAAATCTGACCTTGTTATTAACTTTGAATTTAGAAAGAGCAGTAGCAACTTCAAGCAAAGAAATGGAACCAGAGCCATCGTCGTTGATTCCAGGACCTTCAGAAACAGAGTCAGAGTGGGAACCGAGCATGACGATGTTTTCAGCATCTCCGTGAGTTGTCTCGGCAATGATGTTGTAGGTATGGGCATTTTTAACGTAGGCATCGACATAGACAGCACCCTCAATAGTTTTACCTTCAGCGAGAGCTTCGCCCCAGGCAAATCCAGTCTCGTAAGAGACACCGAGAGTAGCTACCTGGTTCTTGTCAATTCCACCCAAAGTACCGGTCAAAACACCTTGGCCAGGGACGTTGTTGAAGATAATGGCGGCAATGGCACCAGCAGAACCAGCGAGAGCAGATTTGTCGCCAAAGGGACAAACACCTCTTTCAATCAAGGCAATTGCACCTTCAGTTTCTTCAGGAAAGTCTTCAGGGTTGCAGCCTTGGTTCTTGACGAGAACGAGGTTTCCATAGACGGGCTTCTTCTTGTCAGTGGGAGGAGTGAGAGAGAAGGGCTTTGCTTCTTCGATTTTGACGTTGTCGACAATCAAATTGGAGCTGAAGATGTTGCTTGTAGGAGCTCTGAAGTATTGTTTAGTGACGTTGTAGTAGCCGTCAAGAGCTTTCAAGCTGGATTCAATGTATCCTAGGGTGGCGTAATGGCCTCCAGAGCCAATGACTCTTGTGGGATGGCCATATTGTTTCTTTCCCTTTTGTGCAAACCCGTAGAATCTCTCAGCTTGTTGTCTGAGGTTGTCTTCAAAGATGAGAGCTTGTAGAGACTCGGTGTCGACTACGGGAACACCAGAGCCTGAACCGTATGCTTTGGCGAGGTTTCCTACGTTTAGAGTTAGCTGTTCGAGTCTGTCGCTCCCCCATTGCAAGAAGTCAAAAGGAGCGGCATTTGCTGAGGAGACGATTGACGCAGTGGCTACTGCGATGGTAGATAATTTCATAGTGTAGATGGTAAACGATTGTCTGGAGGTGTTGGTAAGTGAGAAAGAATGGTTGATGTTTTTTTTTTTGTTTGTTTTGTGCCATATCGCAGATAACTAAAACCTAACGCCGTTTAAGGCATAAGTCCGGGACGTGACCGGCCAGTAGGGCGAGTTCCGTAGAATCTCATTTCTACTACGGAACCACGAACCATGCTCTAAAACTCTCCAGAGTATGATTCAAATGATTCATGCTTAAAGCTAGGACTTGAACTCAAAATGGGGAATGGAGCAAGCGTAGAGACTACTCTGTCTTGAATAGGAGATGATAGTTCATGTTTAACTGAATCAATATATATCAAGTATTGAAAGATATATATTGTCCTTTTCATTCTAGATATAAACCATTTGTTTTCGAGATAAATTTCAGAACCATTGCTAACCAAAAACGCTTCTGGAAACTGTATTCTACTATTACCAGTGTGGATGAGAGTTTGAGAATGAAAATATGGGTCGACTTGCTGAGATCTAAACCTTTTTATCATTATCAATCTACGTTTGATTTCCGCTGAGTCTGGGAAACTGAGAACGTCTCAGGTATCTCACCTTGAAATTGATTGGTTGTTCAAATTTCGGGGGACAGTCTTAACACAGAATTCTTAGCAGTTTTTGTAAAGCACGAACTTCAGGATTTTAGGACTTAAGGACTTGGGGACTTAAGGGCTTCAGGGCTTCTTAGGGAACTTCAGGACTTTAGGACTTCTTAGAGAACTTCTTAGAGCCAGAACTTCTTAAAGCCAGAACTTCTTGGAGTCTTAGCAGTCTTGAACGCGAAACGGTTACGAATTTACATGAAAACATTCTTGGTTAGATCATCGGGTGGGGCAAATGACTTGGTATGAACGAAAGTCAAACTGAAGTTGAGGTAACTCTCCTGAGTTCGCGACCAGATTCAAAGTTTGTAGCCCACAAACATTTGAGCAGATAAGATAAGCTTCGCTATCAATTTTGAGCCATAGTCGACTGCCATCATTTTTCTTGTACAAGTCCATACTTGTTCAAGTCCATACTGTCCAGTATTTTTGCAGTAACTTTATTCCGGGCACCCATTTTGACATTAGGCGCAATGCTTGTCAAAACTCCACAGCTCAACGGTTTCTATAGGCTTGTTATATTAGCAATAGTTATTTATTATACTTGTGTCAACGGTCAAATATTTCAGGGGATCACAAGTTTGTTTTAAGGCAATGATTGGATAAAATGAAGTGTAACTATTGGATAAAATAAGATAAAAATAAAATAAAATAATAAAAATAATGATAAAACAAAATAAAATAAAATAATAATAATAAAAATAATGATAAAATAAAATAAAATAAAATAATAATAATAAAAATAATGATAAAATAAAATAAAATAATAATAATAATAATAATAATAATAATAATAATAATAATAATAATAATAATAATAATAATAATAATAATAATAATAATAATAATAATAATAATAATAATAATAATAATAATAATAATAATAATAATAATAATAAATGATAAATTCAAATCTATTCATCGACAAATCAAGCAAACCTTGACATTCATTAAAAGTAAAAAACTAAACATATTAAACAATTAACACCAGAACTTGTAAGTTCTGTACAAGAAATTTCTCTTAGCTAAAGCCTCTCTGGCTTCAACAATCTCTTGCTTCAAAAGTTCTATATCAAATTCTCTTCTACCAGTATTCAAATCCATATCTCTGGCTCTAATGAAAGGAGATCTAGCGTAGATTTTGTGTCCAATATAGAAAGCAATAACAACAGGAACAGCCAAGTAACCTTGGAAGAAATTAGAAGCATTAGGAGAGGATCCAACAGGGAACAAAGAAACCCAGAATGTAAAGATCAAAACCAACGCGTTAAAACCGAAACCAAACCAAGATCCAATGACACCAACTTGAGACTTGAATGGAATCTCATCAGTAGTACGTCCTTGAACCTTCATTGCACGACGGAATCTAATATGACACAAACAAATAGAACCCCAAGTGAAAATAGATGAAAGACCGGAAAGAGCAAGAAGCCAGTTGAAAACATCATTCTTCTTATCAGAAGCACAAACAAATGCAAGAAGACCAAAAATGGAAGTAACAGTAATACCAGCTAATGGTCTACCTTCGCGGTCAATGTATCCAAGGAATTTAGGTGCAAGTCCTTGATCAGCAAGAGAAGCAAGAGTACGAGAGCAACCGTAAATAGAAGAGTTACCAACAGACAAAACTGCAATCATAATAACAGCATTGATGACTGAAGGAAGTCCAGAGATACCGGCATTGGTAATGGCAATAACAAAGGGAGAAGCAGTAGCATCGACAGAAGAAGAACCAAGCAAACGAGCTTCATTGTAAGGAACAAGAAGTCCAATAAGCGTCAGAGAAATAATGTAGAAAAGAGCGATACGCCAAATAACTTGTTTACAAGCAGCAGGAAGGTGTTCTCTAGGATTTTCAGTTTCTGCAGCAGCAAGACCGACTAATTCAGTACCTGCAAAAGAGAAAGCTGCAGTGACGAGGACCGAACAGAAACCTTTAAAGCCATGGTTAAAAGCACCTGGATTCGACCAATACTGGCCTCCAATGTAGCCACCGTGAGGGCCACCACCACAAACAAGAATAATACCAAGGAAGATGAATCCAATCACCGCGATAACTTTAACAAGGGAGAAGATGAATTCCGCTTCACCATATCCCTTGACACCGAAAAAGTTGATAATCACGATAAGAACCCAGAAAATAGTGACCCAAACAGCAGGATGCACTGGAGACTCCCAGAAATCCAGAGTGATTGAAGCAGCCACCAGTTCTAGAGGGAAAACAACCAGCCATTGTAAAGCATAGTTCCAACCCATGGCGAAACCCCAACTGGGGTCCAAAAATCTAGTAGAGAAAGTAGAGAAAGCACCAGAGACAGGGAAGATGACGGCAAGCTCACCAAGCGCTTGCACAGTGGCGAAGATCATGGCACCGTTAAGAATAAAGGCAATAAGAACAGAAGCAGGACCGCCTCGCGACAGAGCACCTCCAGAACCGACAAACAGACCGGTACCGATAGAACCACCGATAGCAATCATTTGCAAGTGTCTATTTTTCAGTTTTCTTGACAGAGGAGCATTAGCTGTTTGAATAGCTGCTTTTTCAACATCAGTCATTCCAGTGTCATCGAATTTGAACTCTTCTGCGCGTTTGAAGGATTCCTTGAAGCGTTGGAATCGGCCTGTGCGAGTTGTAGAGACTTCACCGTTAGGTGTAGTCGATTGTACTTTTGAGACCTCGTCTCTCTTGAAATCGTCAGACATGATGTGAAGTGTGAGAGATGAAAAATGCAGAATAGGAATATTTCATTATATTTATATTTTTTCAGACAGATAAGAGGGTGATAAGTCTGCCAATAATCTTGGGATAAACAAAATAAGGTATTTCAGATAAATTCTGATAACTTTGATAATTATTGGTTAATAGAAAATGATAATGTACAGTAAACGGTGATGAGGGATGATAAAATTTGTTTTTCAAAAATGATTAGTACCACAACACATTAGCTGTTTTTGTACTTTGTTTTTTCTTACTTGCTTTCTGTTGCCGGAATGATGTACCGATAAATCCACATCACACTCCACCTGACCTACAGGGCAACATCCCACAGGTGAGCAGTTTGACGGGTCCTGTATAACAGCGATCTATCAGTATCAAACAGACACACATTCTATTTGTGGTGTACAAAAGGAACAACCTTAAATCCTGAAGAGGAATCAGTCTTGGTTAGTGTAACCGTGACTTAGAACTTTCGAAACTTCAGGCATGTCAAATAAACTCAAGTTCTATGCAATACCCAGCCTCTATCACCCCTCTCGCTTGGCTTGTCGTAATAATCTAAATGTTATCGATTTAACCAGATGCTAACCAGTTCTAACTGCGCTAAGCTTGGTCTCCAACTATTGAGGTTAGGGTTAGATAGCGCTTTTATTCTATCCAGTAAAGACGGTTAGCAAGCGCTTGAGACGGAAATGGATGGAAAGACGAGTTGATTCAAGGGGGAGGTACTAGTTTTAGACATGATTTGAGTGTAAGAATGGGGCAAGTCTTGAGGCAAGTCTTGAGAACAAGTCTTATGTCTTATGTCTTATGTCCAAGTCTTAAGTCCTATATCTTAAGTTCATGTCCATATAATGAAGAAAACACATTTATGCCCACTTACTGCATTGGCAATTCTAGAGAATCATGCGAAACAGCGATCAATTTTTCAACAGAGTATAACTAAAGCATTAACAGCGTTTGATTATTCACTAGAAATACAACTAGAGCATCAATAGCGTTTGAATGCTCAGTCGGGAATTTTGACAGATCCCGAGTCAGCATTTGACAGCCGTTGGCAAGACTCTCACAACAGCCTATTTGCGATGACAGCTCAAGGCGAGTATATGCTATTATCAAAAAAGAAGCACAAATATGTGAATATTGTATTAATTTTGTATATTCTGGTAATGCAAATTTCAATCGCAATTGGTAACTCTTAATTTCAAGTAATAAAACTGGAGAAGAAGTGAAGTCTTAATTTCGAGAGCTGAGAAAAGTCTTATTATCGAGAGATATTATCAAGAGCTGGAAAAGTATTTAAGGTAGGACATTTTCCTCCAAAATTCTTCAAATATTCATTCAAATTACACAATGATTTCTGATTTCAAGCTTCTCTCTACTGGTCCTTCTCATGACTTTGGATTAGATGAATCCTTTTTCATCCCCTCTACTCATATCACCTCTTTCCGTGCCCCTATTGGCGTTGGATAAATTTCAAGAAAACACAATCTTGAAATCCCATTTACCGAACTCATGTCTATAGGGTGACCATAGATGATTTGGACCAAATATTGGTTCTGAGTTTATTTTCGAGCCATAAAGTACTATTTCGCTTATAAAATATGCTTTTATGCTCTTCTGTCAATTGAATATTGAGTCTTATATTGATGTAAACCCAAATGAAAACAAGTATATTTACCGTCTATTGTTAAATTTTGTGTATTCCAACGTAAAACCAAGCATTCTCAATCATCCATCAAGATCAAACAGCCATCAAGATCAAACAGCCATCAAGATCAAACAACCATCAAGATCAAACAACCATCAAGATCATAACGTCAAAATCTATATGCTAATATCACCAACATCTATACATTGCCTACTGACCTCTAAATTTGCAGCCTACACTTAACTTCTTGTCTAAAAAGCGTTCAACCTCTTGTCCAATTAATAATTTAATAAGCCTCTTGTCTAATTAAAACGCGTTCAATAAACCTCTTGTCCAATTAATAATTCAATAAACCTTTCATAAATTTCTTGTCTAATTAATAACGCGTTCAATATCTTGTCTAATTAAAACGCGTTCAATATCTTGTCTAATTAAAACACGTTCAACATCTTGTCTAATAAACCGCTCAACATCTTGTCTAATAAACCGCTCAACCTCTTGTCTAATAACCCGCTCAACCTCTTGTCTAATTAATTACGCGACTCACTCAATAAACCCTCTAATTAAATCTAATTTAAAACGCGACTCAACGCGCCACTTTCGCATTTTTTCATAAAGATATCTCGCCATTTATTCCAAAATAAGATAAACGGTTCCTGAGTCGCGCCTATTCTGCCTCAAAATGAAGCAACGCTTTCCTAAAACTACAACACATTGTGTCTGTCACTTCTCACTCTTGTTTTGTTGCAGCACTGGCCCTAAAAATGATATCATCGATACTGTAATCGTCGGCAGTCGAGACGCAACATCCACCAAGTATTAGTTTCAGGTCTATCAAAAGATGGGTTCAAGGCGTACGGATCTTTAAAACTGGTGAAAATTTCTATCATGACTTCTGGGGTGTAATGGTTTCGGGATAGAGGATGTAATTGAAAAGTTTTCAAGGAAAGAATATAAATAGGGCCAATGTTCTTTGAAAAGTCATAAAATCAAATTGGATTGTCTTTATATCAGAGAAAAAAATAAAAAAACAGCATCGGCATTAGTTACAAAAAATATACATATATATATGTGAAAATCATTGTTAATTACCAGCATTTAATTTCTAATTCATCTTAAACCTCAGATTTTTTTCATTATGATCAAATTAACGTTTTCTGCCGCGGATTTGTTGACAAAACCAACTCCTGTTCGCCCTCCCCGGCCTGTCGAACCTTGGGGCCCTGGTGGTAGGCCAGTACACCTTCCTCCAGTATCTGGCTCTGGCGAATGGTTTTGATTTTTTTTGTTGTACTCTATTTATGTTAATTTTAGTTGGTAATTTCCACTTTAGGCCTTTGTTCCCATTGCAACTCTATACATTCTGTTTCTAGTTTTCTCCATGTCAAATTTCACGACCTGTTGATCAACCATCCATTTCCCTGTACCATTGTTCAGCTCCTCAGAAAACGATAATGCCTCCAATCCAACTGCAATATCGGCATCCACAATTTTCCGGTTCTCGCTCAATGCCCCGCCTGTAGGGCGCAATGTGGAAGCATAGTGTTTGTGAATATACTCTTTAGGTGTCGTCCGGTCTGGTTGCATAGTCATTTGAGAGACGGACTGTGTACATGAACCATAGACTTGAGCGTCTGCCAGTGTTAGAGATGCTTGTCGTTCTTCTTGGGCATTAAACACAAATGGAGGTAGCAGAATACTAGCTGCCATTTGTCGGTACAGCTCAAAGTGCTGTCTTAATGCCCTTGGTCTGCCAAATCTTCTCAAAAACATGTTTGTAAACTTGCGATAGCACCATCGTCGACCAATTTCTTGTCCAGGCTGTACGATCACTGTTGAAGCTTGACCGGATGTGACAAACTCTAAATGCTGAGCAACGTTTGTGTAACTTAGCTGATACAGTGTTAGTGCATCAAGAGTCTCATTAGGGGCAAGATGGTATCTGATGGAATATAGCTCGATTAATGGAACAGCAACATTGAAAAAAGCTGATGCGCATAGATTCCCCGAATACTTTACTGTTTGGTGCTCTTTGCTAGTACCAATGTATTCAAACGGTCTTATCTCTAACTGTTTTACGTTTGTCCTGCTAATAGCATGAACAACACGCTCCCAGCCCAGCGAGCCGTCCCATAGCGAAATTTGCAGCTCTCTTAAATGTGGAGATCGCTCGAGCAAAATGCTGAACGGATGGGCCAAAAATTGGGAGGGCGAGGAAGGTAGAGAATGTAGAGGGAAGTGAAAGTACAAGTTGCAAAGAAGGTTGAACTGAAACGAGTCGGGAAGCGATTGGTATAGATAGGGATAGGATGGTAATATGTGAAGTCTTTTTATTGGCGGCAATGTGAGGGCAGTTGTTGGTTGTATCGAGAAGAATTGAGGGTATAGAATGTTCAGGTATGCCGTGAAGTCGCCGCTGAAGGTTGTGATTTTAGAGCAGTAATGGGCGTCTCTGTAGATGAACGGCATTGTTGTGAGCGCTTTGTCGACTGAGATGTTTTTGAGCGACGCTTTGTTGTTGAATATCAAAGTTGACGAGATGAACTGGGCAATGAGATCAGTTTTGACCAAGGGCATTTTCGCCAGGTAGGTGAACTCTTGGGGATCTGGTGGAGCGACAATTGACAGGCTTGACAGGTTATGCAGATGTGAAAGAGGGTTGTAATGTAGCGGTTTGAAGAGTTTGTTGGAGGCAAAAGAGAGATGGTCAATGTATGGAGCGAGATTCCTGAAGTTGGGGGAGTGAAGCAAGAGGTTATAGTCCACTGTGTATACCAATGAGATTTTTGGGCGTTTGTGTTCTGGCAATTGGATTAGCCCGGATATGATTACATTGAACAGTGATCTGTTGAAGTTTCCTCCAATTGTGATTCGAGTGAGGTTTGGCATGTCCTGGAGCATTTCCATGATTTTGCTTGTGTCGTGGACCTCATTGACGACTGGAGTTAGAAGAACCAGATGGTTGATTAATTTATGAATGTTGAGGCCTGGCAAGACACATGAAGGGGTGTTGCTCCAGACGGTGAATGTTTGTGCTCCAAGTAGCGATAATTGGCGACGAGAGAGCAGTGTGAATGGGATGAGAGTTTTGGATGGAGTTGGAAACGTTAGTTCTTTCTCTTCACTAGTAGAAGAAAGAGTTATATACAGTGAAATGCATTTGATGATTTCAGGAGGCAAGATGGAGATGGAATCAGGCATCTTTGGTATATTTAGCTATCATGTTTATTTTGGCGGGAATGTCAGGTATATATCAACAAATTAATTAATATTAAGGTGTTGGAAAGAAAAAGGTACATTTCTATGAAATATATTGGAATTTTTCAAAGGACAAATGTTGTACAATGGTATAAATTATATTAACAGAAATTAATTTAAGTGGAAATTTCATAAGAAACTGTTGTAATTGAAATAAGAAAATAGGTTTTAAGATACAAGATGATTTCGATGATAACTCCAGATAATAACGGATAAAAACAGATAATAACTTGAAATACTAATTCCAAATAATTCCAAATAACTCCAAATACAAAGTATCGTATTTCACTCTAAATACTATCGTAAATTTACAAGATATAAATATCATGAGACTTTTAGTAACAAGATCAATTGTTATTAAAACTTCCAGTATTCATCATAACTATTACTTGTATCAATTGATTGATGGAGGAAAATTAATAATGTATAATTTGGCTTTGAAACTATTTTTAATTTCTTTGGTATGCTGCCTTTGATTAATTTTGTTACAGGATAGGAACAAAGGTTAATTGACAGAATACCACTAATGAATGTTTCAATTGAGCACATCTCTCGATGATAACTCTTGATTGTTTGAAAAGAACAAATTTCTAGTAAAGTTCTGTAAAAAAACTAGAATTACAAAAGATTTGATTTGGTGATATTACATTGTATAGTGCATCTCGAAAATGGTTTCAATAATAGCCTTGATGGCCAAGTTGGTAAGGCGCGTCACTAGTAATGACGAGATCGTCGGTTCGAATCCGGCTCGAGGCATTCTTTTTATTTTTGTAGATCTTTAAAAGTTGCATTTGAGAACGAGATTTTATTTATTATTCTTCACTGACGAATTGACTCGAAAATTGAGATTTTCATCTAGTAAAAATTCATTGGCAAGCCTAGTGAGATATAAAAAATAGGGCCCAACCGGGAATTGAACCCGGGACCTCTCGCAAATGTGCTTAGAAAACCCTAAGCGAGAATTATACCACTAAACCATCGGGCCTATTGTGATTGACGAAAAGTAAATTATTTCAAAATTTGAAATTTGAGATGAAAAAATTGAAATGAAGAGAAATTGAGATGAAGAGAAATGGAAATGAAGAGAAATTGAGATGAAAAGAGATGGAAAGAGATGAAAAGAGATGAAAAGAGATGAAAAGAGATGAAAATAAACTAAAATTGAAAAGCAGATTAAAGGTCTTTTATAGAGAAATTGTTTAGAATATACAATTGAATGTTTCAATTGAAGGGAGTATTTAGTGAAACAACTAGATATCAAGTTCAATTCCCTGTCATATCCAAAACCGAATCAGTCAATAATGAAAAGAGCTTCTAGGATTGTACCGGGGTATGACGTTTTTTCCAAATGGGGAATTTGGCTTTCAGGTACAAATGAGAGGGATGGCAGTTTTGTGATTCGCACTATAAAAGCTGTTAGCCAGGTTGGAGCATCATGGTACAAACAATAGCTAGAGCGTTTCTAGGGTGTTAATTGTTCAGGGGAGCGAGTGTTATGGGCCTAAAACTTGTTACAATTTTCAAGGCCAGTGTAGATACCCAGGTAAGTAGATACAGAAGAAAGCATGGGGGAGACGTGATTCTTGAGTAGAATTCAGGAGTATTTAGCTAGTGCAAATGTAGATGAGGGAATACTACATGGCGAAATGGTACAAATCTGGAGTTCTAAACGAATTTTGACTCAGTGATTTGAAGGTTTAAAGATTTGAAGTTGAGTGAGTGAGTGAGTTAAGTGAGTTGAACTTCTTAATTTCAGTGAGTTGAAGTTCTTAATTTCAGTGAGTTAGTCCTAAATTTCAGTCAGTTAGTTCTGAATTTCAGTCAGTTAGTTAAACCTGAATGAGTTGAAGTTTTAGCTGATTCAATTGACTACTCAAAAACCAGAGGGAGTCTATTTTTCACTTCAGTTTTACTCAGAAACGACGATGCAATAAGACCCATTACCATTTTGCAATTGAAAGCAGAATAGTCCTCGGCATAAGCGCCAACGTAAATGTTCCGATAGTGAAGCGAGTTTTCTACATGGTGCTGTTGAGTTGAAGAGACATTAGTGGGAGTAGGGAGACACGAAATGAGCAATAGTGAGAAGCTAATACAAGAGCAGGAAGTGTTAAATGGCACATATAGGAAAAGTTACTGCTAGAGGAAAGGTGTTGATGCAATGATACATGATATAAATAAGATACATGGAAGGTAAATAAAATATAGAATACAAGATGAAGAACAAGAAAACACAATAAAACAATCATACAAGAAAACAAGAAAACACAATAAAACGAAAACACAAGAAAACGAAAACACAAGAAAACGAAAACACAAGAAAACGAAAACACAATAAAACAATAAACTGGCTATTTTTTTCTAGATGAAATATGGTAAATTAGACTGAAAAATGTCAAAAAGTTTTAGAATGCCGTTTATTGAAAGTCGAAATGATAAAGGTGACCTCAATCACCGCATAACTAGTTAATCAACTAGTCAATCAACTAGTCAATCAACTAGTCAATCAACTAAGCAATCAACTAGCAATCATTTAGGCAGCCAGCCGACCAGCAATAATCAACAGACCAGCTTTCAGTTTACCAATGATCTAGTTCTAATTTATACAAGATCAAGACGAAGGACCCCACATGGAATTGTCGTGAACAATCTTTTGGTCCACTGCTAGTTTGGATGCACTTGCTTGTGACTCAATGTAGCTACGTTTTAAACTTGTGGGTAGCGACCAACAGTGATTGACTGGTATTCGGGAGAAGGAACTGAGAAATGAATCAACGTTTTCAAGTGGGTACAGAATGATTCAGGTAGAGAATAGGCGAGCTGCAAGGGGTACATGGAGAAAAATCTGGTATTGAAAGTAAAGAAGAATCAGGTATTGAGAGTAAAGGATCAAAGTAAAGGATCAAAAGTATTAGAGAAAAGAAAGAAAGAAAAGACTGGCAGACTGGTTGAGACCGTCTATGACGATAGATCAAAACTGGACATACTCCAATATCTGGCACAGTTAAAGGGTCTATAGTAGAAGATTGGAGTTTTTCACAAGATGAAGTCTGCATAGATTGGAGATGGCCGCCGTTTTCTATAATGTTGGTATCTTGTTTTGGAAATTTTTCTCCTGAGAATAGGAACAGTGAATATATTTAACATGACAGTTAACGACAGTTAACGACAGTTTGTTAACAGTTAGTAGTTAGCAGTTAGCAGTTGACAGTTAACAGTTAACGACAGTGATCATAATTAACATAACAGTTTTCAACAGTTAATAATTATCAACAGCTAATAATTATCAACGGCTAATAATTATCAACAGCTAATAATTATCAACAGCTAACGGTCATCAACAGCTAACGATCATCAACAACTATCAACAGCTAACAGTTTCAACAGTTTTCAACAAATCAACTTTTAACTGTCAACTATTTCCAGTCCTAGAAACTGAATCAAGCGTTTAAAAAATGGCCCGTGATATAAATCTAGATTGCTTAAACTCTTAATCCTGCCTACACTTGAAGAAGCAAAAGCCATCAAATACAAATTTACTACTATTACAAGTTTGTATTATATTACAAAAATCCCTACTATTTTATATTATATTACAAGTTCAAACAGAGAAAAGAGGAAAGATCTTGGACTGCATATGTCCATAGTTAAAGTTCTCCATGGAAATAGTGAATGTAACTTATTATACATGAACACTAGGAGATTCAGTTCAGAGACTAGTCGAGAATATCGTATAGATCGACAAATGCTACTGAGTCTCAGGTTAATCAGAAGGTTGGCTTTTTCAATGCTCAAGCGATCGATATGCTACAAAGGTTGGTTCCGTTTAATGCGTCGGAACCCGTTTCCTTTGATGAATGAGTGGAGGAGTTGGACAATTGGGCAATTGATGGCTTCAACAATTGACTTTAATTGAAACTCTACTACTACAACTTCTCTTCATGGCTTGGACCTTCCCCAGTCTCTAAACTCTATAATACGACCTCCGCCCTTCCACTCTTTGGACCCAAATTAGACCCTGTTGTCTGCCACCACCTCCTCCAAAATTGCACTTTACTCAATTCTTTGGCCGTGTGGTCTAGTAGTATGATACTCGCTTTGGGCGATGCCAACAAAATTGGCAGACATGCGAGTGGTCCAGGGTTCAATTCCCTGCTCGGCCCTTTTTTTCCCAACTCTCCCCTAACGATATTATCTAATGTCTCAGCGCACCACCAAATATTGACTTCACTTTTCCTCCTCCAAAAACCCTCTTCTCTCCTTACACCTTCACCATGGGATTCCTTTCAGACAAACCATACACAGCAGTCAGTGTCACAATCGACCGGCTGACTGAAGAACACTACGATGAAAATGACTTTAGCGAAATCATCGAGCTGGTTGAAATCATCAACATCAGAGCAACTGGGTATGCTCCCCATTCAATTACCTCCTCTGCCTTGTTAACCAGTCCTCAGTCCTACAGAAGCTGCAAGAGCTATTCGTAAAAAACTCAAATACGGAACCCCTGGTAAACAGCTGAGAGCCCTCAACGTAAGTGTTTCCGCCTGGCCAGAGTCCTCTTGTCCTAACCGTCTCATCTAGATAATGGAAGCGCTTGTGTCCAACGGTGGCAAAGCCTTGACTCGTAAGTACGCAATGAGCTCTCTGGATCCGCTCTGCTAACTTTTTAGCTCTGTACTGCGACGAATATCTCCTGGAACGGCTTCGAATTCTGGCTACCGACAGTGCTACTCCGCCGGCCGTCAAGAAAAAAGTCACGGCTCTGTTCAACGGCTGGTCTCAGGAACTCGAAGGGCAAAGAGGCTACGAACGCTTGGTAGCCTTGCACAAACAGCTGCCGCAGAGGTCTCGCAAGTCAAAACCGCAGCCCAAATACCTCTCCAATGATCCTCAGGACATTGAGGACGACGAGTCTCCAACGAGTTCTTCAGCTGGCTTTGCTGAGACGGGTTCGTCTTCGAGATCAAGAGGCAGCCCAGCACTGAACTCTGGGAGAAGCCGGTCCAATACTGCTGAGGCGACATTCAAGAAAAAGCAATCGTCGAGCACTCCAACCCCATTGCCCCGGATTGACCTGTCAAAAGAGAAGCCCAAGATCCAGCAAGCAATAGCTGAAGCCAGTACAACTGCGACCAATCTCCATAACGCGTTGCAGTTGATCAATTGGGAACAAGAGCTCTCGACAGAAAACAAAAAAGCAACAGAGTACTTTAACAAGTGTCGTCGACTTCGCAAGCAGATTCTCAGGTATATCCATGGAATTGAGAGTGAAGAGTATATAGGGTCGCTGATTCATGCCAACGAAGAGCTTATTTTGGCTCTACAGAAGTATGACAAGATGAGCCAGGCACCGGATGAAGACTCAGATTCAGATTATGAAAACGACGACTGGAAAGTTGAATCGGGAATGAGAAACATGAATATTCGCCAACGGGATTCCGAGGATAGTGAGTCAGATTCTGAGGAATATAGACATCATAGAGAAGAGGAAGACGATGATAATCCGTTTGGAGACTCAAACGTGATCCAAACGCCTATTGATGAACGAAAATACATTAGATATTAGAATAGTTGTTAAATGATAAAGGGCTATTAGTCGTATTCTACATTCAACGTAAAATTCAGTTAAATGTAGGGATCAGGAAGTAGTCAGGAAGGAATTAAGAATCAGAAAGTAGTTAGGAAGGAATCAGGAAGGAATCAGGAATCAACCATAATTCGAGTTTAGAATCTAGAATCAGTCAACATTAAGAAATACGAATTTCAAGCCTGAAAACAGTGATTAGTCCATCACATTGCATCCATTGAATGTTCCAGAGTCAAAAGACGCTAAACTTTCAGTTCAAACAGCATTAAAAGTGTTCCTGATAGTGGCGATAATGTGCCGTCGGTTCAATTTAGATTTCAGACACGCTCAAGAGCTCTGGTGCTCTGGTGTTCTGAGGCTCCAGCACTCCAGCACTCCAGCACTCCAGCACTCCAGCACTCCAGCACTCCAGCACTCCAGCACTCCAGCACTCCAGCACTCCAGCACTCCAGCACTCCAGCACTCCAGCACTCCAGCACTCCAGCACTCCAGCACTCCAGCACTAACACTCCAACACTAACACTAACACTCCAGCTCTCTGACTCTGATCAACTCGGTAGTGGCAAGTGGACAAGAATGCCGGATTTATGCTAAACCCACTAGATGCCGAAATGCTGTAGCACTAGAAACAGTATTGAATATTGATGCTACTAGACAAAACTAGCCCTATATTTGAATTGAAACCTAGCATGGTGAGTTGAAAGAAGAAGAACTGGTTTGAAAGAAAGATTCCGTAATTACTGTAAAACAGGGTAATTGATCTCGAATTAGGGCAACGCATAAAGCGGTGGCGATAGTAGATAATTACCGGATTAGTCGACTTAGATAAGCAGGGTGGAGAGCATGAGCCGACAGTTTAGGTGGCATAGAAGGGGAGTTTTCATTCCACCTACAACACACGTCGCCATGTCCAAGTATCAGTTTCCGCGAGTTCTTAAGGAGTTGAGGTTTCATTTGTCGCAGTCTGGCGATGGTTCAGTTCAGTTACGGTGAGTGCAAGACGGAGAGGTTGGGCAGTGGGCTAATTGAGAGTAGACAGTTTTTAGTACGGGCGTATCCAGTGATGAAGAAGCATAATCCGACTACACCAGTATTGATTCGTGAAGCGATGGGTGTGAAGCCATGTGTATATCTTAGATTTGGTGAGTTATTGAGATTAACTGGGGAAACTGGGGAAACTGGGGGTGGTGGAGGGTGGATGGGGGTGGTGAAGAATGGTGATTGGTTGTTTGATGGTGATTTGATGGTGATTTGATGGTGAGTTGACGGTCAAGTTGACTGGCGGTTCAATTCTCCATTCAAACAAAATTTAAATCACTCCAACATGACCCCAACATGACCCCAACATCACGACAAAACAACCAATCACCACTCTCCATTCACCACCACTCTCCATTCATCACCACTCCCCATTCACTACCCTCTTCCACCTTACCTGCTTACTAACTCGCCTAGAATTCGGTAAAGAATCAAAACTAAACTTGGATGGCTTCTCCCACACCGAAATCGAAAAACGCCTATCAGACATCATCTTCTCTAAACATTAACCTTCATACCATTCTTGTACCCATTTAAACACCCTTCCTGCCAATGCCTCTTGCTTACAATGCCAAAATATTATTATGTAATACCGTCGGGTATGTGATGCCCAAAAACCGTCATTGTGCTTGGGAAGAAAAACACCGTCTTTGTTACGCCGTTACAGAATGATCTTGATATGACAAAGACACTGTCAGGGTAGCTATTTGGGGACTGGGATGAAGGTGGTGGGGAAGTTGACGTGTCTTTAGAGTATCAAGCTTGATGTTGAAATCTAGGAACCATCGCAATGTGCTGTTTCTCGTAATCCCTGAAAATCAGATCTGATATGCATAGATGTAAATCATGGGGCAAGGCAAGCAAGTGTACAGAAACGTTCTTGAATGTACATGAAAAATAACAATAGTAGAAATAATAAATGAATAAATGAATAAATGAATAAATGAATAAATGAATAAATGAATAAAAATAAAAATAAAATAAAATAAAATAAAATAAAATAAAATAAAATAAAATAAAATAAAATAAAATAAAATAAAATAAAATAAAATAAAATAAAATAAAAGAAAATAAAAAACAAAAAAATATTACAAAAAATATTACAAAAATATTACAAAAAAAACAAAAAAAACAAAAAAAAAAAACAAATAACAAAAAACAATTAAATAATAAAAAAAACAGTCGGCTATTCTTTTACTACAGGAAATATGGAGAATAAAAGTCTCAACTCTATCATCTTGTTGTGTTAAACTCAACCCTATCAACTTGTTGTGCTTAACTCAACCCTATCAACTTGCTCCGTTTAACTCACTATCAACCTGTTGTGTTTAACTATCAACCTGTTGTGTTTAGCTCAACTCGTCTTAGTCCCTTTCCGCGTGTTTTTCGGGCTACCATGCTGGTTGTGATGCTGTGTGGTTTCTTTTGTTCCAGAAACACCCAAAATGAAAAAAGAAATTCGCCGTTGAGTCTCTACACTGAGTTTTACTTTTTGTTTTTTGTGGTTTTTCCACTCTAAACCTAAAACAGACACAGGAACTCTTTCCCACAAAAAGAAATTCGCAGTAAAGTAGACTAAAATTAGATGACAGAGCAGTATACAGAAAAGTTTTAGAAAAATGAACTTTTTCCTTTCTTTTTTTCCTCGCTCTTTCCCAGCGCTCTTTTTTTCTCTACAGGCCTTAGACCAATTTTACAGGTGTTTTTTTTCTTTACAGGTCCTAGACCAATTTTACAACAACACAATATATGTTTTCTTTTTCTTTTGGGCATTGGACTGTTCTTCATAGATCCGTCCAGAGTATAAATATGGTTGGAAATTCCATTTTTCGTGATCTTTCTCCTTTTCTCCAATTAGTATTATTTTTCTATTGCATCTCCATTCGTTCACCTTTGCATCGTCTATTGACTCCAACAAAATGTCTCTCCTAGATTTACCAACGGAAGTGCTAAATAACATTGTCTCTCTATCGGAATACTCTGACCTCCCCAGCCTCGCCCGATCCTGCAAAATCTTGTACGACTATGCTATCCCCCACATTTGGCAAAACGTCAAGATTGACCTGACCGGGTCGTCAATCAAACAGCAAAATGACTTGAGTTATTATGATAAAACAACCACTGAAACCCTCATCAACACCATTCTCAATAACGAAATCTCCTCCTTCTCCTACTCCCAGATCAGAGCCCTGTCCTTCAACCTAAACACCGTCAACAACTCGCTGTTCTTTGACTACTTTCTCGACTTCAGCCTGCTATCAAATCTCAATGAGTTAACCATTCACAATAATGACATCAATCAAAAACAACTAAAGCATATAATGAGAATCATTAAGCACAATATCACTTCTCTCAAATCAATCAATATCCACAGCATTTCGTTATCAAATTTAATTGAAATCTCTCTTCCTTTAAACAAACTCATTAATCATAAAATCAAAGCATTATCCATTTCATACTCTTCTCTGAAGAACAATAAGTCGACCGATGTTGATCTGCTCAGCAATGCCATCAAACTTCTGCCCAACCTCGAGTCTTTTTCAATTCAGTTCAATGATGAGTTTGATCTTTGTGATGATCTTACGCTGGAGGACAAATTTTCGGATCTTTTCAGAAGCATGAACATCTACAATAAGAAAATGAAGTGTATTGCAGTGTATGACTTTCCTCCTTATTTGCATTTCAACTCCCTATGTCTGCCGTATTCCCTGAATGAGTTTTCCTTCCATACCAATGAGATTGCTGACGAGGGTCTGTTTTTCAACAGTCTTTTGCAGTCCAACAGGGAAAACTTGAGGAGTCTGTCGATTCGGATTGTCCAGAGCGTTGAGACGTCTACTGCCATTCAGCGCAGTAGTCAAATCAACATGTTGAATGAGCTTCTTTTGGATACTCCTTCCTCTGCCACTCTGCTGCCCATTTTGATTGGGACGCATAAGATTAAGAAGCTTTCCATTAGCAACTTCAACACGACGCTTTTGGTCAATCTTTTTGCAATCAAGAACTCGCTGACCCAGTTGATTGTCTATTCATTCTCCAGCACTGCATCTGAAAATTTACCGTTTTTGCTGATCAAATCGATTTTCAGCACGAGACAGTTCCACAATCTTAAACTTTTATTTCTGCCCCACCTGAACGATGAAATATTTAAGAATTGTTACTATTTCAAAAAATATTCCAAGAATCCTACCAAGGTTTCCTTGATTATCAACCAAAAGTCTCTGCAGAGACAGTCGCCGTTGCCCATTAGCAGCGAGTCTGAGAGTTCTGTAGTTGCATGCAAACCATATTTGATTGACAGTCCTCCGCTGTCTCCAATGTCGTTTAGCGATGACTGTTTTGAAGGTGATGAAGTAGCTACTAGCAAGAGCAATAATCAGCACAATGAGCTACTTGATTTGAACAAGATCAAGTTGTTTAAGAATATTGAAGAGGTTGATTTGTTTAATTTTCATTACAAGAATAATCATTCGTGTGTGTTATAGTTGGTATTAGTATTAGTATTAGTATTGAATATTGAGTATTAGTATTGAATACTGAGTATTATTATTTAGTATTTAGTATTCATATTGAGTATTTCTTATTAGTATTATTGAGTATTTAGTATTAGTATTCTTATTCAATATTATTTAATATTCTTATTCAATATTATTTAATATTCTTATTCAATATTATTTAATATTCTTATTCAATATTATTTAATATTCTTATTCTTATTTAATATTCTTACTCAATATTCTTATTCTTATTCAATATTATTTAACATTCTTATTCAGTATTCCTTCAGTATCAAATATCCAATATTATTTAATATTCTTATACAATATTCTTATTCTTATTTCATTGTCAACATTTCATTGTCAATATTTCATATATTCCTCAGTTTCTGCGCTTATTCGTAAACCTTCTGATAAACTCTACCCCCTGATTCAATTGTCTCCCCATGAACTGAACCTTCAGCCAAAAAACGAAAGCAAAAATGAAACAACCAAAAGTGAAATCACCACCTTAAAAGTAAAAATCCTTTTGGACAAAGGCTTCACCACCCTGCCTTTACGAGGCAGCCACGGAGTGCCCCCAAGAAACTTCCCAAGAACACCAGTCTCCTTGCTATGGCTGCCCATGCCTAGAATGTTAAACATCCAAAGCTTGCTCTCATTGTACGGCGGATACCGCATAGACATCAACGGCTCAATAACCGTAGACTGCGAAAAAACAGTGCGAAGATGCGAAAACGCATCAAAACCATATCGTCCGTGGTAGCTGCCATAGCCAGACTGACCAAACCCTCCAAAAGGAACATTCAATAGTGAGACGTGCATCATGGGATCATTGAACGAAATGGCACCAGAACGCGTCAACCTCTGAACCTTCTGCTGCTCCTGCTTGCTGTCAGAAAACACATACAGAGCCAGAGGCGTGTCGTGCTCGCGTTCAATAAACTCAATGGCCTCGTCAACGTCCTCCACGTCTATAAGCCCAATCAAGGGTCCAAATAGCTCATCCTGCATCAAGGAGTCCGTGCTGGAGATCTTGTCCACAAACGTCGGAGCAATAAACCTCCGCCCAGCATCGGTCTGGCCGCCCAAAATAATCTCCCCCTTGGTATCGTCCAGCACCTGCTTCAAGCGCTCAAAGTGCCGGTCGTTGATAATGTGCGAGTACCACTCCGTGCTGCCGCTGAGCGTCTCCGGGTAGAACTCGTCGTACGCCTTCCTAAGCTGAGCAATAAACTCGGCCTTGACCGACCGGTCCACCAAAACATAGTCCGGCGCCACGCACGTCTGCCCCGCGTTCAATTGCTTGCCCCAGAGCACTCTGCGCGCCGCAAGGAACAGATTGGCGTGCCGCGTCACAATAACAGGCGACTTCCCGCCCAGCTCCAGCACCACAGGCGTCAGGTTGTTCGTGGCGGCCCGCGCGACCACGCGCCCGACGTCACCGTTGCCCGTGTACATGATCTTGTCGAACTTCTCCTTGAGCAGCGCGGTGCTTTCCGGAATGGCTCCGGTGATTCCCACAAACACCTGCGGATCCAGGTACGCCTGCAGGAGCATCACTAGCGCACGTGACGTGTGAGGTGAGAGCTCCGAGACCTTGAGGACGACGGTGTTGCCAGCAGCGATGGCGGCGGCCACGGGGGAGACGCCGATCATGACGGGGTAATTCCAGGGGGTGATGATGAGGACGGTGCCGACGGGTTGGGGGACGACTTTAGCGGTGGCCGGTTTGAGGAACCATTCTATGCCGGCGCTTTTTTCTTTAGCGAGGGAGTCGAGGTTTTCAATGAAGTAGAGGATTTCTTTTAGGACGAAGCTGATTTCTGTGGTGATGACTTCCTGGGGGCTTTTGTGTAGGTCTAGTTTGAGGGATTCGTAGAACAGGGGCACGTTATCGTAGATGGCGTAGTACAAGTTTCTGAGTTGTTCTTTTCTGTATTCCAGGTCTAGCGTGATGTGTGATTTGAAGCCGTTGGTGACTTGGGCGACTTTGGCTGGGATTTCCTGTAGGGGGGTGTGGAGGGGGATTTTTTCGTATTCTGTAATGATTTCAGGCATTGTGGAGGTGAATTGGTGGTAATGGTAATGGTGGTAATGGTGATCTGGAGGTGAAGATCTGGAGATGGTGATCTGGAAAGAATGGAGAGGGATCTGGAAAGAATGGAGAGTGTGATATTTCTGTTGTTTTTATGTCATGGAACCCGGAACAAACAACCCTCCGTGATCCCGTGATCCCCAACATGTGTTTTGTATGTGTCACGTGACTAATGGAGCATTGGAAGGTTGACAACAAGATGAAGACTGTTGAAAAACTATTAGTAGTTGAATTAGACGGAATTTGAAACGGATCTCGGAACTTTGTGTATTACAAGACCGAAATTATTGGTAATATTCTGATGCAAGATCATAAATTTTCAAATCACGTGATTTAAATGAATTTTCAGAGGTAGATATATTAAAACACCAGATTTAAATTAAAACAAAACACGTGATCAAAGTTGATTTTAGAATATCACATGATCAATGTACGTTTTGTGATATCACATGATCAATAAACGGTTTTGAATATCACATGACTAATAAACGGTTTCGAGTATCACATGATCAATAAAGATCTTGAAATATCACATGACCAAATATAAAGATATAATTTTGGACCAGAGGTGGCAGCTACTCCAGTTGACAGGAACGGCAAGATGGCTACGACGCGAGAGAATACGGGGATCTATGAGGAAGTTGATTTGAGCGCTGCGCCGATGGCGAACAGCGAAGTCGAGCAACGGTTAGCAGCGCTTCACGAGCTGGACAAGGTATGTATAGGCGGTAAATGGGAGACGGAGAGCTAACGGGATGCTAGAAAATCATTGAGATGCTTGAGACGGCGTCCAGTTCACTGTCTCATTTGCGGGAGGGCAAGACGGGACAGGGCGATACTCCTGTGCATGAGAAGTTTCGTGATTCGACTCGACATTACTACACGCTGTTGGAGGACATTACGGTGAATTTACGACGGGAGATTCGGCTGTTGAACAATGTTTCTAGGGACAAAGTATTGCCGATAAGTATAGTTCCCAAGGCTGAATGGGTTGGTAAGGCTAAGGAGAAGGAGGTTTGGGCTGTTTTTGAAGATTTAGAAGCGAAGATGGAGGAGTGATGGGGGATGGGGGGTGGTTGGAGATCGGTTATGGGAGGTGATTGGGTGAAAGAGTTGGGTTATAGAGCTGGAGCTGGAGCTGGAGCTGGAGCTGGAGCTGGAGTTGGAGTTGGAGTTGGACCTGGACATGGAGTTATTGACTCTCCAGACTGAGCGTTCAATTGAACATGGAGCGCTCAATAGATCATTTTACTCTTACCCCCAAATTTCCTCTTTGGCTGCCCTTGCTCTTTTTTTAACAGAACTTTTCAGCCCTAAGTATTTCTCAGTCCTCTTCCTTTCAGTTAGGGCTGTTGCGCAAGTCCCCCATCCTTCCATTCAATCTCTAAATAATCTATACTTTTTTTTCAGTAGCAGGTTAGGGTATTTGTCTATAGTAAGAAAAATTGCTACTATGGTAATTCACAAGTTTTTTCTCTTTTGAAAATTTTTTTTCTATTCCCTCTCCTCCCTCCTTTTTCTTCGTACTGTGCGTCCTAGTTTTTTGTCGTCGACAATCTTATTCCACAGCGTCTATCGAAAAAAAATATGAGTAACGAAGTTCTTGTTCTCCGCGGAACCCTCGAGGGTATGTACTAAGACAACGGCTGGAATTGAGAGGGCAGGTTTGGTGGTGATTGGGATCAGTGAATGGAGGCCGGACTGTGAAGTTTGTGCAAGTTTGAGGTCTTTGAGGTCTGAAGTTTGTGCAAAGTTTGATTGTGTTGGTTCTGTGATATGTTCTGGTTTTGGTTCTGTGCTATGTTCTGGTTCTGGTTCTGTTCCGTGCCAGTTCTGTTCCATGTCAGTCCTGTTCCATGCCAGTTCTGTTCTGTATCAGTTCTGTTCCGTGCCAGTTCTGTTCTATCTCCTCCCACTCCACTACCACCCCACGCTTTATTTCCCTTACTAACTTTGTTCTAGGTCACAACGGGTATATACAATTCCTCGACAAATTTCATTCATCATGCTAACTTTGCTCTAGTTGGGTCACCTCCCTCGCTACCTCTAGCAACAACCCCGATATCCTTTTGTCTGCTTCCCGTGATAAGTCTTTGATCATCTGGAGCCTGTAAGTATTTTCTCGTCTGCTTCTAGCTACCTCTACTAACCTACTCCCAGTACCCGCGATGAAGAAGCCTACGGTGTCCCCACCAGATCCCTCACCGGACACTCCCACATTGTCGAAGACGTTGCCATCTCCCAAGACGGTTCCTACGCTCTTTCCGCCTCCTGGGACAAGACTCTTCGTCTTTGGGACCTTGCCACCGGTAAGACCCTCCAAAGATTCGTCGGACACACCGGTGATGTTCTCTCCGTCGCCTTCTCCCCCGATAACAGACAAATTGTTTCCGCTGGCCGTGATCGTCAAATCAAGGTCTGGAACACCATTGGTGAATGCAAATACACCTTCCAAGACAACAAGGGCCACAGTGACTGGATTTCATCTGTCAGATTCTCCCCCGACGAGAAGAAGGACTATGCTGCCATCATCTCTGCCGGTTGGGACAAGCTCGTCAAGGTTTGGGACATTAAGAACCCCAAGCTTATTGCCGACAATGTTGGACACACTGGCTACGTTTCTTCCATCACCATTTCTCCTGATGGATCTCTCTGTGCTTCCGGTGGTAAGGACGGTAACATCATTCTTTGGGACCTTAATGGATTCAAGCACCTTTACACTCTCACTTCTGGTGACGAGATCCACGCTTTGACCTTCTCTCCTAACAGATACTGGCTTTGTGCTGCCACTTCTTCTGGCATCAAGGTCTTTGATCTTCAAAAGAGAACTCTCATTGATGAGCTTAAGCCCGACTTTGTTCTTCCTTCTGCTTCTTCCAAGGCTCCTGAAGTTATTTCTCTTGCCTGGTCTGCTGATGGTCAAAACCTTTTCGCTGGTTACACTGATAACTTGATTCGTGTCTGGCAAATCATGCAATCCAACTAAGTTCATTTACGTTAATTGTTAGTAAAAATATAAACTAAAGGGATTGTGTAGAAATGTATTTTGTGTTTTTTTCAAAAGTAGATTAAATTAATAAATTATTTTATTATTTTATTTTATTAAAATGGTTAATTATTAAAATTATCATAAAATAAATAATAGCAAAATATATAATATTATTTTATTTTATTAAAATGGTTGATTATTTTCATCTTTACTCATCATGTGTGGAAGATTCGCTTTTGCTATAGTATGTTATTGTACTTGCCTATATAGATACTAACAATAATAGAGCCGCGAAGAACTATCAGGAACACTAGAATCATTAAACATCCACGCTGAAATCAAAGACCCTAACAATCAATATCATGAATCGTAAGTATTCCAACCTCATCTCTCGCCCATACTCACCATATCAGCTATAATACTTCACCCCATCAACATAGTCCAATCCTGTACAAAGACCAAGACCAATACGTAGTAGAGTATTTCAAATGGGGGCTACAGTCTACAACCGCCACCAACAACCTAACTACGTTCAACTGTCGCTCAGAGACCATGGCCCAGAGCTCCTTCTGGTCGCCCTTTCTTGACCGCCAGCACCACTGTTTGGTCCTGATGCAGGGCTACTTTGAATGGAAAACAACCAACAATGGCAAAACGCCATACTATATACAGAACCGCGAAACTATCTTGATGCTGGCAAGCGGACTGATGAACGACAAAACCAAAACCTTTACAATCCTGACGGAGAGCTCGCAGGGCAGCGGAATGGAGTGGCTTCATCCTCGAATTCCAGTCTTTTCTCAGGGCGCTGGCTGGCTCGACCACGATGCTGCCCCCAGAGACAAGTCGGAATTGAAATGGCATCGGGTAGGCAAAGAGGTGGGCAATGTCAGGAACAACTCGGCCAAGTTGGTACAAGAATATGTCGAGAAGCAGCAGTCTTTAAAGTCTTTTTTTGGCGTTCAAAAGGAATCTGGAGAGCCAAAGTCTCAAGAATTCGGGGAACCAAAGTCTGAGCTGAAGTCTGAAGAATCTGGGGAACCTACAAAATCTGGGGAATCCTTGAACCAACTCAACGTTCCTGGCAACTCTGCAGTCAAAAGTCCAAAACCTGTTTCCTTTAAACATCCATCTAAATCTCCTACTGCTCCCTCTAAACATTTCTCTAAACCTCCTAATACTCCATCTAAATCTCCTACTACTCCCTCTAAACATTCATCTAAACCTCCTACTGCTCCCTCTCCAAAACGTCCGCGATCCAACTCTTCCATTACCATGTTTTTCAAACCGAAACCTAAATAAACTTGTTTCTAGATATATAGTTAGATATTTGACTTCCAAACAGGATTGCGCTTCTCAGTAAAAGACTTGAGCCCTTCAACATAGTTCTCACCCTTGACCAAATCGCCATACTCATGGTCGATAAGGTCGTCCGTAGCCTCGCGCAAACTCAAGCTGGTCTCTTCATAGCCCTTTCTGATTCCCCGAAGAGACACAAAAATCGAATCGGGCGACCCGAGACAAATCTTATTGGCATAATCCAGGGCTATCTGATCAAGCTCGTCCAAGCTGTTGGCGAGCTTGTTGACAAGCCCCCATTCCATGGCAGTTTCGGCCGAAATGGGCTCTGCGACCAGAGCCAGCTCGGTGGCGCGCTGAAGCGACAGGTTCCGGCCAATTCGCGGCAGCGCTCCGGCAATGGCCGTGACTCCTCGACGGACCTCAGGCAGGCTGATGGTCGCCGACTTGAGGGCCACCACCAGATCGCAGTTGACTAGTGCTTCAGTACCGCCGCCGTACGCGGAACCGTTGAGGGCTGCAATGATGGGCTTTCTGTGTGTGCGGTTCGAGATGCCTAGGAAACCCGTCTTTCTCATCGAGGACAGAGCCTGGTCCGGGTTCTTCAGCCAGGCCTTGAGGTCGGCGCCGGCGCAGAAGACCCTGCCGGTGCCGGTCAGGATGGCCACTTTGAAGGCGCCGATATATTCGAACTCGGACCAGAGCGTGCCAAAGGGTTCGTGCAAGTCTGGCGGGATGCAATTGAGATGGGCGGGTCTGTTGAGACGGACCTTGACGATTTGGCTGTCCTTGCCGTGGAAGGTGATGACCACGGGCAGGTTTAGTTTCTGAGCGAGGTTGATTAGGCGGTCTTGGGGTGACATTGTTTGGTGAAATTGCATGGCAAGATGATGGTTTAAAAGGGTTGAAATCAGCCTCGGTAATTAGGTCTACCCCACAAAAATAATTTAATAATTATTTTAATTTTTATGTTAATAATTTAATAAATATAATAAATATAATCATTAAATTTCTTTGACTTATCATTCTTCATCTTTACCATGTACTCCGAATTAAACGAATTAGATGTCAAACTTCACGACAATGGAGTCCTCCATATTGCTCTAAACAAACCAAAGATCCTCAACGCTGTCAACGAAAGCGTCTGGAGACAATACGCTAAAGCATTCCAATACGCTGCCAAAGACCCAAACGTCCTGGTAATCATTGTCAGTGGTAAAGGCCGCGCTTTCTGCTCAGGCCTCGACCTCTCAAGCGGTGCCGACCTCTTGTCAAACGAACAAGACCTCGAACCCGCCAGAAGAGCGCTGCGACTCATCCCCTTCATTAAAGACTTTCAAGACGCCATCAAGTCGTCGTTCGACATTAGAAAACCGGTCATTGGCGTAGCCCACGGCATCTCTTACGGCCTGGCCATTGATATTCTGGCTAACGTCGACATTCGCATTGCTTCCAAGGACACGAGGTTTTCTGTTCGTGAAATCGTCATTGGAATGGCTGCGGACATTGGCTCGTTGCAACAGCTGCCCAAAATCGTCGGGAATCACTCGTGGATCAGAGAGCTCGTCTACACCGGCCGTGAGTTTTCTGGCGAGGAAGCTCTTGCCCAAGGCTTTGTTTCTCAGCTACACGATTCTCCTGAAGCTTCTCTCAAAGCTGCTTTTGCTTTGGCAAACCAGATCGCCGAGCGTTCTCCCGTCGCTCTTTACGGTAGCAAGTGGGCTCTCAACTATGCCAATGACCACTCTTTACAGGAAGGTTTGGATAGAATAGCAGAGTACAATTCTGTAGCTTTAGAGAACGATTTGAAGGTCGGTGTTCAAGCTGTTATAATGAAGCAAAAGCCAAAATATTCCAAATTGTAAATTGCCCAATCTGGATATTCACAAATATATACGTTCTCAAAAAATACTTCCCAATAAAAACTATTTGCGCTGACTTCCTACTATTCGACTCCCTTCTACGATCATTCTACCACGACTCCCTGCTTAACTCTTGATTCCTCGATCATGCTTAGATTCGCTAATCCTCTTTCTAAAAGACTGTTCCATACTTTTCGTCCCTTATTCAACAAACCCCAAGATCCTCCAAAGTCTGGCATCAAACTTCTAATCTCTAAATATGGCTACTCGGCCTTGGGCGTCTACATGGCCTTCTCTGCCATCGACCTTCCTCTATCGTTTCTGCTCGTCCATTCTCTAGGTCAAGAAAAGATTACTGAACTAGAAACCTCCGTAAGAAAATTCATTGGGATGTCGACTGAGCCTAAAGACGTTGCCACTATCGTTTCTGAACCTGAACCTGTTCAACCTACTCAACCTACTACATCCAACTCATCCTCCATCCAATCCTCCAACTCATCCATCCCATCCATCTCATCCAACTCATCCTCCTTCTTCAGCCCAACCTTTTGGACTGAGTTTGGAATCGCCTACGCCATTCACAAAAGCCTAATCATCCTCAGAGTCCCTCTAACCGCAGCCGTCACTCCCTCAGTCGTCAAACTGCTACAAAGATGGGGGTTCAAAATCGGTAAAAAGGTCTAGCTCGCTCTTATTCTGTACATAGTAATATACTAACTATTGCCCATCTCTATCCTCTCAAACCACTGCTTAGACCCCTTGATATTCGCAATCACCGTATTCCCATCAACGTCCCCAGAAACATAGTCCCCATCGCTATCCGCGCTCAGCAACGAGGCCTTGGGCATCACCACCATGATAAACGTGTTCCCCGTAAGATTGTCAATATACGCTGAGCAGTTCTTCCCGTGCAGCGTAAACGTCTGGAGCTGCGACCGCATCTTGCTACACGTTTGCTTGTACGTCTTGATGTAGTTTGAAATCTTTTCAAATCGCTTCGGATCCAGCTCCTTATCCAAATTCGACGACGGAGTAACATGGCATATAACCAGAAACGTCGTCCGCTCGAATAGCACCACCTCTTGTGCTTCGCTCACCTCCGCAAAGCTCTTCAAGTGCTTCTGGAACAGCACCATGTTGGGTATCAGCGAGCACACTATGCTCGACCAGGCCTTGTACAAACTCTCGTCCCAGATAGACGTCGGGAACCCCGTCAACTCAAACCCATTCGAATAGTCCTTCAAAAAGTCCATCATCTTCTCAAACGCCATCGTCCTGCTGTTCTTGTCCATCAAATCCATCTTATGAACCAGCACAAACACCTTCGCGTCCGGTGAAAACTCTCTCAAGTGCGTCAAGCAGTCTTTGAACGTGCTTATATCCTTCTTCACATCGTCGCTCGTAACGTCAAACACATGAATAAGCACCTCGACCATCCGAAACAAGTGATCTCGCTGAGTCGAAAAGTAGTTCTCAATGAATATATCCTGTCCGCCGCAATCCCAAATGTTCAATGCCATATGGCCCAAAAACCGAAGATGCGAATGCTCAATGTCGATAGTCGCTCCCAGTCGTCGGGTATCTAGCGCTGAGTAGTTGCTGAATATGATGCTTCTCATTGAGCTCTTCCCTGAACCGCTGCGGCCCTGCATGTACTCGTTAGTCCTCTGAATTCATCTCCAATCCTCAGACACTGACCATGAGCAGTAGCTTTTTACGCGAAGATGCCGACATTCTCGCTATCCTTTAATGAGTATTGAAGAGAAAGACTCCCAATCTTTGATATAGCTGTTCCTTGTTTATGACTAATCAATATAAAGATTGTTAACTGGTCATGTGATATTTTGAAACTCTTGACACTTTTTACAGATATCGACAGTTACACTCTTTACAATCAATCCATGATATCGACAGTTAAAGCCAATATTCAATAGTATGTAGGTTTCAATAACTGAGATTTGGAGGTTAACGGTTTAGTTTGCTGTTTTGTTCAGCAGAAACAGACTTTTCAGCAGAGTCAGACTCTTTTTTCCAGTGTTTCAACCAGCTCAGTGCGAATGAACAGGCTGCTGTCAAAGTGCTGGAGCCTGATGTTAGGCGTAGTATCATGATGTGTATTTTAATGAGACGGTACGAGAAGTTGCCGGATTATATGGTAGAACAGTTGAATCTACTAAATATGGCGGATCAACAGATTGTCAAAGCAGGATTCATTTCGTCAGGATTCACTTCGTCAGAATCACTATCAGGATCACCATCAGGATCACCATCAGAATCCCCTTCAAAATCCCCTTCAAAATCTCCTTCAGAATTGCCATCAGCTTGGCCTGGAATCTGCAAAATCGCGTTGAAAGCCAAGTTTACAACAGAAAAAAGCGTCCAATATGAAGCTTCACTCGCGGAATTGGAAAAAGACTTTACAGTCGAGACCTTACAGGATGCACTGGATTACCTACAGACTATCCAAGACGCTACGTATTTCCAGTTTTTTTCATTGTATATTTTGTCGTTTCGCACCATGGCAAACTTTACGTCTCTAGACTTGATCCAGTCCAAAACTAGATTGGGTGTTTATACTATGTTGAAGCGCCATACTAAAGACCCAAAACTGGCCCAGTATTTGGCAAGTCGCACCCCGTTACCATTGCCAATTGAAGAACAATCCTTTGAAGAGCTAGTCAATTATTCTCAAGAAAGACTCGTGACGGTCGTACTATGGACAAGCTTCAGTGTTCTCACCTGCCTGATTGCTGTTGTTATAGCCTATATTTGTGGTGGATCAAAGTTCTTTAACATTACCTTAATGGATATCATAGAACACTATCGACCAAACTCTGAAGATTATTCCGCTTGACTTGTTCTCAGAGCTTATTTCGCTCTCATAAACTTCTCTCACGTCTATGGCTCTGCAGTTTACTTAGATTGGTATTGAAAGCCGACCTCAATGCTAACCGCCATGATGAGCAGCTCTATATAATCTAACCTCAACTCAGTCAATGGTGAATGCGCTGATTATTGTGCAAAGACAAAGAAGAGCGCCTTTTACTACGAAAGTGCAATGTACTAATCTCTATTAGCTTGTCTACCTTTGCTCCTTGCCTGGTGGTTATTATTGCTAGAATTCGTCGTTAGCATTCAGGCAGCCATCGCTTGCTAATCAACCGTTGCTAATCAGCATTCATAGAACTATTCAGAGGCAGTCGCATTCAGCCATCCCCATGATACCCATTTTAACTAAAAAAAAACAACCAAACTTACATTGAATATAGCAACATGATCACAAATTCCTGTATTATTAGAACTATGGCATAACTCTAAGTTTCAGCTACGAGGCGTTGGGGTTAGACCTCCTGAAGAACCTTCTCGACCCTATCATGATGCATCCAGTTTTCGTTAGTGGGCAGCGGTTCGTTTCTTTGGGTTTTGTTCGCCTTAGACTCCACTATAGTTGGTCGGTAGATCGTGGAGTTAACTCTATTCCTTTGAGAACTCTAACTCTACCCAATCGTCTAACTGGACAAAGCTAGGGAAACAATGCATCACTCGGAGGCTGATACTGGGCATTTTAGCGGAAACTGCTTAAAAGCATTAATGGAAGAGCACAATCACAACCAGAGTTGAACGCGCTTGTGGTTCATAATAATACTCGCTCTAGAATCTAGTTTTGAACTCGACACTGGTTCAGCCCTAGTTTTGAACTAAATACTCCTTCAACTCTAGTTTTGAACTCATAACACTCGTTCATAGTGCACAACTCAGCCATTGGAGCATCAGGTTAGCGGTTGTAGGAATACCAAACTCGAGATCAATCTAGAGTTAACAGTGAGACCAATCTAGAGACCACTCTAGAGGAAAGTTAACAGTAAACACTATGAAGTATTAGAGATCTAGTGCGCGAAAAGCTAGTGAAGCGATGGATATCAAAGTTTCGAGATTTCATGGTTGATTCAAGACTAAATGGAAGGTAGAATGTGTTGAAACTGAAAATATTAAGAATATGGAGTATTCATTTTTGATACGATTTGAATATGAAGACTATTTTGAATATGAAGACTATTTTGAATATGAAAACTATCTTAACTACTATTCAGAATGAAAACTATTTTAACTAATCAGAATGATACTATTTTAACTATTCAGAATATGAATACTATTTTGAGTACTGTTTTGACTATTAGACTACTTGATCATGAAAAACAATGGACTCAACACTATTTCATCTAGTTTGACCGATTTCTTTATGGATTTCCAGCCTCAAACTTTGCAAGTTGGTAATTGAAGAGCTCGTTTGGAGTACAAAATCACAAAATCGAACAAACTCAGGCCGCGATAGACTTGAATAGTTGCAAACAAAGAATCTTAAACGCATGATACTTTGAGTTCTAGCTCATCAGGACTGCTGCCTCTTTCAAATCTTCTGGAAAATGATGCTCTTGGAGAGTCTTCCACCAATTACTCTTCTGGCAAATCTTTTAACTAGAAACGGGGCCCATTGTAGTTCCTGGAATGTTAATCATTTTATTTATTCGTGAGTGCCTAATAGAAGATGATGGTCCATTCGACAGGCTTCTACTGCTCGGGATTAGGCTTTAGTTCTGTGATTTGTGCTGGATCCAATGATTCTTGTGCTGGCTCTGGTTCCAGTGGTTCTTGTGGTAATTCCAATTCTTGTTCTGGTACTGATTCTTGTGCCAATTCCTGTGCTAATCCCAATTCTTAAGCTAATTCTGGTACTGATTCTTGTGCTAATTTTGGTACTGATTCCGGTGCTAATTCTGGTACTAATTCCGGTGATTCTTGTGCTGATTCTAGTGCTAGCTCAGCCTGCCACTGCTACCGCTGCCCTACCGCTACTGCTATCGCTGCCACTGCTTCTGTAGGACCCATTGGCTGTTGTCTTCTCAGCTAAACCTTCGCAGAAGTGTCAATAGCCAGATCAGCATGCCTACGGTGCAATGTTTCATGATCAACAAGAAGGAAATGTCTACGGCTACTTGAAGCCATGATTAAGATGAACTTTTCACTCATCTACTAGCTCTTCTTGTGTGCATTATTGCTTGAAGATCCAAACTTTGGTTGTTGGAAACAATATAAGGCGATCCTAATTGAGATACCCGTTCTGTTCTATCGAGCGTTGATTATTTGGTCATAGTTGTCGGAACAGAAAATCCTCTAAGCTAAAGAGGTAAGAAATCTTGAGCGAAGGAATCTTCATGTATAATGGACCCACGTTAGATAGCTCCGTGGTTGGTTTACCGGTCGGATCGAGTTGATGAGTAGAGAAACAGATGGTAGAACAGTTTACGGAACAGTTAAATGCATACGGAACAGTTGACAAACTAGTGAGTGATGGTGGTGTTTTGAGCAGTGGTTTAGTGAGTGGTGTTTAGTGATGTTTAGTGAGTGGTGCTTAGTGCTTTTGTGAGCAGTGATTTAGTGATTAATGCTTAGCGAGTGATTCGTGCTTTGTGAGTAGTTCTTGGTGATTCGTTCTGAGTAGAATCGTGAATCGACGTTTATAATTCTTTGAATCAAAATCAAGAATCACATTCTACGCAAAATCCACGAAGGGAAATTACAAATAACATTTTTAACTCGAAATCATACAAATGAGATTCATCAATGTACATTGGCTTCTCATGGACTCCAAGACTAAAGACTCTGAGATTCAAAGACTAAAGACTCGAAAACTAAAGACTCGAAAACTAAAGACTCTGAGACTCCAAGACTAAAGACTGTAATACTAAAGACTCCATGGTCTCGACTCCAAGACTTAAGACTCAACGTCAATGCTACTCCTTCATAACATCTTCCTCAACATCTCCTTCCAATACAGAAAACAAATTCTTTGGTTTCGTAGGTTTTTCTTTGCTCAGTCCTTTATTGACTTCTTCCCAGCTCTTCTTTCTAGCTTCTACCTTCTTAAGCTTCTCTTTGGAGTTTTCAACTTTTTTACTGAGCATTTCTTGTAGATTTTCAGATCTTTCAATTGCAGTAGCTTGTCTCCGTCTCTTCTTCCAAGATATCATGTGGCTTTTATCCTTCTTCTTCTTCTTTCCAACCCGGCCGACAGCGTTCGTGAGCTGATTCAAAGTAGTTGGCATTGTCTCTGAGTTGAGTGTACCACGAACTTGAAGCTCAGCTAAAGCTTCTTTAACACGAGTTTTACCATCGACTTTGACGGAGTCGTTTGCCACTACGACATTTGCTGAAGGAGGAGGAGAAACAGCTCTTCTAGCTGCTCTGGATCGTTCAGAGGGTTCTATTAAATGTTAACAGTCTTGATTTGTTGCTTGAGCTCTAAACATTTGAATCTATTCAGGCCTTTCCATTCAAGTCTTTCCATTCAAGTCTTTCTATTCAAGTCTTTCTATTCAAGTCTTTGAATCTATTCAAACCTTCAAATGTCTTCAAACCCTCAAATATCTTCAAATATCTTCCTTTGAATCTCTTGAACTCCAATCATAATACTCACTTCTTTTGGCCATGATATTGGTAAAGAATAAAAAAAATTCCATTTGGGACCAGAATATCTCCCAACTCCAGATTTCGGTGTCCTCACAATTTTTCCTGGTTTAATTTTCTATCCTTTTTCAAACCACCAAAAATTTTTACTCCTTCCACTATTCGGTCGTGGACTCCATTTTCAAGTTCTCAAAATTTTGTACAAGGCCTTATTCTCAATCATCTTAGCCATACTTCTCTACAAGTTCGGCAAAGTGTTTGGTTATTTTATGTCGGTGGTAGCAGGGACAGTCGAAATGGCAACAGAATCAGCCAAACAAGTCATTCATTCTTATACTGGCAATGATACCTACGTGCTACAGCCAGGCGAAGAGCTAATTGACTTGAACTCCACCTCAACCTCCTCCGATCTGGAGTCTCTCAACAGGCAGCTACAGGCCTCGAAGCTAGGTGGCATCCACAACGAAGGAAACACTTGCTTCATGAATAGTGTCATCCAGTCTCTGGCCTCTCTGGAATCGTTTGACGGGTTCCTGGATATTGTCAGCAAAAATGAAAGAGCGCCCTCCGCCTTTCTCAAGAAGCTCATCACTCAAATCAACACCAAATCACTCAATAGACACACCTACTCCACCAATGATCTCATTCGATCAATGGGAAAAGATGCTTCTAGATGGATGAATTGCGACCAGCAGGACGCCCAAGAGTACTTCCAGCAGGTCCTCTCTTTCGTGGAAAAAGACTACAAGGAAACACTGTCGGAAACCGAGAAGAAAAAACGAATTCTCACGCCTTTTGATGGTGAAACAGCTGTCCGAGTAGGATGTCTAAAGTGTGGCGAAATGGAAGGAATTAGAAATCAGGTAATGTCAAGCGTGGGATTGAGCTTGAGTGCTGCCATGGAGCACGTCCATATCAATGACTTGCTCGCTGAGTACACTCAGCTGGAAAAGATTGAAGGTGTCGAGTGCTATCGATGCAGCTTGATTGCCTTTGAAAAATACGTTCTTGAAAGATTGCAGGACACGGAAAAACCGCTGCCTGAGATTCTCAAAAAATCATATCAAGAGCGATTGACTTCGATCCGCGAAACTCTGAAAGTCGACGTGATAGATGAGACCAAGTACAAGGCCCTGAAACCTCAGAACGTCAAAGAGCTCAGTGACAAATCCAAGCAAGTCATGTTTGCAAAACCAGTGCCCAAAGTCCTAGCAATACACATTAATAGATCGGTATTTGATTTCAACACTGGCTACATCAAGAAGAATCTGTCGCCAGTTAGCTACGAGGAGTACCTGGATCTTGCACCGTTTGTTGTAGAAAACGTTAAGGATGCTACCAACAGAGATCCCGCGAACCCCATGAAGGCTGCGGGAACATACAAGAGCCCAGAAAACGAGGAATACTCAGATGAAAGTTACGAGGAAGAGAACGAAGTAGAGCTGGAGGAAAAGGCTATTGAATCCACCGAGCCAATTGAGTCTGTCCCGGTGAAAAATTCTGAATCTGAGCCCTTTACCTTTGATACAACCGACTCTTCATTGCATTATAGATTGAAGTCGGTTGTAATTCATTATGGCAGCCATAATTTTGGCCATTACATATGCTATCGAAGAGATAGCCGTCACGGATTATGGTGGAGGATCAGTGATCAAAACGTCAACCAAGTAGATATTGATCAAGTCTTGAACGTCCAAGGAGTTTTCATGTTATTTTACGAACAAATTGAAGGAGCAGAAGAAGATTCTACAGAGGATAAAGGTAACAAATCCAAGAATTTGCATAAACCTAAAGCCAACAAGAAGAAAAAAGGCAAGAAAAGAAGATAATTAAAATTACAAGTCCAGACGATACTAGGACAATTCAAAAATATATATAAATTAATATTATTTAGATTACTTGCCATAAGATTAAGCAAATATTAGAAGCAAGCACAAATGTACACAATTTATGTATGAAAAGAAAGACAAACAAAAGAAAGAACAACGTTCGGTATTTTTTTTGACAACGTTCGTTATTTTTTGAGTACGGGAACAAGAACAGCAATGAGAATAATGATGATAATAAGACAAACAACCAAACACCACCACTTCTTCTTTCTAGCTGCTCTCGCACTCTTGACTGCTTTGTTTGTTTGTGCAACACCTCCCTCAATATCCTGCTGGGCGGCTTGGGCCTTTTGATCAATCTCCACAATGGCCTGGTCCTGTTCAGCAACCATCAACTCCATATCGTTGAAGAGTTGGGCCAATTCGTTCATGGTACGGGAGATTTGTTGAATATCGCGGTGACGCGTTTGAACTTCTGACAGAGCAGCTTCGGCCTGCCCGCGTCTGTTTGAGTTCATGACGGCTTCAGCAAAGATTTGACCATTGTTCTCATCAGAAATAGCTTCTCTAACTTCCTGTTCAGAGGCCTCAGGGAAGACTGTAGAAAGTTAGTAACAAAACTAATAATATTAAGTGAATCCATACCAATTCTATATTGTCTTTCAGCTCTATCTTTGTATTTTTGTCTGAAATTGGCCTCGACACCTTGATATCTTCTGATGGAGTTCTTGAATTGATGTTTGACGTTTTCGACTTGGGTCTTCTTGGTTGAGCCCTGCTGGCTCTTTGCCTCCAATCGCTTGATTTTGAATTTCAAGTTCTCTGCTAATGCTCTAGTTTCCTCTGTCAGAGCTGTGAGTTGGTTACGGGCGCTGTCCTCGTCGCCAATTTCGTCTAATGATCTTCTATGCAAAGCCTCGATTCTTTCGACGTTGTCATCGTATTGAACGAGGCCCTTTTTGATATCGTCAATTTCAGCGAAGAAGGCAATCATATCGTCCTGGCCAGCGGAGTTGTTGACGGGGACGTCGCTGTAGGCGTTCATCTCGTAGCTCTGAGACTGCTGCTGGGTGTATGGGTTTTCGGTTCCATACGAGTTGTACTGGGCGACAGTTAGTTGACAGTCGTGGAAGCTGCTTGGATACATACGTTTCCTTGATTATTGTAGCTCATTATGGGATATATTCCAGAATATGTCGGGCAATATTGAGCTGGGTGGTGAGAAAAGGGATAAGGAAGAAGGAAGAAGGGTTCCAAATGAAAAAAAAAAAAAAAGGAGTAGGCACAAATCACAAATAAAATAAAAATAAATAAAATGGCCAGCTTCGCCAATTCATACAGGGTTAGGTCTTTTCTATATTCATTTAGTATTTAAGCTACTGCAGTCTTTGCGAGTTGTTGGACGTAGCTGTAAAGCGCGGTGAAGTTGTTTAGAAAGCACATGGAGGTTGGTTGGTGAGAGTAACTGGATGAACTGAATCTGGGGGTGGTTGTAGAAGGTGATGGATTGTAGAGGGTGATGGATTGTAGAAGGCAACAGCCCATAGAAGCTAATAGCTGTTGAACTCAAACTATTAAAGAAATTAACCCTTAACCTCGCCACATGAAAATTTCCTATTTAGGTTTGTCCCAAAATTTCATAAAATTTGAGAACTTGTGCTCCATCTGCTCTTGTCTCTGAACAAACAAATATGGCTAACGACGCTGCTGATGACCTCGATGACGGGCTTCTCTACGATGTAGATGGCTCTGTTGCTGCTGATTATGTTGTTTCTGATGAATCCAACACCAACAAACGTAAAGCCTCTGACGATGCTCCTGCTCCTAAGAAAAAAACCAAGAAAAACGATAAACTCAGCACAAAGAAGAAAGCTAAAGGTGAATCTTTGGAACAGACGAAGAAAGCACTTGCAATTTCTACTCCAAGTATGATTGCTGATCAAATTGCTACCAAAGTGCGAATGCTAAACAAAGATCTCTCTTCCGTTGAGCTGAATGAAATCGTAATTAGCGAAGCTAATATCAAAGATACTGCCGACTTCAGCCTGGATCGCACAGACGAAAACTATCCAAAATATATTGAATACTGTAAGTTATCTTCAAGTTTCTCAATGGCTTGATTCTAACTTGTTTAGACCTCAAGAACTTTCTTCCACCTAAAAATGCTCCAAAGAAAAAGACCAGAATTCAGAAAGATGCTAAATATATTCTAATTCTAACTGTCTCAGCAATTAGAGCCTGCGACGTTACCAGATCTCTTAAACCTCTGCCGGGTAGTGCTATCAAACTCATTAAAAAGAACAAGCTCACTTATGACAAACAAGCTTTAGAGGCTGGTGTTAGTCGAGTAGCTGTTGCTACTGTCGGTCGCATAGAAAAGCTCATCAGCAATGACATGTTTGATATAAAGAAAAAAGTTGGTGCCATCGTCTTAGATACAACTCATTTGGATCATAAAGTCCAAAATGTTTGGGATTTGAAAGATACAGTTCCTTTTATTCGTAAAGTTTTGAACCAATTCTCTGAAGATGACAAGAGAAAACCCCAGATTTTTTTGTATTAATTTATTTAAATATTAGATTCATAGATTCAGTAAAGTCAGTCAATATATCAAGACCATTCAATATATCAAGACCAATCAAGACCAATCAAGACCAGTCAAGATTCATATACTCTGTTAAATTTTGTATTTTCAGCTACTCTGTAATATATTGATATATATAGATAGATATTTCAACTATCGATTACCATTCACATTGGAATACTATCAGTTCACACTAATACCTAATAATCTAAACCTCTCCTTGGACTTATCTGACATTCCTGCAATGTAGTTGCTATTTGTACTCAAAGTATTTCCAAGTTGTCCATTTACCTCCAATAACTTCTCCTTGAAAAACTCTTGTGCATTCTTAATGCTGGGGGCAGGGTCAATCGGAGGAATTTGAACCATCACAAGCTTGGAATACGATGATCCAAACTCCATATCATCCCATTGTCTATCAACCGCTCCGCTGGAATTATCATTTTCAACTGCCAATACCCCAGAGTCTAATAATGTCAATATAATATCAACACACTTAGCCCAAGGAAATGAAAGTGATCCGTCATACAGTTCCTTCACTTGGAATAGAATCTTACTCAACCCAATAACAACTACTCTCTTCTCGCTGTTAGAATTGCGAGTAACTAGCCCGTCTAGCGCAGCACCTAAGCTACCCCATAGAGCACTGTTGTTGAACTGAAGCATATTAAACAAGAAATAGGGACCCGCGTTATCATTCTCAATAGCACTCCAAAATGTATATGACAGACCAAGACGAGAAATGAACTTGACATTGTTTCCTTGGACCTTCTTTGCCAAAATATTGCTGATTTCGCCATGGTAAGGAGCCATGGCTGACTTGGGAATACTGTAAATGAGATGATCCAGCATATCAAGACCATGTGTGTCGAAAGCCCTCATGGAAATCAGCTTTTGGAAAACACCAAGCATAGGAATCAAGTTTTGGCCTTCTATGAGCTCTTGTGGTCCATGATCAATAATTTGACAGAGAAGTGCAACAAGCGAGGGAATATTACCTTTCAACTCCCATGCACTTGGTGCCATCAATGGCCGAACAAGGTCCATATAACGTTGTGGAATAGGCTCCGACTTGGACGAGTATGAAAGTAGCTGGGCTACTATTTGGAAAACATAAGGAACAAATTCACTGACATCTTCTCCAAGAATCTGTAGTAATCCAGGAAACAACGCATCTTCAAACTTGGAGTTACCCACGCTTTGATTACAGTATCGAATCAGTGTTCCAATAGATTCAAAGGTATAATGCGAAAATCGAGGGTTGGATGGGTTCTTGCTGATGACACCAACAATAAGAACTAGTTGACTAAGAACATCCAATGCATAGGATGAGATCGAGTCCTGAGCAGTAACCAAAATTCTCATTATACATCTCATCAAAAATTCATTTTCTGCCAACTTTTCAGGTGAATCTGCCCTCAAGATGATGGAAAATAAGTTGTGTAATAACGATTGGGCCACCGATTCAATATCCGACTTGCTAAAAACGAGTGTCTTTGTCGAAGGATCTTTCAGAGTGATGATTTTCTCAATTGTAATGGCAGCATAAGTGTATACCACATAGATGGAGGATTGCATGTGGTTTGCCAGCAGTGGGAAAGCCTGAATTAGTATGTCCCTGGAGAGTTGATTCCTGAAAGTGTGAATGTACTTGATGGCATCGATTTTCAGTATTGGGTGAGCATCACTGGACACCAACTCGCCAGCCAAGTTCTCAGTAAAAAATCCATTCACGTCGACTAAAAGATTAGTGTTGGCTACGCCAGCAGAAGTGACATTTCCCTTTGCTGCAATCGAAGCAAACAGGAATACGGCTGTGTCCTTTTGTCTCCAGTTCTCCGTACTTTGACTGTATGCCCCTAAGAATTCATTGATGAATTTCATGACCACATTAGTGACTTTGGCTTCATTTTTGTAGGCTAGTTCCTTCAAGAAATCCATGCAGCCACGTCTTCGGGTGTCATTATCAGAGCCTTCCAGGTCTCGCCTGATGAACTCAATGGGATCATCTTCAAAGAGCTCTTCATCGGACTGCTGGAGCGTGGTGTTGGGTAAGAGAATATCTCGAATGAGAGCAAGTAACGTCTCATCATCAGTGAACTTCTCAGAATGCTTTTGGGTTCTGGCAACAGTTGTTAAGAATGACAGTGCTCTGAAAATTACCAGGTCGTATTTCTTCTCAGAGTTGAGACTGATGAGGAGCTGGAGAGTGCTGTCAACAAACTGGGGGATGAGCTCATCAAAGACGTCTTCGTAGCGCTGGGTGTAGAGCTGAAGGATTTCACAAATACTGGATCTCAAGGCCTCAATTGGGCCGGACTCATCTTCGTCGTCGGTGGATAAAAGAGGGTTCGAGTAAACCAGATACTTGTGAATGATTTCAAACCCTTCCTTCAGATGGTCTTCAAAGAATTCGGGGATGTCCTGGCAGTTGAGATCGTAGTAGATGTTCATGAGAAGATTCATGGAAGTCAAGAGCTCTAGCAAGATTTGTCTGTTTCCAGAGTTTTGTTGGATTAAATTGTCAGTGTGCTTGAGCAAGTTGAAGAAGGGATCGCAAAAGACCTCGAGAACCATTTTGATCTCAGTAAACAGCTCATCGGACCTGAAGAGCGGCCGCCATCTTGAGAAGATGGAGTGAGCAACGGTTAGAACGCCATTATTGATTGAAATATTGTCCGATAACTTCGAGGTGAGATCAGTGATCAAGTTGCCCCATCTATGAGGGAAGTCGGAATCAGCAATAAGACTGACAGCTTCGCCAATCTGGGCTTGCAGGTTTTGTGGAAGCTCCACCATGAAGTTGACGATATTTTCCTTGACAGCAGAGACCTCTGATTCGGCGAGGTTATGATCACCATCTTCGTTCTGGATACTGTTAGCAGTCTTAAAAGTAATTGCTGGCAACGCACAATACATACGACCCATTTTCTCTTGATGAAATTTTTAAAGTATAATGCAGCTGCCAATCTGGTTGTATTGGAAGCATTACTGTCGGCCACAACCTTCAGCACTGTCACTGGGAATCCGGACAGTTCTTCAGCTTGAAGGAGGGTTTGTTCAACTGGAGACGTTAGCAATCGCAATCACAGGGCACACGGGCGTCCAAGAGGACCGTTGCAGGCGGGCCAATACATACTAGACTTAGTTTTACTATGATCAAGAGACTCTTGAAACAGTTGAGTCAAACTGGTTTGATCTATGGCCATTGTGGGACAGATTTAGCGGTTCCAGCGAGTAGGTGCTCTGGGGGAGAAGGTGAGGGAAGTGAAAAGAAGCGAAAAGGTTTTTTGTTTGGGAATTTTCTCTGCTTGAGCTAGAACACCACAGGCTTCCAGTCGCGACTGAAGGCCTTCGAATACGCGTGGAAATTTTGTATACAGGGTAAGGGTTTGTTTGGAAAAGTTTGTGATATGGAACAGAGGGAAGTAGGTAAGAAGGTTAATAGGGGAGTTAAGGTGATAGAGGAAGGTATAGGGGAGGAAGAAGGTAGGGGGTGTTAAGAATTGAGGGATTGAGGGATTGAGGGATTGTTAAAATTTTGTTCTAAAGATTGTTCTAAATATTGGTATAAGGTAGAAGAATTGATATAATGTAGAAGAAATGGTATATTTGTTAAAGATTATTATAAAGATTGATATAAATACTGGTATGAGAATTGTTCTTAAGGATTGTTCTAAAGATTGGTATAAGTTAGAAGGTATGGTATAGGAATTGACATAAAAATATAAGAATTGATATAAACATTGATATAAATATTGATATAAATTGAGAATTGTCAAGAATTGAGAATTGTTAAGAATCGTTAAGATTTAAAAATTGAAAATTGTTAAGATTTCTTATAGATTTAAGGATTGTTCTAAGAAAAAAAATAAAAGACGATATAATTGTTCTAAAATATAAGAATTCTCACAAGAATTGCTATAAATTGTTATATCATTAAATGGATTTACCTGACGAAAACATAATATTGATTCTCATAAACTCACTCATCTCCGTTAGCCAAACCTGAAAACATAATACTCATCGAATCACCATCTCCGACCTCATTTTCAACGACGTAAACCCAATACTTTCCTCGTCAAACGTCGCAGAATCCCTAATTACCAATTGTTAGCATATCCAACTTCAATCGCAAAAAACCACTTACTTCACCGGTGAATACACTTTCACCGTTCTTATATGAGTATCTTTACCATTTTGATGGTTACTCAAAACCTCTATTCGAATCAAAAACGTCTTCAGCACCCCACTACCATCTGTTAATATTGTCTACCAACTCAGCTCAGCTACTCACTCGTCCCTAACACTATCCATCGTGATATGACACCAACCTCTGGGCTCATTCAGCTCAACAGCAACCACATCCTGCAGAGAATGATATCCCGTTCCAGACAGTATCTGGATCTTTGACGGCGTATACGACTCATCGAGAGAATAGTCCAAGTAAATGCTGATTCTTTCAATCGATACCCGCTTTGAAAAATGAATGTCAATATAATGCGGTTGCGGGCCGTCGCTCTGCCAGTACTTGGACGGATCATCTTCACATAGCGCTTCAACACCCAATCCTGCCTTAAACGAAGACACAGACCAAGACGCTAGATTCCCAATGTCAATAAGCCCTAAAGCTTCCATTGATCGCACACCTTTCCCATCGTCAGCTCTCATCCTTATTTCTACTCTTCGTCTTCTTACCTTGACCATAGTCTGTCTCCCATTCTGTGTCCGTATCTTGATCTTCTTCCGCGTTTCTTGGATCAATCTCTTCAGTGTCCGGAGAATCTGTTTCCATTCTGTCAACCATTCTTTCTATGATTCATCAAGTCTTTCGTGCAACTTTCCTCTGCCTGATCAAGTTGTCAAGACTCTATCTCGCTTTCACTGTAAGAATTCCTTTCTGTAATTGTAACCACGGTCATGTGATTTCCATATTAGGTATTGACCTTACCCTCGTTATATTCCTTTTTTTTTTTCCACTTTTCACCATCTTGAATCTTTACAGCATCAGCAGCTTTCTCCAACTCACAGCATCAATAGTATCAGTATCAGCATCAACAGTATTAGCATTTACAGCATCAGCATCTACAGTATCAGCATCTATATAATCAACAGAATCAACACCGTCAACACCATCTACAGAATCAACAGAATCAACAGCATCTACAGAATCAACAGCATCAACAGCATCAACAGCATCGCTATCTCGGTATATAGCAGTCAAGTTGTATTCAACATTGCAAGTTATTGGCAGCCTTCTACCCAGCACTGTTATGACAATTGCGCTGATTAAGGTACCAATTCCTCTACAGATCCTCCACAGACAGACTTGCTAATGCTCTCCAGATATAATGGCTCATCATGCTTCTAATTCAAACTCTTCAGCTTCAAACGCTGGATTTGGAGGTGTCATTTCAAAGGTGTTCAAAAGAACCTTTAGAAATTCGCATTCAGGCTCAGTTCCAACTCAAGTCCAGCCCACTATCGTAGGTGGTGCTCCTAATTTACAAATGCTCTTGGAACAAATGGCTCTGTCTCAAGACGAAGATGAACGTATCGTCATTGCCGAAAGAATCAGATTCTCGCTTACAAAGTTCTCTGTCTCAAGTATCCCGGAAATCTGGTACGCCGTCAAAGACTTGATCTCAAATAACCCTTCCAACTCAGCAAAAAGCAGGTTAATTGGCTTCAATCTTCTTATTACATGCATTGAACTGGATGAATATACGGCCGGCAGTAGAATGGCTTACTACAAGGCAATCATTGACAATCTCAATATCGACGATTTTGGCATCCAGCTAATCGCACTGCAGGAACTCGCAAAAAATGGAACCCAAGTCACAGATCTCTTACTATCTGAGCCTCGCATCTCCCAGGTGATTTTCAAATGGATCGATATTCTTTCAGCAGAAGACAAGTACCAGAGCGAGTTATTTAATTTACTCAGCTTCGCTGCCGATATACTGGAACACAATATTTTATTCTTCACCGTCGATGAAATCAAACACCTAGTTCAATTGAGCGTGCGATTAGCCAATACCGGAATTAGTTCTGATGCTTCTCCTGTCTTACCTTGCTTCAAACTACTTTCTCACATCTCACTTGGAGGATTCATCCCCAGATCAATGTTACTAGAAGTTCTAATTGTAGCTTGTTCTTCTCCAGTTGACTCCGCGACCTCACTTTTTGCTCATAAAATACAAGTCGGGCTTTCAACAAGTCAGCATTCTTTGGCATACTTCAACTGCATATGCCATATTATTTCAAACCAGCTTCAGTACAGCCCAATCATTGTCCAGAACTCAATCCATTTCGCAATATCTCTGTTCAAAAGCCATGCGTCTGATATTCAAGATTACCAACTTTACTTCTTGAAGCTGCTTCGAGCTTTCAATAGTGCGATTCCGTCAAGCGATATTTCAATTGATACCGAGATAATCTCATGCTTTTGCTCTCTGTCAAAGGACCCAGACACAACGAGCTTACTCACATACGACACTTGGGAAGACCCGGATGTCTCGATTTTCACTCTTACTACGACAATAGTGAAAAAGTATAAATACGATCAAGTTATGCCCGATACAGAACTCGGAAAAGCTCTTGCTGAACTTCTCTCCAACATTTATGAATACTATACTTCTAATACCTTTATTGGCAACCAGAATTCAATCATTGACTTTTTCGTCACAATCCCCAGTGTTTTGAATGATGAAATTGCATGCGCGGTAGTCTCTCACTATAAGACCTACCAGTACTGCAATCCTCAGTTTGATAACTGGCTCGATAATACACATGAGCTGATTAACTGTTTTGCTACCAAGCATCGAAAGAGTCCAATACTCAGATCTGCCGTCGCTGATATCATTAGAGGAGTGTATCTTGATAACGATGATTCTAAGGATAGCTCTGAACTGGTTCGCTCTATATTCACAGATTTGTCGGGTGAACCAGATTCCGCAGTATACATTAGAAAACTCAGCTTGCTTAAGAGCATTTCTGTGAACTCATCATTAGCAACATTCAAGCTTATCATGATGTTGGTAACTGAATGCTTCCCCAACCCCGTTCCAGGGGATAATATATCAGAACAGAGTGATGCAGCAGTCCAGTTGGATGAGAAGAAACAGCAAATAGTTACTGTTCTCTGTGAGGTTTTCACATCAACCTTTAGAACCGACAATAAAAAGGCTTCAATTATATACACCTTTCTTTTGCATATTGTTCGCGTTTCACATCAGAGTCCTAGGGCATTCATTGAAGCTGCTCGTCTATTATGTCGTCTTCGAGCGTCCGCTGATGACCATATCTTCATTTCGGCTCCTACAAACATGGATGGTTTATCTGCTAGTTTAGGTAGGAATTTATTTGGGGTCGAGAATCGAGAAGAATACGAAAAAAAAATGATTTGGTGGTATCCTGAAGAAGTTTCATTTCTCCATCCAGATGATATGGAGGTTGCTTCGTTAGTTCTAAAGAAGAAGTCTCATTCTTCTGCTGCTGATACTCCTGGTACTAATTTTCTAGATATCTCACTGTGGTTTGAACAGATTTTGAACGTACTTCAAAACGGTGCACATTGGGAAGTTTTCTCATTTGTTTGGGCACATTTTGGCCCTCAATTATCCAATAATCAACTGTTTCGTGATACTGAGAGTAATATTCATCGACTTAGAGCTCTTCTTTGTGAGCAGATAATTGATCCAAAACGTGTCCCTGCAGTGGAATATCCTAATGATATTACTCGAGACGATATTAAGGTCACTTTAATCAGAACAACCTCATCATTGCTTTCCTATCATGACAGTTTTTCTAAGCAAGACAAAGACAACATTGTTTATGCTCTTGTCACAGCATTTCAAAGTTCGGAGAAAGCAGCAGTACCTTGTTTGCATGGGCTAACAGTGTCTTGTATTGAGCTTCCATTATCAGTAAAGAAGTATATTTCCAACATTTTCAGTCTTCTCACACTTCGTATCTCGAGATCTAGCATTACTGCCCACATTTTAGAATTTTTATTCTCATTGTCAAGGCTATCTTCTTTGATCAACAACCTTACTCCTGATGAATTCAAGGTCGTGTTTGTGATTGTGACAAAATATATTGATAATGCTTATGCTTATGTGCACAACAATGCAGTTTCCGAATCCAAACCTTTTGCTTCTGGACCAACAGTTGGTTCAATTCAAACTATTATCAATGTTTCTGAGAACAAACTTGTTTCCAGGTATCTTCTAGTATTAGCATACAATGTCATTGCATCTTGGTTTTTGGCAATGAAGCTTACAGACAGGAAAACCATGGCTGTGTATATCATTCAACAATTGAACAATATTGGAAACGATATGGGAGAGCCTGACACACAGATTTTGGCGTTCATTGATATGGTAAGAACTTTCACATATACTGATCTACCACTCTCTCCACCATCTAAGCGGTCTACAGCAGACAACAACAATCAGAGAATCAAGTCTGGCAGTTGGATTTATGGGAATAGCATCATCACGTTTGATACAAACACAAAGACTGGTGATTCTAAAATTGTACTGCGACGTCCTGTAGGGACTTCGATTTTCAATGTTCAACTGAAAAATCCAACTGATCCCCGTTTAGATTCCGTTCTGATGGCTAAACGTATGGAAGAAGAAATTCTTAGTACAAGGCAAATTCTTGAGACCACCGATTGGAATGATAGTGAAATATCTAGAAAGAAATCCCTTATGGCTACAATTGATGAACTTAGCAAGAATCTTTCTGAATTTCCAGATGTTAGTGGGCCTAGTCATATGTTTTTACAATTTATGGCCCCACTGAATCCAAAGGCTGAGATGAAGCCTATTAAACTTCCTAATGATCCATCAATTGAAAGAGGAATCAGCTCTTTGGATTTCATTCCAGTTGTTGATTTTCACAAAGTTGGAATCATGTACATTGCTCCTGGTCAGCACACAGAAAGCGAAATCTTGGGAAATTCAATGGGTTCAATTCATTATAAGAAGTTTCTAAAGGGATTGGGAAAGCTGGTCAAGCTAAAAGGCAACTCGACTATTTACCCAGGTGCTTTGGATACAAATAATGATCTTGATGGTGAATACGCTTATGTATGGAGTGACAAGATTACTCAAGTGGTATATCATATCACCACAATGATGCCTCCACCTTCCAATCCAGAAGACAAGTCCTACACTAATAAGAAGAGACATATTGGCAATGACTTTGTCAATATCTTTTTTGATGAATCAGAAATCCCATTTGAATTTGGTCTTGTTAAGAGTCAGTTTAATTTTGTGAATATCTCCATCACGCCCATGTCTTGTACATTTTCTCAAACTTCATCTTACCTGGAAGAAGATGCTGAATCTACCAATCCTCAAGATAAAAAGCAAATGTTTTATAAAGTTCGGGCCATTTGCAAACCTGGAGTTCCTGCTATATTTGCTGCTTGTCATTTGAAAATTGTGTCAGAGGGAAATCTTCCCCTATTTATTCGAAATCTTGCCATTATATCAAGTAAGTTTGCTGATGTTTGGAATAATCGCAACGACTACATATCATTATGGCAGCATCGGTTAGAACAAATTAAAACTCTGAAGAAGCGTGCGGAGGATATTCTGGATAAGAACGAGTCTTCACCAGTTCCTGAACAAAAGTCACAACAGACACAATCTCGAACTTTGCATACTCAAAGCGGAAAAGATGTGGTCCAACACTCATTTCTCGACCAGCTGCAAAGCTCAGGTCTTGATAGCGATGATAGTTATTCAAAACATGAAGACTCTGCCTTCACAATGGAACCATCGGCTGATGGAGATGACCTGAACATATTAATGAAATCATTGGATTTCATTCCATTTACATAGACCACCTTGTATTTAGAACAATTGTACAACTATAACGACCTAGTTACGAATAAATGAATTAATATAGATGCTAATTGAGTAGGTTCATCAAAAATCGTAGAAAATAAAATTAAATAAATAAATATAGAGAAATTAGTCCTTGATGGATAGTGTAGCTTCAACAATCTCATCTACCAATTCCTGTGGCAGGTACTTTTTGGCTAAAATGTATGGAGAAATGTGTTCAGAATCGGTTCTTTGTCGTCTCATTAATTGCAAAACATCAGCGGGTTCTATAGTTTTACGCTTAGCATGTTGAGCATATGCAGATAAATCTTCACTGGCTTGTTCAAAAAATCTTTCCGAAGCTTCAATTATGCCAGTGAGTGCTGAAGAATGAATTTTTCTTCTTGTCATGGATATGGCTAGTTCTTTAATTATTCTAGAAGGTAGCGTAGTTTGTGGAGTAGGTTTGGTATGTGAAAATGACTTTGAAGTATGTCTCGGAACAGGAACACTTTTTTTTGGTATAGAAAGCTCCAAATCGAGATTATGTTCTTCTTTTTCTTCATCATCTTCAGATTCAACAAGAGCAGAAAAGGCTTCATGGTCGTCTATTGTAGTAAATTCGTCAATCCGTCGAGGTGCTTCATCATCTGGACCAACGAAGAGGTCATCTACAGGTGGATCAGAATCCAATTCCAGCTCAGGATCTAAATCTCTGGGCTGTTCAGGATCCAATTCTCCCTGTTCATTATCTGGCTCTGGATTTACTTGATTTTGGTCCTGAAGTTCTGGTTGTTCATTTCTAAGATCTTCAGCAAGAGCTGCATCACTATAATATTCAGCATCATCCATGACAGCATCTTGTGGAGAACCATTGATCTCCAGCTCAATTTCTTCACGAAGTTGTTTTGTTACTATTTCGATAGACTTTTGATAATCTGTTGGCATCACTTCTTCAGCATGAACTCCGTCTTGATCTTGAAGTGTACTTGGTAGAGATTTTGATGGTCGTTTTGGTGTTGGTGAAGAGTATACATTGTTATTTTCTTCAACAGTAAAGTTTCCAGGCTCATCTGTCATGGGCTGAACGTCAGAAAAATCAATGTCTTCATTGATTTGAATTACAAAAGGATTGCTGTCTTTTCGTTTATACTCTGGAATGTCTAGCGGAAGGTCTGGAGAATCCGAATTTTTCGCTTCTACTTCATTCTGCGTAATGTTGAACTCTGGGAATGCTTCACTCAGCCTTGTATTGAGACTCAGTCTACCATCTTCCTTCCGGTGATATTCAATGTGAGAATGTCTTGCAATTTTCGAGAGATGGGATGAAGGAGTTGGCGATTCGCTTTCAAGTCTGGATCTTAGGTTTGCAGAACGAGTTGGAGATTCAAGTCTGGACCTTGGGTTTGCAGAACGAGTTGGAGATTCGCTCTGGATTCTGGTACCAAATGCTTTCTGACTACTCCTGGAGCTTAACCTGCTAATGAAAGACCCATTGGACGATTTTCTTGAAGGAGGGTTTTCTTCCTGCTCCAATGGACTATCGACGATTTCTGGTGTTTTGGCCCTTCTTCTGGGCGAAGAATTTCCTTTAGCAGATTCAATGGGCTTATCATTTTCCTTCTTATTGTCTCTTGCCAGAACGCGACTGAGAGCTCTAAGTTCATCTCTGGGGCTCACACGTTGAGCAAAGTTCACCCACCTTCCAGGAGTAGCTGCCGTCGCAGCGAGACTCTGTCTTGCTCTGAGCGCGTGAGGTGTCATGATTTCGTCTAGCTGGTGGTTCAATCTTCGTCTTCTTCTAATTGTTGACGAGATCATCCTCGCTCTATGAACTTTCGCATAGGGTGTACTGGGTGTACGGCCACCTGAACTGGCGAGAAACACGCTCTGTCTGCGTTCAGGTGTGCGATCAGGAGTCCGCGGAGGCTGCTGCGTAGACTCATGATCTTCCATGATGGAACAAAAAGGAGAGTAGTTGGTATTAAAGAAACGCAAATAGAATTTTAGTTGGCAGTCGCGAAGTGGATCTTTTTTGCTGTTTTGTTTTGATTTTCCCAATTAGGTCATCGTGTATAGGGTTAGGTTTTGAAATCTTCTATATAGATCACGGATAGGGCATTATATTGCTAAAGGATTAGCGTGAATTTCAACGTTGATGATTGAGACGGGATCTTTTGGTCTGTTTTTTTTGTCTACATCGACTTGTTCCAGCTTATCCAAGGTCTCGAATCCGTCGATTACTCGACCTATGACGGTATATTTACCATCTAAATGGGTTTGTTTTGAGTATGTTATAAAGAACTGAGCGCCATTTGTATCTGGGCCTTTATTAGCCATGGAAACGACTCCCTAGGAAGCATGTCAGTAATGAATAGTTATAGTTGTAGCCAATACCAGTTGTAGTTGTAGTTGTAGCCAGTTGTAGCGAGTACCAGTTGTAGTTCTAGCTAGTTCCTGTTCTAGCCAGTACTAACCATTACCAGTTCCTGTTCCAACTCCAGCTATCTCCTGTTCCAGCTACCTTCAGCTACCTCCAGCTACCTCCAGCTACCTCCAGCTACCTCCTGTTACAGCTACCTTCTGTTCCTGCCACCTCCTGTTCACTCACCCTATCATTATGTCTTAAAGCGACCTTGATTTCGTCCTCAAAAGTCCCACCCCAGATACTCTCATTGCTCTTTGGACCCATTTGGACCATAAAAGACTTGATGTTTCTTGTAACCCGCGTCTCATTATACGCACCGCTGGCACAGAGAGCCAGAAAGTTGTAGGCAGCTTTAGGAACGGACTCACAATACAACTCCACCTTCAGCGGGCCGAGAGAAGTGGTGAACTAGAAAGTTAGCACGCCCATTCCACGATGCTTCTGCTAAACACTCACAGTCACAGACATTGCTGGAGCGTCTTTGCTGCTGGTTTGGTAATAATATTATTAGGTTCGGTCGAACAGTGCAAAGCAGAGACAATATTAGCGTTAGTATGGACAAAGGCTCAATTGAGACAGTCCCAAAAAATAAAATTATTAAAATCTGTTAAATTTTAAAATTTGTTAAATTCCACTAAATACCAATCTCCAAACACGCGCGACCATTTCCACCAGGCCTACCAACCATGAACATTGCTGCTACAGAAGACACTGGATCCAATCGCAACAAGCGATACATCCACTGGAAGGAGTCCCAGATGGAAAAGCTGACCAAATATCTCCAGTCGCACGTCGAGTACGCGACGGCCCCCAACCTGGAGAGCTGCTATTATATTAAACGCGACGTCTTCCCTAATGACGACGAGGTAACGCCAAAGAGACTCTTTGGAAAGATATGCAACATGCGCGCAGCGTACAAACGCTCAGCGGACGCAGAAGACGGCAACAGCAGCGGAACCAAGAAGAAGAGAAAGCGCAGGCACAGCCATATGGACAGTATCTACACGAACGAAATGATGGACAGTGCTACAAACAACAATCTCTTGAGAAACAACTGGGCCAGACAGGCAGTCAGCCTGCAGTCAGCCATCAGACCACCCCAGGGCACGGACGCCCAGAACAACGCCGGTGCCCGTCCAATGGCCGGTTTGGGTGTCGGGAACCTGACCGGAACCGAGAACCTGCCCAGTTTGCTTCGGGCCAATCTTGTTGAGCAGCTGAACTACTGGGACGGCGTGACCAACAGAATGTTCAGGGAGAAGTCACCGCAGGACTTGCTGATTGAGTATCTTCACAAGAAGATGGAGCAAGACGCGGAGCTCAATAGGATACTTATTGAGTCTACGGAGAGAATGACCAAGTTTCAAGCAGATGCTCATATTCATTCGGCAAATCTGTTGAAGAAGTGTGCGAATACTCTGAGGTCAATGGAGAATGGGCGTAAGAGCGATGATTCAGAGGTTGATTCGGAGGTTGATGAAGAAGAAGAAGAGGACGAGGACGAGTTGGTTAATTGAGCCAAAAATAAACAATACCAAATAATTAAATCATAATGATAAAGATGTTGTTAAGATAATGAGAAGATATTGATGTTAAGGTGATGGGAGGTGAAGAAGGAGATGTTGGTTGGTGTTTGTGTTGATGTTGATGTTGATGTTGATGTTGATGTTGGTGTTGGTAAGATGTTAAGATGTTTATGTTGAGATATATCTTGTCAATGTTTAGATATCTTAATATATGTTAATGTTTATGTTAAGATATTAAGATGTTAACATAATGATATTAACATATTAAGATGTTAATTATAATAGATTTTTAACATCTTAATCATTAATATTTTAAGATGTTAATATATTAACATAATGATATTAAGATGTCAATCTGGTATTAATGATATTAACATCTTGAAATATTAATGATTAAGATGTTAAAGATCTATGATATTAATGATATTAATGATGTTCATGATATTCATATATTCATGATATTCATATACTCATATACTCATATACTCATATACTCATATACTCATATACTAATATACTCATATACTCATGATATTTAAGACCAGACAAATACCTTTGAATATTTAAATATTAGCATTCAAACACCATTTTATCATTTGCTCAACTGGACTTCGATCTTCTTCTCTAAATAACCAAAGCCCATACATCTCCCCATCACTAGCTTCAATCATAATAAACGGATCCTCCAGCTTAACGTCCATCTCATTCAAATCCAACTTCCTAGCAACACTGGCAGGCGTGATCCCCATTGAAAAGTTCTGTAAACTCAGCCTATTAAGTACCATAAGCCCATACGGATATGGATCTCTTCCAACCTCACCAGCTTCATTCACTGACTGTTGACGCGAATATATAAAAAGAGTGCCCTGGCAATCCAACTTCTCCCACTCTTCAATGTCTATATTGTACTTGTAGACGTTACAAATACTGGACGAGTTAAAGATTTGGGCCAGCTTCGGGTCATGTTGTAGCAGCACCTGGTGGTTATATTTAACTTTGATATCGTCGGTCGACTCGACAACTTTCTTTGATTTGTTTTTCCGTTGAAGCGATGGCATGTCTGATCGTTGTTGGTAGGAAGATGAGATTATATCGCCTCTCTGATTACGTTACCAATTGAGTTATATAAGCATTAACCAAATGAGCTGGTGAACTTGAACTATGGGAGTTTGTAGATAATATTGTAGATAATATGGTAAATACTATGGGAGTTTGTAGATAATATGGTAGATACTATGGCAGTCTGTTGATACTATGGCAGACAATGACAGACTATAACAGACAATGACAGACTATAACAGACTATTACAGTCTCAGTCTCCTCCAATCTCCAATCTCCAATCTCTAAATACTTACAAAGCCTTCAAAACAGACTCAGCAGTAGAAACTTCAAGTCCAAAGTTATCAGGCTCTTCAAAAGCTTCAACTACTTTACCATTCTCAACAACAGCAGCATATCGCTTAGTTCTGGCATTGCCAAAAAAGCCCTTGGCCTCGTCAATCAAAGTACCAAACTCTTTGGAAAACTCTCCAGCTGGATCAGCAAGAATCTTAACGTTCTCATCAGCTCCAACATCCTCAGCCCAGGCCTTGGTAACAAAAGCATCATTGACAGCAACTACATACACCTTCTCAACTCCCTTGGATTGCAAAGCTCCAAAATTGCTAACGTATCCAGGAACATGAGAAGCAGAACAGGCAGGTGAAAAGGCTCCTGGTACACCCACAATCACATATTTTCCCTACTATATGTTAACACTTCTCTTTCACAATTCGTCCAATTGACTTACTGATGCAGTTTTTTCACTGAGATTGACTGCATTGCCAGGAGAATTGTCAAACACTGATGCAGCGGGAACGGTTTGTCCAGCCTTGACTAAAGATGGTCCAAACGTGCGGAATCCTCGAGCAAATGTAAGCGGTCTAGCAATAGAAGATCTAAGCATCCTGATGTGTACGGTTGAAGGTGAAGAAAAAACCTCCAATACTCAATTTTCTTTGACAAAAATTAGTAATCACGTGATATGCTGTAAAAGCAACCATGACAGCTCTCAGCAAAAAAGATACGACACCAGCAGGACTCGAACCTGCGCGGGAAAATCCCAAAAGATTTCTAATCTTTCGCCTTAACCGCTCGGCCATAGTGCCTAATTTAGGATTTTTCATTTGAAGGAGCTATAGATTGCCAGGTATTTTATATTCATAACAGGTTAGGTCTTGCTTCTTTGTAGTATATTCATAGATTTGTCTTTGTAGATATAAACTAGATGAAATAGTGAATAATTTCTCTATTTTTCAAGCGCAAGTCCTTTTTTCAATGTTGATTATTAAGGCGTGTTTCAACAAGAATCGGGTCAACAAGCGAAACACAAATATTAAGATTCATAAAGTCTCTAACTGGCATTGAAAAGCCAAGTCACTAAAAGAACAAAAACTGATTGTTACTATTCTATCTAGTCAACTAGAATAATAGTCATCTTCGAAGTCAAAAGTTTCAGTATATCAGGCAGTGAGTTCAGATAACGTCTTATAGACCTGACCTTTGAAGTCACAGTCTATCAGGCAGCGATTTCAGGTAACGTATAATAGACCTGAAAATTGATATTAAATCTACTTTCATAACAATGAAAAATTTACTTGATGAAATATTACGTTTACTACACCTAGTTAATGATCATGTCCTAATATAAAAACTCAAGAGAAGCTATTTTATATATAACGCTGTTAAATCAAAAATATTTTCGTTAGAACCTTTTTTAATAAAGAAAATTACCAAATTTTCAACTCTTATTCAGTAAAACTGTTTCTTTGAACTATCATGAAAACAAAAACAGCTTTCTTATTTTAAAATACCATGATCAAAAATAAGTTAAAATAGATACCATCATCTTTATTACTCTTTTAATTCCTAGTTAACAATTCTATCTTAACCATACTAAATTAATTTCAAAATGCAGTATTATCTCTTGTTTCCAAAAGCACAAACCTCTCTGAACTTGATTTTCAACTGAAAGAGCTTTTTTGTCACAAACTATCAACTTATGTCTTAAGACTTGGCCATAATTTGTCAGGGTTAGGTTATTCACTCCATCAGTTCTCAGTCCCAAGCTGGACAAGTTTCCTTTATATTTCACTGTCTCAAGATACTAAATCATTGTCAACATTAAAGAATAATATCATAGCAATGGAACTGACTGGAGGGACTCTTTTGGAACGGTTTCTAGATTCAAAATTTCGGAATGTGGATGGATTTTTAACTGGATTGGATGAGGTGTCTGAGGCGACAAAGAAGGAATCAGACGAAGCAAATTTGAAAGTATGTTATACTGCTTTTTAGATCTAGATTGTTATTAACTTGCCAAAAGTTGGTGGAGCTGAAAAGCCAGAGCTTTGAGCTTCGAAAAGAAAAAATTGAGAATGCATCTAGCACCTTAATCTATTGGAATGAAAACATTGACCTGGATGAAGAAACTGAATCAAGAATTGAACAGATTGAACAGGACGAAGAACTGGGACTCACCGATCATATACGACGTTTGAAAGAGCTGAGTGAGTACAGACGAGTACTGAAGATTGCAATTGACGTCAAAGAAATGGCCAAGCAGATCAAGTTGATATTAGAACAGGATGGTTATGATGAAGCATTGAAGGTCTTAAAAGGCCCGTTGGAAAAGCAAGTCGACAATGAACTATATCAAACTCAACATGACGAATCTAAAAGCAATAGAACTAGAAATTTGGCTAATAAAACTATTCAGTACTTCAATTCGGATATCAGAGGTAAAATCCAGTCTCTACTAGCTCCTGAAATGACCAAAGCACTGGAGAAACTGCAATGGCCGAAGAAAACAGTCGATTTACAAGCCAATGATCTTGAAAGTCTTTTAATTCCTGCTATTCGCAAATATTTGGCTACGGAATCAAAGCGTGCGGAAATTCTGGCAGTGTTTAAGCAGCTGGCAGAGCCTATTGATCTTCGATTCAGGTACCATTTCGAAGGCTCTGCTGTTACGAATAGGCCTGATAAACCGGAGTGGGCATTTCATCACATTTTAACAATTCTAGATTCACATTTTGATTTGCTGGCTGGACCAATATCAAAACTATTGCAAGAGGATGAGAACTTTGCGCAAAGAAATGGAGTTTACGAATTCATCAGTGCAATAATCCCATCAGTGAAAAGAAAGATGTTCAGTCTGTTTGAAGAAGTGGTAGAATCCCCCAAGCTTCTCAGTCATTTGGTCTACGAGACAGTACTATTTGACAATGCCATCAAAGAAAAATACTTTTATCTACCTTATAACCAAAAGGTTTGGAAGGGCGTTGCTGGCCACATGCTGAGCAATAACGATTGGTTCCAGAAATGGCTGACTGTCGAAACAGAAAGTGCATTGGAGAGATATCTACAAATCGAAACTGCACTAAATGCTTTTGATATCGACTACGACGCAGTAGATTCCTCGGAAACCAAACCGACCATATCTGCGGTAAATGTACGTGATTTATTACTTACCATCACCGAGCATTATGCGTGGTTGACTTCAGTTCGATTCAGGCTTCGCTATTTTCTGGATGTACAGGTTAATCTGTTGGACAAGTATTATGAAAGATTGCTAGAATCAATGGAAGCATTTGACTCCATGACTTCAGGGTTCACTAGAGCAGTCGGAGGTATATCGAAAGAAGACACAAAACTAGTTAGTGGTTTGAATGGGTTGGAAAGACTGTGCAAGATTTATGGAAGTTTGAACTACGTATCGTATTGTTTGGAACAATGGGGCGATGAAGAATTCTTTCTTGATTTATGGAATGATATCACCAAGTTATCAAAGAATAGCAAAAAGCAGCTCGACAAATCAGCCCGAGAAGCCATTGATACAGTTACCAATCATGCTGTGGATGGAACAGTTTTTGATGAAACCAATAGTGGGTATAAAAAGCTCCGTGAAAGAGTAGAATCAGCTATATTGACTCTACTGAAGCGAGAAATCCAGCACTCTATGAAACTTTACTTTAGGAAAAGTGACTGGGCAGAGACTACCTCACCTTCTAATCAAGTGATTTCCAGTCAATTAGCCCAACCTTCAAAGCATCTAAGCTCGCTTCTTTCTTATATGCAAAATTTCTTTGGCTCGTCTGACTATTACCGAATTCAAAGAAAGTATACCAAAGAGCTAGAGACTTACTTTTGGAATTATATTATCAATGCCAATCGGTTTTCTGTACTTGGAGGTCTACAACTTTTAAGAGATGCCGAAGCTATTGGTGGTGGGAGAAAGCTCTTAATGGCAGCTCGAGTCCTCTCATTAGAATCAGAAGCAGGCGCTCTAGAGTTGAGAGACGCTGTTGATCTAGATGATTTTGAAGCGCTACAGGCTTTGAAAGACAAATTGAACCTAGATTTGGATGACAATCAAATCAGAAAACTCTTAGATCGAAGAGTTGATTTAGACTGGTGATCTGCCTGTCAACAATTGAATATTATTGATTGTACAAGATTATGTATTATATAATTTGCTAAGTAAACCCTTGTTTCGCCATTCTTTCTTCAACGGTCTCTCCATTCAATGGGCCATACATTTGATCCTCTTCTTGATCGCTTTCTTTTTGTCGACGAACCTTCTGCTGTTGTTCCTGAATATGAGTTGGATCTTCGGGACTTCCCGTTAAAGACAAATTATTAAAATTCAAGTTTCCAAGCTCTCGTAAATTATCAAAGACGTTTCCCATTGTAAATAGTAATCCTTCATCTTCAGAATCATCTCTGCTCTTGTCCAGGTGTATGTCCCACGATTTTAAGTTTGTTAGAGGGCTAGAAAGATCTGATGATGATGATGACGATGCTCTTCCTTCTAATATCAACCCTAGATCCGTATGAATTGGAGGTGGAGGGGGAAGTTCACTCTGAGCTCTAATGATTTTTGGTGCTTCAAAATCAGTTATGTCCCTTGAATGAGGTGATAATTGGTCTGGTCCAAGATCAGTATACGATCTAGTCGCTGGCTTCACTCCACCGCTGGGCTTGGGCCTAAGGCCCAGTTGAAAAACTTCAACAGGCTTAGTTATACGCTTGAGTATCGTTTCAACAGAATCTAGACCAGCGTTTGGAGGTGGAGAGAAATCGCCATTGAAGTGAGAATTAACCAAATGATCAATGACAGGCCATCCATAAGCATTGACAAACCTCCTTCTCACTACAATATTATTATGAGCGTCAGGTTCTAGGTGTACCAGCACTTTTCTCCACGTCATGTTTCGGTGCCATTCCCTGGCAATCTTTTCCTCAGTTCTTGATTTATCAATCAAGTCTTCTTCTTGAGAATCTGCTCTTTTGCGGAACAGAGTACTTCTTTTGCGGTATCTAGGTGGAGGAAGATCATAATCATGATAAATCTTGTCATGAAAAATTGTAGAAGGTCTCGATTCTGGGTTCATGATAAATGACTGAGGTGGTAACGGTGGTAATAGTGCAGAAAACCCAGATTCAAACACTGAAGCTTTCTTTGGAACTGAACGCAAATCATTTGAATGAGGTTTTTGTCCTTCAGAGCTTGATCCATCAATAGGATCGTCCATTTCACCTGGATTTGGAGGCAATGTTTGACCTCTGGAATACATTTTAGGAGGCTTCTGAGGGCCAATTTGAGGAGTGAAGTATGACCATAGAGACATCAACTCTCCCGGCGGTTTTGTTAATCCGCTCCAAAGCCCTTTCTTTTCTTCATCGTTTGAATTGTTGTTGCTTGAATCATCAGTAGCTGAACTGACGGTATCTGGAATCTTGCCAGTAGCGTGGAGCCCGCTTTCTTCAGCTTCAGTAGGGATATTATCTGGCTCGGGGGGATTCATTTCAGAGCTTTGATCAGCACTTCTTTTGGCTTCCTCTACTTTACCTAGGCCTTGCCAATCCAAATAAAGCAGCGCAGAAGTTCTTAGAGGCACAATACCGTCATTGACGGCATTGGCATATACTGTCCGATGTTTAAATCTTACCAAAATGTCATGCGTTGGTCCAGTAGGCAAGACTTGAAGTAGAGGTTTGTGTGTTCTGTTTGGCTTTTTCAACAAACTGATATCTTTTCCTGATTTACCGACAAATCCAATGTCCAAAGCTAACTTGACGAAGGCAGGATTTTCATTTGAGATGCCTAATAACGGTGACGCCAAAGTGATGAAATTGATGGGTTCGACCCGTTGGAAGAACGAAGGATAATGAGTAGCGATATATGCTATGGCATAAGTCTGCACCAATCCACCTAGCGAATGGCCAATAAATGAAATTTTCTTCACAGGAGGTAGGTTTACAGGATGCTCAGGTGCCAGTTCATTGATGATATACTCTGCTACCCGCTTCCCCAGATATTTAACGCCCTTTTCAGTTCTGCGTACATTACCAAAATAACCTCTAACGATTACGTTTTCCCCAGACTTTTTGGCGGCCTTGTCGATAGCTTCCTTGAGATAAAGCATATCTGCTCCAGTATTTGAGTGAAGTCCATGAGTGACAACGACCAAATGCAAAGGTTTATCGAATTTTGGTACTGGCGATAGCCATAAGTCCAATGTATCCAACCGGTTGACCAGAATATTAGGGTCCTGCTGAGCGAGAGAGCTTCCCGTGCCATGGAGAACTTCTTTCGAGGTGCCCACACTGATCTCGAACTGGACCTGAGCGGTGTTGGAGAACAGAATCTGAGATACAACGTCGACGACCCAGGTGTATTCGGTTTTGTTTTTGTTCATGAAGAGCTCAGCGTAGAAGGACTGTCCAGGCTTCAGCTGGGGTTCGTACATTGGCTGATCTGCAGTAGAGTAGACCTTAACATTAGGATCATAGTCTTCAGGACGAACGTCGACGTAAAGCAGAAACGGGCCTGCCAGAAAAGCAGCTCGCAGAGCTACAACTTCCAGATTCTTTACTTTGAGCCATAGCGAGGCAGGACTGGAGCCCGAGGGTGATTCTGATGGGGTGTAGGTGATTTTGTACCGAAACAATTGGCCGACATTCAAAGATGCCTTGTTTGTGTACAGAATCTTCTGGACGGGCTCAGGATCATGGAGTTTCTGTTCTAATAGTGAATCCAGCTCTTCCTCCGAGTTTGCTTTTTCCGTTGATTTCGCGGACGAATCATTGTTATTGAACTTGAGCGAGAACGAAGGAAACATACCTCAGGCCATCAATCATGAGAAGGTTTACAATTGAAGATACTGAAGAGTGTGTTCGTTAAAAAAGCGGATAAAAAACAAGAATAAAAGGAGGAAAATGAACCAGTCTCTTCTACTAGTAGAACGTCTAAGCCTGTAAAGTCACGTGAACAGCTTTTTTTGTATGGCCGGTGCATCGAGTAGAATATTCCGACACTTCATGCTTCGAGGCAAAAAGTATCACGGGTAGTGCCTTAGGGGTCCAAACTGTCTTGACAGTTATTAAGGTTACGGCTGCGCGATATTGGTTTGTACCGTTAACTGTAGATTTTGTAGAAAGGCTGCAGTAGGAAAAGTCAAAAAAAAAATATAGCGACACTTGGTTTCGATCCAAGGACCCCGGGGTTATGAGCCCCGTGCGCTTCCTCTGCGCCATGTCGCTCTCTTTGCAATAACGGTAGGTTTTTGTTCTCCATAAGCCATGCTATGCATAATGCAGGGTTTGGGTGTATTGCTTTCTATATTGACAATTTCACATCTACGGTTGGTTCTGTGTCTAGCATGTTTAGGATATCAAGAATACTATACACGTCCGACAAGGAGTCTATAGTCAAAGCTAAAGAATGGGTTCAGATGCTCAAGGCATCAGATATTCCCAAACATGAGTTTGAAGTTTCGTACGCTAGAAGTAGTGGACCTGGAGGTCAAAATGTGAATAAAGGCAAGTCACAATATAGAATATCTACATGTTGGCTAACGAGTAAGTATAGTTTCTTCTAAAGCTACTCTAAAGTTAGAAAAAGGGTCCTGGTTATCAGCATATTGGATTCCCGAAGAAATCAGGGACCAGTTAAACAATCCATTAAATAAGTTCCAATATATAACTAAAAGCGGTGGATTAGTGATTCAATCAGATTTGACTCGCAGTAGAGAATCGAATCTCGACGACTGTCTTCAAAAGCTAGTAACGGGAATAAAAAATCACGTATATTTCAAGGCTGAAGCTCAACAAGAGCATGTCGAAAAATGGGCAAAAATGTATGTTTTCAGAACCATTTGTTAGCACTTCTAACATGAGAAATAGAGAAAAGAAGTCTAATGAAAAACGTTTGGAGAAGAAGAAGTTCAAAAGTTCCAAAAAACAAAATCGATCTCGACATAATTTGGATTAAGGTCGAGAATCTGATATTAAAGACATGCAATTTATTAAGACAAATACAATCTATTCAACTAATACAATCTATTAAACTAATATAATCTGGATTGATTAGACAAAAACATCGACACAATCTGATAAAGACAAAAATAAAATGAGATTATTGAGATGGAGGTACTATATTATAAGATATTATGAATGGAAAAAAAAAAAAAAAAAAAAAAAAAAAAAAAAAAAAAAAAAAAAAAAAAAAAAAAAAAAAAAAAAAAAAAAAAAAAAAAAAAAAAAAAAAAAAAAAAAAAAAAAAAAAAAAGAGTTAAAAGTTAGACAAATCTTGCTGGACATCATCAGCTAAAGTAGCCAAAACATCTTCAAGCTTCATTCGCCTCAGCTTACCATCTATCGGCGACACTTCACTGCTAATCTTCAAATTTGAATCTGTTCCAACCTCATCAACAGCTTTCAGTAAAACATCTAAATCTTCTTTGGTCAATGAAGAAGAAAGACAGAACCTGACTCTACTTGAAGTCAATGGAGTAGCAGGATAGCCAACAACTACCACTGCGATTTTTTTCTCGAGTGTCATTCTGGAAAATGCAGGCATTTTGGCAGGATTATAGAGCATCATAGGTACAATAGGACTATCATCAATACCATATACAATGAATCCCAACCGCTTGAGTCCCAATCTCAAATACCTCGAGTTGAAAGCAAGTCTTTGTAATCTCTCTGCACCTTCGCCAGGTCGGACTTCTCCAGTAATTGTTTGTAAGGAAGAATTGATCTGTGCAAGAACAGGAGGTGTCGAACCCTCTGAATGAACACTTCCCATCCCATTGACCTTGATTCTTTCAATCAGCTCTCGATCTGCAGCAATATAACCACCGGTAGCACCAAAACTCTTTGTGAGAGTACCCATGAGAATATCGACTTTGCTTGTGGGAATAGAGAAATAGTTGCAAACACCTCTTCCATTGGGGCCCATGGCACCAACTGAATGAGCTTCATCGACAAACAAGTAAAACTTGTACTTGTCTCGTAGACGAATAAGACCAGGAAGATTGCAAACAGTACCCTCCATGGAATACAAGCCTTCAACTACAATGAGGATCTTTTTCCAAGGTCTGTGGGTTCTCGGCTGGCCCTGAGCAATCTGTTCCCGCAAAAGTTTTTCCAAAAATTTCATGTCATTGTGTTTGAAAATTTTAATGACAGCGCCTGACATTCGAACACCAAAACGTATGGAAGCATGATTTAATTCATCAGAAATAACCAAACAATTCTTATCAACCAGAGACGAGAAAATAACAGCGTTCGTGCCATAACCTTGCGAGTAGATGACAGAGTCCTCTTTACCAACGAAATCAGCTACGACTTTTTCGGCTACAATATGGGAATCGTTTGTGCCACCAGCTACTCTGGTGCCACCCGCAACAACGCCATAATGGTTGATAGCTTCCTCAGCAGCGTCAGTACATTGGCCTACCGATTGAGCAAAGCCGAGATAGTTGTAGGAGGAGAGGTTCAAGCACTCTATCGTCTTGCCAGTGTATGTATAAGTATAGTAAAAGTCATTGCTCACTCGTTCCTCAATGTTGATGAATCTTCCAGGGACGCCGGTTGTAGGTCTCTTGAAGCAGTCGTCTAGTCTGTGCTTCAGTCTTCTGGTGTAGAAACTGTCAAAGTCGCTGGTCAAAGGAGCATAACCATCGTGTTCGAGGAGATGCTTCGAGCCTGCCTCCCTGAACTTTTTAGCAAAGAAGTCGCGAATATGGCCAATGATGATGAGGACTAGATAGTTGAGATATGTTGTAATGAATGTGTACTGAGAAGGAAGGTCTTCTACAGGAGGAGGGATTTCAATGCCAGGCTCCAGACGCTGGATGTACTTGTATTTTTCACTGGTGAGCTTACCAAACTCCTTTTCATTGAGATCATAGGACTGAGAATGGGTCTTTTCGGCATTGAGTTTGATGTTTGTGTACTGTACAGAGGGATGAATTTTCAAAGGCTCAGCAGGCTTTTCATTATTGACGACGCTCTTTGTTCTAACGACCATGATTAAAGAATAGGAAAACAGTAGGGAGACAAAGCGTTAAAAACCACTCGATTCGAGAACTAACAAGCCAGAGAATGGAAGATCATGAACTGTACGTAGTTGGTCGGTTGGATGTAGTTGGCGATGGAGAGTTTGGCTCGGGTGGTGGTGTGAGATGGTGAAGAATGCTGATGTGTGGAAAAAGATAAAAAAGGAGAAAAATGTATGAGCGGTTTTTTGTGCCGAAAATGTTACCCGGCTGGAAATAATGATGAGGTTACAAGAAAAGTCGGTAGAAATTAACTAGAATGAGTTTGTGATTTGTAGACAAGTAAATTAAAAAAATTAAAAAAAAAAAAAAAAAAAAAAAAAAAAAAAAAAAAAAAAAAAAAAAAAAAAAAAAAAAAAAAAAAAAAAAAAAAAAAAAAAAAAAAAAAAAAAAA